>JACEFZ010011253.1:0-514714 GCA_014155875.1 Cepaea nemoralis | reverse complement strand
AATACATGGGACTATAATTCACCAACAAAGATGTGCTTTGCTATTCCACCACCATCCATCCCCTTAATCTATATATGTTTATCAATCTATGTTTATCCATCTATGTTTATCCATCTATGTTTATCAATCTATGTTTACCCATCTATGTCTACGAAGACTGACCATGGAACAAAACCGTCATACCGTCAAATCGTCTTTCCAATTCCAGTATTTGTGATTTTGTCTTGCCACTCCATCCATCCATCCATCCATCCATCCATCCATCCATCCATCCATCCATCCATCCATCCATCCATCCATCCATCCATCCATCCATCCATCCATCCATCCATCCATCCATCATTCCATCCATCCATCCATCCATCATGTGCCATGCCGATAAGTATGGACGGCCATGTTCTGCCATCTCACTTGATCACCAGAGTCGTGGATCAGCTCCGTGTTCCTGTCTCGACCAATTCACGTGGCTAAAACATCCAGGTATGTACTTCTCGATCTTCCCCTCGATCTCGCCAGCCGTCACCAAGCTCTCCAATTCATCTCTACCCACAACATGCCCAAAAAACTCTGACTGCTTACGTCCAGGGACTCCAATCAGTCTACGATCTCCACTTGTCTCCAGAAGGACTTGTTCATTGGTTTTTCCGTCTGTCCATTTGGTATTCTATGCATTTTTCTCAGAAACCACACCTTCACAGCCATCAGCTGTCTATCAGCCCGACTGCTCACCGTCCACGCCTCACATCTACACAGAAGCACAGGTTCCATGTAGCACTTCAACATTTCATCTTCTCGCCTCAACTGACATCTTTCCATTGGTCAGTATGCCTTTCATCTTGCAAAAGGCCACCCCCGCAATGGCAACTCTTGCTCCAATCTCTTCAAGGCTCCTCCCATCAGCTGCCACGACCGTACCGAGACAACTGTATCGACTCACTTGCCTAAGAATATGCCCATTCACTCGCATATCACACTGTGGCACTTCCCTCCTCCCAGTGACGACCACAATCCGTGTCTTCTCAACACCCAGCTCCCCCCCCCCCCCCCCCCCGCCCAACCCCAGCTGTTCACTGTGTGCAACAACCGCATCCACCAAACTTTACAGGTCTTGCCCCTTAATAGCAAGTATTCTTTTCACAGACACCGCATATGAAAGCTGTTTAAACGTTTCTCTTGGTGTGAGTAAGTTGTCCAGGCTTCACTGCCATAAAGAAAAGTACTAAGGACATAGGCTTGATAGACAAGGACGTTTGTTTTGGCAGTAAGCTTTCTGTTCTCCCAGACTCTTTAACATGTTCATTGTTGTTGCTGCCTTACCAATTCTGATGATGAATTCCTGATCTAGGGATAATTTATTGATTACCTCTGATCCCAGATGTAAAATGGTTTACAGTTTCCAAATCTGCGTCATCAATAAAGATTAATGGTACTCCATTTGCACATTGCCACATAATCTGTGTCTTCTTTTTGCTAATTGTTAAACCAAATTAACATCCAAGCATTGGAGAATGCAGCTCCCGGAAAGGTTAACCCGGTCAACAAATGCCCTCAGAAGTCGGATGTGTCGGCCTAACGGCGCAAGAACGCAGCTCTGCTGTAAACAGGCACAACGCAATCACATCGAAAAAAAAACTCCGGATGAACGAAGAAGAAGAAGAAGAATGCAGCTAGTAGGCGTAATTCTTCCCCAGAGTGGGTCGTAATTGCAGCATCATCTGCAAACAGCACTCTCTGATTAGTACCCATCTTATTTTGGTTTTGACCTTCAATCTCTGAGCACCGTAGAGGCCGCTATCTGAGCGTGAGTGAATGTATATACTACCACCCTGATCACGAAAGGCATATTATAGTAGAAGTGAAAAGTATATTCCAAAGACTGGGAAAGTACACAATCTTGCTTAACGCCCCTTAATTTCTTCTGAAGTCTCCAACATGGATGAACGATTATTATGTGTAGAGCTTAGAATTCCGAGCACATCCTTCAAGAAGACTGCCCAGCTGACAGAGACCGGCACTGCAACCCAGAGACCGGCACTGCAACCTAGACCTGACCAGTGTCCCAGCTGGAGCAGAATTTATCGGTCAGCTCCACTGACCTCCAGGTGACCATGGATCTCATTCTGATAATATCATCATCATGTGCCATGGCCTAAGTGTAGGCGGTGAGGGATCCTTGTCTGATGGCATCATTTCTGACTGGGTCTCAATGGGTCACCTGGTAGCCCTTCTCGCGTATCTCATCTCACAGATGTTTGCTGCGCTCAAAACAGGATGTAACTGCTCAAGCCACAGATACTGCAGTGTAGCTGTAAACAGCCTACTTATCTAACATCCTGCTCGGCGTGCAAGATGAGGAGGAGGAAGATGTCTACACTGATCCCGATGCTGATGATGTAGTTCCAGTTTCATTACTCACGTGCACTGGCGCACACACACATGCCAACCGTCTCTCAATTTCATGTGTAGTTTTGCAGCACAGCACATACTTAACTGAGTTCAACCACCCAAAGCACACTTCTCGATTGCCAGCAATGCTCAGAATTTCATACAACCCTTACAGCCTTACAGGATGCAGTAGTTGTTAGCGTGTTGTCTGTTTCTGATTCAGTGCCCGCTTGTTTGGTAATGGCGGGTGATCGCATTCTCCATCCGGCTGTTTGTCAACGGCTGGTGATCCAAGTCTCTATCCGGCTGTTTGTCAACGGCTGATGATCCAAGTCTCCATCCGGCTGCTTGTCAACGGGTGGTGCAGCATCTGTCAGCCCTTGAGTGGATCAGGAGGTGGGTGATTAGACCAACCCGAAGATACATGTAACAGTGAAAGCCGCCCAATGTCAGCTGTAGCAGAACCACAAACAGGTCAAAGACTCCCGTGACGTCACGAGGCAGTGTGGGTATATGGTGCTAGTCTCGTGTCATGTATTATTGGCCAATCGCGGCACTAAACGGTCATGTATAGACCACATTTTCACCCTCAGAATAATCATTGAAGACTGTAGAATTCCAGTCGAAACTAATCACCAACTTTGTCGACTTTCAAAAAGCCTTCGACAGTATCCACCGTCCTTCACTTTGGAATCTACTTAACATCTATGTCTATGGTTTCCCTACCAAATATACCAACGTCATAAAATCTTTCTACATGGAGACACGTTGCTGCGTGAGAACAGAATCATGCAACTCTGATTGGTTCTCAGTGGAAACGGGAGTGAAACAGGGTTGTGTCTTGTCACCGATGCACTTTGGAATAGCTATCGATTGGGTCATGCGCAAATGCACAAACAACACAAATAGGGGTATCCATTGGGTTGACAAAATTCTAGAAGACCTTGACTTTGCCGACGACATAGTGCTTTTAAGTTCAACACACTCAGATGCCCAAGAGAAAATAAACCATCTCCAAAATGTTTCAGGACAAATTGGTCTCCAAATTAACACCACAAAAACAAAAACTATTGATCTTACCAACAGTTCAGACGACACCAAATTAAACAACCCTGTTCTGGAAAAAGTCAACAGCTTTACATACCTAGGAAGCAAAATGACATCTACAGGGGACTCAACGCCAGAAATATTATCTAGAATTGCACTGGCATCTGGTGCCTTCAATAAACTGTCAAACATCTGGAAGTCAAAGACACTCAGCCAACACACGAAACTTAAAATCTTCAACTCTTGTGTGATTCCAGTGCTAACGTATGGATGTGAGAGTTGGAAATCAACGGTAGCTTTAGATAAAAAATTAGACAATTTTGAGAACACATGTCTTAGAAGAATTCTAAACCTCCACTGGACAGATTTCAGAACCAATACACAAATAAGACAAGAGACTAAGATAGAGTATCCAATTTTATAAGAAAACGCCGTTGGAACTACATCGGCCATGTACTCAGAATGGACAAAACAAGACTTCCCAACCAAGCTCTCATATGGTCACCAGTAGGGAAAATAAAACGGGGAAGCCCAAGAGAGACCCTGCGTAGAAACATCATCAGAAAACATCATCAGAGAAGGCTCATTCAACGGCCAAGTGAACATCCAAGATCTACAACAGGTAGCAGTGAACCGCCGAACATGGAGAGCCATGACTTCTGCCCTATGCGCCGCCTTAGGCTCAAGAGGAAAGACTAACTAATCGCGGCTCTCCATGGGTGATGTCAGTATTGCGCCAAAGCTTCTTTTAGATTGGGTCGGTCTAACAGCCCAAGTCAGTGGAAAGGGTTTTAGTGTTTTAAATCGCAAACTGATCGACTTCATCGCACCGAGTTTTATCCCATATAGCTCGGTCTATTTCCGCTTGGCAGTCTGCCGAAAGCGTCGCACAAAGCACGAACTCCGTAGCTCCAGCGACGACCCCCAGGAGTCTCCAAGAAAACTGCACTTGTGAACAGAACGACGTAAGTAGGCCGGAATCGAACCCACAACCCCCCCCCCCCCCCCGGAAGGTTAACCCGGTCAACAAATGCCCGCAGAAGTCGGATGTGTCGGCCTAACGGCGCAAGAACGCAGCTTTGCTGTTAACAGGCACAACGCAATCACGTCCGAAAAAAAAAAAACAACTCCCGATGAACGCAGAAAAAGAAGGAGAACCCACAACCTTCGGAGCGCTAATAAGCCGGCGGCGTAACCACTTGACCACGGAGACTCCCTTATGGAAAGAAAAATATCCACTTCAAGAAGATGTGAATATATGGCCACCGAGTAGACGTGCACGTGAGCTAGATGCTGCGCCATCACGCCTGTCTGGGACAGTATGGGAGTTGTGCATTCTGCCAGGCGGAGGGCACATTTCATCAGCTTCTCTAGACATCCTCAACTGTCTTCCAACTACGATTCTGTGCATCTGCGCCGTTATAAACCCATGGTCACATGCATGTGAAACTCTCCTGGTTAAAGCGGCACAGAAATTCCCTAACTCCGCACTATCACTTGGACAAGCTCGGGCGAGAACTCGGCGAGAACAACACACGCCAGCGCTGTCAACAGGCAGCGGGCGGCGGCAAAACTATTGACGTCTGCTACCAGTGCGGGAATGTCTCCTTTCTGGGCCACCAGTTTCTTAAGTTGTTGGTGAACTTAACTTGTTTGTTGGCACAGTTTTCTCTCCATTGATGTTGTTACGCCGTTCTCTCGACCAGGTTGTTCTTGGCAGTGTTTGACATGGGGGAATTTCTGGGTCAGCGCACGGATGCACTTAAACTACAGTGTGTTTATGAACAGACAAGTGAGTAACAGGATGGGGCCGGACCCCAGAATGGATCTACGCCAGGGGTCCACCTTTACATGTTGGACCTAGATTACGAGTTGGACGTAGGCCCCATAGTAAAGCTCGGCCCCATAGTAAACCTCGGCCCCATAGTAAACCTCGGCAGAGCGAATGTATGACTCGTGCATCTAGACTATTGGGTGACAAAAGTGGACCTAGATCGACAGGGTGATCCTAGAATGGAAAGCCACCAAAACCTGCTCAAGACGACTACCACGTTATGGACAGACCAGAACAAGTCATTATTCTGCGCCTCAGAACAGGACACAATAGATTACGCAACCACATGTAGACAAAGTTCAAGATTGGTGAATCAGCCATGTGCACATGTGGATTGGCGTCACAGACAGCAGAGCACATACTCCAAGACTGCCCAAAATATAACATATCTAGGCAAACCTTCTGGCCTAAAGAGACAACAGTGGAAGATAAAAAAGAACTAAAAAAGACAGTTAAACTAACACAAGAGACAACATTGCAGTTATAGACAAATTTCAAGCGAGCGAAAGAAGGAGAAGAAGAAGACCTAGACCGCAGAGTGATGGCACCCCCCCCCCCCCCCCCCCCCCCCCCCCCCCCCCATATGGACCTATACCACAATATGAATATAGATACCAGATCACATATAAACCCCAGAGTGGTCCTAAAAGTGAACACTCACCAGAGTGTGGATCTAAACCACAGGGTAAACATACCCCCCCCCCCCCCCCCCTCTAAGGTGGGCCTAGACCCCAGGGTGGTGGATCTAGACCGCAGGGTGGTGGATCTAGACCGCTGGTGTAACACATTTAAGAGGGACATGAATGGGTCATCAACAGGGAGTCTCCCAGGCCGTGGAAGTAAGCAGGTACAATGGTGTCTTGTATGGCTGGCTGGTTGTCCTGGGAGACAAGTAGTTATCTGGGTGAGCACCGGGCTACAGGCTCACGTATCAGTGTTGGCACCCCTGGTATATGCGTGTGCGTGCGTGCACATTTAACTTTATACATGAAGTGGGTAACACTACCAAGAGATGGATATAAAGAAGCCTGTATGAATGCTCCACGAAGACGCTGCACAACACTCATGATCAACCTCTATCTATGCCGTTCATGATCAGTCTCTACACAACAGATGTCGCAGACTAACTTCAGCCAACCGTCACAGCGGAAATGAAACATGGCGGCAAAAGTGGATGATGATGATGATGATGATGATGTGAATGTAGCGTTCATTCGATGCCATGGCGTTGGGGATAGTGAAACGTGCAGTTTCATAATTCCCAACTTCCTGCTTCGTGGGTTTGAAATCAGCTGCTAGCGATTGGAATCCAATAACTCTGCGTTGTTTTCCATGGTAAGAGACGTCGGCCGATCAGAAAGCAATGGCAAACTACTGGATGTAAAACCGCCTAGTAAATCATGAATAGCCAATAAATGCTGGGGTTTACTGCAACGCTCTGTGTAGGACACGCACCTAACTTTTTAATAACGCAGCGTTCATATTATTGTGTTTGTGACCAAGCAGGCTTCATGTTAATGCTGCAACCGTGTGTAAGATACAAGTGGCGGGATGTAAGACGGGCCTGCGTGCCTACATCTTCACCCCTGTGAACATTTCAAGTTCGCTCGTCCTCTCTCCCTCCTGTGTGCGCGCGCATGTGTGTGTATGTGAGTGTCTCCCGGAATAAAACGGAATGTCACTGCCAAGGTCACCGCCCAGCCAGTGCAAGTGCGAGTATTAACGCTGACCTTGTTTACTCCAGCAACGACCTTGGCTGCGTGTGCGGGACCGGTGCGGCGCGAAGACGACCCTGGGGTTGTCATTTGCATGTGATGTTGTCATTGTTGGGGACAATTGCCCCCGATCATTGAGTACTCCCGGTTCGCGTATTGTCTCTCTCTAATGGCGCCAGTGCCACGTTGTGATGTCTGTTGTTCGGTTGTGTCAGAGATTTCCATGTACCCGGATAGACAGTTCGCAAGTTCTGTGCTTTTCTCAGTGCTGTAAGGTCATCATTATGTGCCATCTCCGTATTGAAGGTCAGCATAATGTGCCCAACACCCAGCGCCCTGTGACTTCATGGTGCGCTCATGCCGGTTTCTTCCAGTCCGCCTCTCGGTGTTGTCCACTCTAATATCCACTCAAGTGTAACGGTGTCTTCTCCTTGATGCCACAATGAAGGACTAAAGAATCATCTCTCGTTTTCTTTCTCTATGGTTCTCGTCGCGACAGTTTTTGTTTTTCTCTTCTTATAATGTGGTCAAAACAATGTCTTAGTCTCTTTCTGATGTTTGTAATACGTTGTCTTTGTGTCTCATCCTCGTTCTGATATCTGCATTCAGTTGTCTTTGTGTCTCATCCTCTCTCTGATATCTGCATTCAGTTGTCTTTACGTCTTATCCTCTCTCTGATATCTGCATTCAGTTGTCTTTACGTCTCATCCTCTCTCTGATATCTGCATTCAGTTGTCTTTACGTCTTATCCTCGTTCTGATATCTGCATTCAGTTGTCTTTACGTCTCATCCTCTCTCTGATATCTGCATTCAGTTGTCTTTACGTCTTATCCTCGTTCTGATATCTACAATAAGTTATCTTTGTGTGTAAGCCTCTTTATGATGTCTGTTAAAAGCCGCCTTGTCGTCTGGGTCTATCGGGGGTTCTGGAAGAAGACCCACACAGGCACACCTGGACTCTAACCAACTGTTGTACAGCGACAGACCAACAATAATGTTTACAGTATCTCGTGTCTTGTCTCTGTTGTCATCACGTCTCTCTCTCTCTCTCTCTCTCTCTCTCTCTCTCTCTCTCTCTCTCTCTCTCTCTCTCTCTCTCTCTCTCTCTCTCTCTATCTCTTCTGTTTCTCTCTCTCTCTCTCTTCTGTTTCTCTCTCTCTCCCTTCCCCATCCCCCTGTCTCTGCTGTGTGTGTGTGTGCGTCTCTCTCTCTCTCTCTCTCTCTCTCTCTCTCTCTCTCTCTCTCTATCTCTTCTGTTTCTCTCTCTCTCCCTTCCCCCATCCCCCTGTCTCTGCTGTGTGTGTGTGTGCGTCTCTCTCTCTCTCTCTATCTCTCTCTCTCTCTATCTCTTCTGTTTCTCTCTCTCTCTCCCTTCCCCCATCCCCATGTCTCTGCTCTGTGTGTGTGTGTGTGTGTGTATGTGTGTGTGGTGTGCGCGTCTCTCTCTCTCTCTTCCTTCTGTTTCTCTCTCTCTCCCTTCCCCCATCCCCCTGTCTCTGCTGTGTGTGTGTGTGTGTGTGTGTGTGTGTGTGTGTGTGTGTGTGTGTGTGTGCGCACCGTTTTTACTTCATTGTCGCCATGGCCGTCTTACAGACCTTGAGCAAAGAAATGCTCAGGGGCACCCTTCAAGGGAACGTAACATTTAAACTGTGGATACAACGAAACCTGTAAATATATTGGTTAAAACAACAGAGGACGTAACAGTCAAATCCAGCATTTAGTGTGTGTATGTGTGTGTGTGTGTGTGTGTGTGCGCGCGCGCTTGCTGTTTGTGATTCCTGAGCAAGTTTACGTTCAGCAGTTTGCCACGGCTTTCTGAACGACCGGCCCTCATACCATTGTGTGGAAACCAACACAAGGCGGCCTGCTTCCAAATCGCCCACATCTGTGTTTTGAACGCGGTATGCGGGATTACGAATTGCATTTGTAACCGCTTCGCCACAGAGCCGCCTCTGTATTGTTACTTGTAATAAAATTAATTTAAAAAAATACTGTATATCCTTTGCAGGAGGTTGCCATCAACCCCAGATTTATTTTCTAGGCAATTGCACGTTCTCAAAATTGCTATTGCTGTTTGAAGGAGAAGTCGTAGTTCAAGTCCAACTGAATGCCGATGAAAGAGGTGAACCGTTGTAAGTGCGAGTGCTTCTATCTGTCCAACTGAATGCCGATGAAAGGGGTGAACCGTTGTAAGTGCGAGTGCTTCTATCTGCCCAACTGAATGCCGATGAAAGAGGTGAACCGTTGTAAGTGCGAGTGCTTCTATCTGTCCAACTGAATGCCGATGAAAGGGGTGAACCGTTGTAAGTGCGAGTGCTTCTATCTGTCTAACTGAATGCCGATGAAAGGGGTGAACCGTTGTAAGTGCGAGTGCTTCTATCTGTCCAACAACTTTGACATCTAATATGTAAACATACACTTGCAGGATGGACAGCTAGGCTTCTTCAACATCAACTTGCGAAGTGTCGAAACTTTTAGAAACTAACCATCATATGCCATGTCGATTAGAGTGGGCGGTCATGTTTCCCCATCTCACACGATCACCAGAGTGGTGGATCAGCTCCGTGTTCTTGTCTCGACCATACCACGTGGCCAACTCATCCAGGTATTTACTTCTCTGCTTTCCCCTTGTTCTTTCCCCCTCAATCTTACCAGTTGCCACCAGATTCTCCAATTTATTCTTCTCAAAACGTGCCACAAGAACTTCTAACTGTCAACGTTACATAGTTCCACACACAAATGCCTATTTTTAGCACAAAATAAAATAAATTGCATGTCCTTTACAGATCTGTGCCGTCAACCCCAGCATTTATGGGATGTTGTAAATTTACGTTCATTAGTTTTCATGGGCTCTTCGCTTGCTAAAATGAGGGAGATATTGGCCACCTATTCCTTCTGGTTCTCAGGCCTACAAATTGTGATGGCGCTATCACCGACTCATCCCATCAAACGGCTTCCCGACAATAAACAGTTTGCCACAGCTTTCTGAACAACCTTCGCCTCATACCACCAGAATCAACGCAACCATCTGGTTTCACATAGCCTGTGGTTGATCTCGAACCCCTTAAGTCTGTATGTCGGGGAATTGGGAAACTGCGTGTCACTAACCCCTAGGCCGCAGGTTCCGGTCACTGTTGGTGTACGAGCTGAGAATGCGACTGGTTACGGGTTGACGTGTTTAGGGGACAGTCATCAATCTTTCCTGAATGGTAGTAGTCGTGTGGGGCTGATTGTTTCCTGTCGATTTATCTCTGAACACTTCACCATATGTCAGTGTAATTACTGAACATTTCACCATATGTCAACGTAATTACCCGACATTTCACCACGTCTCAAAGTAATTACCGAACATTTCACCTTATGCCAACGTAATTATCCCGACATTTTACCATATGTCAACATAATTATCCGACATTTCACCATATGTCAACGTAATTACCCGACATTTCACCATATTTCAACGTTATTACTCGACATTTCACCATATTTCAACGTTATTACTCGACATTTCACCATATGTCAACGTAATTATCCGACATTTCACCATATGTCAACGTAATTATCCGACACTTCACCATATGTCAACGTAATTATCTGATATTTCACCATATGTCAACGTAATTATCCGACATTTCACCATATGTCAACGTAATTATCCGACATTTCACCATATGTCAACGTAATTATCCGACATTTCACCATATGTCAACGTAATTATCCGACATTTCACCATATGTCAACGTAATTATCCGACATTTCACCATATGTCAACGTAATTATCCGACATTTCACCATATGTCAACGTAATTATCCGATATTTCACCATATGTCAACGTAATTATCCGACATTTCATCATATGTCAACATAATTACTGAACATTTCATCATATGTCAACGTAATTATCCGACATTTCATCATATGTCAACATAATTACTGAATATTTCACCATATGTCAACGTAATTATCCGACATTTCACCATATGTCAACGTAATTACTGAACATTTCATCATATGTCAACGCGCAGATTGCCAGAAGTTGCCTGGTAGAGATACTTTTAATATCAACCATATATTCTCCACAGTTTTGACTTCTTCCTTCGTTGGCTATAGTAAAGTGTTGACCATATAATGAATGATAAGAGACCAGGTGCAAGCATTGGAGACAATGGCGAAGATCCACCAATACTTGCTTTAGACTGTCATGTTATAGCATGGCCAAGTGCCAACATACGAATGGAAGTGAGGGTGCACTACATTACACGACAAAGGAAAGGATTCTCATTATCTGTGACCCCTGAAGCGAGGCAAATCATTCTACACGAAACTTTCCTTTCTCCACCTTAATAAGCATACTCCGCGAGTCCGTAATGAATACAGTGTGTGTGTTGCAGCGGTCACCTCCAACCATCCGAAGGTTGTTGTTACTGCTTCCACCTCCATTCTCATGCTGGAGGTCTCATTTGCTAGACTCTCCTTTTTCAAGCATCGTCAGTTAGCCTTCGCAGTGAAACCCCGACCACTTCGTCTGTTTCTCAGCACTGACCCATCGGTGTAGATGACTATGTCACCTTGATGTGTGTTTCAGTAGGGAAATAAGTGCAGGAGGAGGAGGTTGGTAGCCTATGCCTCAACGGGAGGATTAAGTGTAAAAGGAGAGAAGAGTAAGATGAAGGAATTGATGATGATGATGGCGTGACTGCAATTACTCTTAACAATTACCCTTAGACTGCGTCACCTTATGACAATCAACAAAACGCAAAAAGAAAGAACGAAGGAAATAGCAACAGGGAAAGAACCAGCCAAATATAGCATCAACTAACAACGAGCTTGAATGGCCGCCAGCCAGTTCACAAATCATCAATATCTAGGTCACTGGCCTCCCAATTTTCCTGACCGTGGGTGAAAGGTGAAACACCTCCATGCATAGTTTCAAATCTATCATGGGTGACGGGGAATGGTGTCGCCCACTAACAAGCCCTTCCTACAGAATAACATGATGTCGCCAGCAAACAAGGCCTTTCTAAAAGAGCAGGCCTCCAGGCTACAGCCTTGGCAAACTTGTTAGGAAAGAAAACATAGCCACGTGTAAGATAGAGCCCTTTACCTGGGATGGCATCTGTTTAGAGAAAGTAAACCTACACAAATGAATGCCGAAGTCGGACACTCCACTCCGACCTTTGAGGTGCAAAACGAGGTGACTCACTTTCTCCCGAAAGAGATAAGAAGAAGAAGAACATGAGCGTTCTTATTTTATATCTGGATGGCAGCATGGCCGAATGGATAAGAATGCCGTTCAACATTAGGTGTGCTGATGCTGTTCAACCCCTACACCAGACAGTTGGACTAAAATGTTGGCCTCTCATCTTTGACTTGGGGACGTAAATTACAAGTACCTCTGAAGTTGGAGTGGGTTCGCCTCTTGGCGAGGGACACTGTTAATAGGGAAAGCTAATCCACACGCAAAGTTCAGTCCAGCACTACTAGAAGTAGTGTGTATGGACTATGTTTGAGTTCAGAGCGAGCAAGCGCAACACTTAAAAAAAAACAAACATATTTATCTGTTTCCCCCATCTGTCTCTACATTGCTACCTAAATAGTTGTTTTGTGTGTGTGTGTGTGTGTGTGTGAGAGAGAGAGAGAGAGAGAGAGAGAGAGAGAGAGAGAGAGAGAGAGAGAGAGAGAGAGAGAGAGAGAGAGAGATGCCGCTCCTTGAAGTGAGGCTTTATCAAGGTGGATCAGGTTATTATTAACTTGGTTTGATCTCATTATCTTTGTCTTTTCCCTAGGCAGTTTTAGATTTTGAATAAAGAAGACACAAACCATATATAGTACGATTTATTGCCTGGCATATTTCGCTGCATCTGGTCAGGCACTTACTGCAGATGTCACACAACGTAGAGTAAAATAATTAGATTCATCGTTCAAGCTGAAATATACACATGTTCACACGGTAATATCAGTTGTTTACCATGGTAATTTTAAATTGAATATCATGTCTTTCTGTTTGCACAAAATTGGCTTGTGCAGATGGATCATTATCACTTCTGCAAACTTTAACAACCGACTATTTTGTGTATGAAACAACACACGAAAAGCACTGTCTCTATCAATAACATAACCGGTTTCCAAGACATGAGTGCAATGGACAACACCGGAAGGATTTAGCAGGTCATCCATCATGTAGCAGGTCATCCATCATGTGGCAGGTCATCCATCATGTGGCAGGTCATCCATCATGTGGCAGGTCATCCATCATGCGGCAGGTCATCCATCATGCGGCAGGTCATCCATCTTGTGGCAGGTCATCCATCTTGTGGCAGGTCATCCATCTTGTGGCAGGTCATCCATCATGTAGCAGGTCATCCATCATGTAGAAGGTCATCCATCATGTAGCAGGTCATCCATCATGTGGCAGGTCATCCATCTTGTGGCAGGTCATCCATCTTGTGGCAGGTCATCCATCTTGTGGCAGGTCATCCATCATGTGGCAGGTTATCCATCATGTAGCAGGTCATCCATCATGCAGTAGGTCATCCATCTTGCAGCAGGTCATCCATCTTGTGGCAGGTCATCCATCTTGTGGCAGGTCATCCATCATGTCGCAAGTCATCCATCTTATGACATCTAGTGTCAGGTCCTCCATCTAAGGTCAGGTCCTCCATCTAGTGTCAGGTCCTCCATCTAGTGTCAGGTCCTCCATCTAGTGTCAGGTCCTCCATCTAGTGTCAGGTCCTCCATCTAGTGTCAGGTCCTCTATCTATTGTCAGGTCCTCCATCATGTGGTAGGTCCTCCATCTAGTGTCAGGTCCTCCATCTAGTGTCAGGTCCTCCATCTAGTGTCAGGTCCTCCATCTAGTGTCAGGTCCTCCATCTAGTGTCAGGTCCTCCATCTAGTGTCAGGTCCTCCATCTAGTGTCAGGTCCTCCATCTATGTGTCAGGTCCTCCACCTAGTGTCAGGTCCTCCACCTAGTGTCAGGTCCTCCATCTAGTGTCAGGTCCTCCATCATGTGGTAGGTCCTCCATCTTGTGTCAGATCATCCATCTTGTGTCAGATCATCCGTCATGTGGTAGGTCCTCCACCTAGTGTCAGGTCCTCCATCTAGTGTCAGGTCCTCCATCTAGTGTCTGGTCCTCCATCTTGTCAGGTCTTCCATCTTGTGTCAGGTCCTCCATCTTGTGTCAGATCATCCATCATGTGGCAGGTCCTCCATCATGTGGTAGGTCCTCCATCATGTGGTAGGTCCTCCATCCCATGTCAGGTCCTCCATCTCATGTCAGGTCCTCCATCTAGTGTCAGATCATCCGTCATGTGGCAGGTCCTCCATCTTGTGGCTTTAAAAACGGCACAATAACTACAACCCATAGTGGGGACCATGGATGGAGTTATATCTCTCCATAGTGTAAAGCCTGGGCTGAATTGTAGAGACCATGTGTGGCCCATGCAGCATGATCCCTTTCTTGGCCTGCCAGTTGACTCCAGAGAAAAGACAACAACAATAAACCTGGAACAAGAGAAGTTGCAGAAGCTGCCAGATCAGCACAGCAATGCTCTTACTGTCTGCCTATCAGAGCTTTGATCCTAGACCAGTTGTCAAGTGAGGCTTAGGGCGTGGTCTGCCCTGCCATGACATTTAGTCCTTAGGTTGCATTTCCTCGCACTGGTATAAGGATTGTACCCTCCCAATTGCACTCTTCTGCAAAACAAGCATAACAACATAATATACTACATACCTGATAGGTGTTTAATCTTCTAGTACGTGTATGTTGTTTGGTCTTAGATTTGTTTTTCTGGTCCTTGTACATTGATTGGTGCTATTGTTTTCTCTTCTGCTGATTGTAAAACATACTCTTCACCCAACAGACATTTGTTTTTCTTGTGCCTGTACCATATTTAATATTGTTCCTGTCTGTGTGTTCCTTGTGCCATGTTGGACAGTCATGTTTATGGTTGGGGTTCTTCTGTTACAGAGCATGTCTGGCAAGTGACCATGCAGCCCCGAGGACTGGGTCAAGGCAAAGGTCTGAAGGGTCAGTATCGCATGTGTCTCAACAGCACCACCATCAGTTTGTTCAAGGTCAATGCCAACCAGGCCCAGTTTTCGATACAGGTAACCAGCTTTCTATATAGATAACCAGTTTTCTTTACAGGTAGTCAGTTTTATATACAGGTAACTAGATTTCTATACAGGTAGTCAGTTTTCTATACAGGCAGTCAGTTTTCTATACAGGTAGTCAGTTTTCCATATAGGTAACTAGATTTCTAAACAGGTAGTCAGTTTTCCATACAGGTAGTCAGTTTTCTATACAGGTAGTCAGTTTTCCATACAGGTAGTCAGTTTTCCATACAGGTAGTCAGTTTTCCATACAGGTAGTCAGTTTTCTATACAGGTAGTCAGTTTTCTATACAGGTAATTAGTGAGAAGTGGGAAGGTAACATCAAGAGATGGATGAACAGCAATCTGACAGAATGTACAATCAAGGCGAGAGACAGACATTGTTGGAGATCCATTGCAGCCAACCTTCATTGTGGAGAGAGCACCTGATAGATTGAAACTCTGTGGACCTTTCTTCCTTTCTGTTTTTTCTGTTATCAAAATGATTTCCATGAGTTCTTTGTTTGCTTCCAGCTCTCTGACATCTGTATTGTTTGCTCTTGTTTCCAAACATAGACCTGTCCTTCTGTATGTATGATTCATTATCTAACTCATTGTTAATACCTCTGCACTGTGTTACAGTGTTGAGTGCATGTAATATTTAACTATTATTATTTTATTGTCTTGCTGATCTTTCTAGATATTAATATCTTGTTTATGTTATTGAGTTATATTTGGTCATTTTTATTGTGTCTCTCTCTCTCTCTTTCTCTCTTTTCCTTCTCTCTCTCTCTCTTTCTCTCTTTTCCTTCTCTCTCTCTCCCTTCTCTCTCTCCCCCTCTCTGTCCCTACTCCTCTCTCACCTCTCTCCCTTCTCTCTCTCTCCCTTCTCTCTCTCCCTTCTCTCTCTCTCTCGCTTCTTTCTCTCTTCCTTCTTTCTCTCTCCCTTCTCTCTCTCTCCCTCTCTCTCCCTACTCCTCTCACCTCTCTCCCTACTCCTCTCACCTCTCTCCCTACTCTCTCCCTCTCTCCCTTCTCTCTTCCCTCTCTCCTCTCTCTCTATCTCTCTCTCTTATGAAATGGGTTATGGGTGAGGAGGGGTATGGTTGAGAGGTTATAATGTTCACCTCAATCACAGAAGACACCAGGTTCGATCCCAGCATAGAGGGCTGGACATTGTTTCTAAAAACCATTGGTATCTAATGATATCACATGCCCCCCTGATCTCCTGGGTGGTGAGATCAGATAGCTAGTGTTCTCAGATAAGGGCTAAAAACAGGAGCTCCCTTGTGCCAGCTGTCCATGTTAAAAATCCTATGGCAGTTTAACATTGCATAAAATAGGCCATAAGGCGGATTCCCTGGTAACGTCAGGAAAGAAAAATTTACCCACGAGTTGATGGAGCCCGTTGCCTGGGATGGAATTTGTCTATAGGAAGTCAACCTTACACCAATGTGTGCCGAAGTTGGACACACTGACCAGAGTTGGACACACTGACCAGAGTTGGACATACTGACCAAAGTTGGACACACTGACCAAAGTTGGACACACTGACCAAAGTTGCATACACTGACCAAAGTTGCATACACTGACCAAAGTTGGACACACTGACCAGTGAGGTGTATTACTAGGTGAGATGCATTCCCCTTTGAAAGAAAGGTGAAGAAAAAGATTCTAATTTTTATTTCTGTCTGTGATATTCAGTGGCAGTATTATGCAGTAGTAATTGTATGTATGTGTTGATGTGTATTGTTCAGTTGGTGACCGTGACAGTATTATGTAGTAGTAATTGTATGTATCCGGTCTCCGTGGCAAAGGGCTTATGAACGAGATTTGGCAGCTGCGGCCGATTTGGCAGCAGACCGCGTTTCGCTGGGTCTTAACGAGTTGGTATGGGAGCCGGTCGTTCAGAAAGCAATGGCAAACTACTGAATATAAACTTGCCAAGACATCAATAACAGCAGTAAAATGATGGTGTTGACAGCAATGTCCCGTAAAAAGGATATGCAAAAATAAAACAAAAAACAAAAAAAAATTGTATGTATTTGCTGTTGTGCATTGTTCAGTTGGTGATCGTGGTAGTATTATGCAGTAGTAATTGTTTGTATTTTGGGTTTATTGTTCAGTTGGTGACCGTGCGAGCTGTGGGCCACAATGACAACTCCTTCTGGCTGGAGTTGGGAAACTATGCTTCGACTGGACCGGGGGAGTTCTGGTTCTTGGTTGAGGATGCGGCGGTGGCCAAAAATATGCATACAACAATCATACAGTAAGATATTGTGTAGATGTTGTGGTTACACATGAGATATGAATGAAGATAGCGCCAGGGAGAGAACATGAGATCTTCTTGTGCCATGCCGCTCAGCATGGACGATCATGGTCTGCCATCTCAGACGATCACCAGAGCCTTGGATCAGCTCCACGTTCTTGTCCTGATTATGCCATGTGGCCAGGCTATCCAGGTATTTATCTCTGCCTTCCCCTTGCTCTTCTGCCATCAGTTTTTCCATTTGTTACTAAGTCTTCAAGTTTTTGTTACTAAGTCTTCAAGTTTATTTCTCTTTGTAGTTTAGCCAAAACATCTTTAAAAAAGTCACTGTCCTTGAAAGTTAGAAAAAGAGTTCTTGCATGTTGCATCCATCCATCCATCCATCATGTGCCATGCCGGTAAGCGTGGGCGGTCATGTTCTGCCATCTCACTCGATCACCAGAGTCGTGGATCAGCTCTGTGTTCCTGTTTCAACCATGCCAGGCTAAGCCATCCAGGTATTTGCTTCTAGGTCTTCCCTTGGTCTCCTCCCTTCGATCTTGCCAGTTGTCACCAAGTTCTCCAATTCATTTCTTCTCATAACATGCCCAAAAAATTTTGACTGTCTACGTCTAATGACTCTAATCAGTTTACGATCTTCATTTGTTTCTTGAAGGACTTGTTCATTGGTTTTTCTATCTGTCCATGGTATTCTTTGCATTTTCCTCAGAAACCACATTTCCACAGCCATTAGCTGTTTTTCAGCTTGACTGCTTATTGTCCACGCTTCACATCCATACAAAAGTATAGGTTCTATGTAGCATCTCAACACTCTTTTTCTCGTTTCAATTGATATCTTTTTGTTGGTCAGTATGTTTTTCATCTTGCTAAAGGCTACCTTCGCAATGGCAATTCTTGTTCTAATCTCTTCAAGGCATCTCCCATCAGATGTTATGACTGTGCCGAGATAACAGTATCGATTCACTTGTTTAAGAATATGTCCATCTACTCGTATATCACATTGTGGTATTTCCTTCTTCCTAGTGACGACCATAATCTGTGTCTTCTTACATATTAATTCTAACCCTAGTTGTTCACTGTGTGCAACAACCGCATCTACTAAATTTTGCAGGTCTGTTCATTGTCTGCAATCAAGACTGTATCATCTGCATATCTAATGTTATTGATGTATTGTCCCCCAATGTTGATTCCTTCCATATCTTCTATATTTCTAAATATATATTCACTGTACAAAGAAAAAAGATTTGGAGACATTACACATCCCTGTCTCACACCTCTTTTAATAGGCTGATATTGACCTACATCGTTATCAATTCTGATGGCAGCTTGTTGTTTCCAATATATGTTTTTTACAAGTCTAAGGTCCTTTCCATCAATTTGTAGATCTTCAAGCATCCTTATCATGTCGACATGTCTCACTTTATCGAAAGCCTTTGTGTAGTCAATAAAGCAAAGATATAGATCCTTGTTTACTTCTATAGAACGCTCAATTACTGTTCTCAGTATATACACAGCATTTACTGTGCCCTTGCCTTCTACAAACCCACATTGTTCTTCTCCTATTTCGGGTTGTATTTTCTTCCTAACTCTTTGCATGATAATTCTCAGCAGAATCTTTGTGATGTGGCTCATTATACTAATTGTTCTATGTTGATCGCATTCCATGGCTCCTGATTTCTTCGGGATTGCAATAAATATAGAATTACATAATTCAGGAGGTATATCCCAGTATCGTATATTGCGTTCAGCAGCCTGGTGACTTGGTCTATTCCATATTCTTCTAAGGCATTGATCATTTCTACTGTGATGTTATCTGTACCCGGGGTCTTGCCAGTTTTCATATGGTTAAGAGCATTCTGAACCTTCTATCTTCAAAATTGATGGTCCTTCATTATTATTCCGATGATCATATTGTTCTTCTCTTGTATCATCATAAAGGTCTTTCACATAATCTGACCACGCATGTAAAATCTGATCTTTTTCTATTATGATTTTGCCATCTTTGGTTTTTAGGCAACCCGTTGATGTGTGTGTTCTTTTGTTAGTGATGTCATTAATTCTTTTGTGCATTAATTTGGTATCCCGGGTATTATGTTGGTGTTCAATTTCCTTGCAATTTTCCTCAAGCCATGTTTCTGTTGCCTCTTTGCATAGCTTCCTAATTTTCCTATGAATCTCTTCATATTTGTCCTTGTTATTTTTGTTATTTCTTCTTACTTCCATGAGTTTTAAGATGTCTTCCGTCATCCATTTCTTGCGTCCTATTATCTTTACTTTTGGAATGGTTGTTTCTGCAGCTTGGTTGACTGATTTCTTTAACATTTCCCATTGGTCATTGACATCTTGAAATAATATTTCCATATCGGACAATGCATCAAATCTGTTTTTTACCTCTACGTTGAATTTATCTTTTATTTCCTCACTCTTCAGTGCTTGTAGATCAAATTTTGTGTTTCTTGGTGAATATTTGACTTTCTTTCATTTTACATGTAAATTGCTTAAGATTAATCTATGGTCGCTGTAGCTGTCTGCGCTTGGTATAGTTTTTGCGACTTTTAAGGCATTTCGAAATCTTCTGTTGATGAGGATATAATCAATCTGATTTTTAATCTTATGATCAGGACTCCTCCATGTCCATAATCTCCTTAGATGCTGTTGAAACCAGGTGTTTCCAATAATCAAATCTTGCTCTTTTGCCCACTGTACCTCTTTCATTCTGTTCCCCTAGCCCATAGTTGCCTACTATGCATCCGTCTTGTTGATTTCCAACTTTGGTATTCAAGTCACCCATTATGATAGTTACTTCAGAATTCTTGCATATTTTGAAGGCTTTCTCTAAATCACTATAAAATTCATCGATGCTGTCATCACTACTGTCAGCTGTTGGTGCATAAACTTGTAATGCGTTGACATCAAAAGGTCTTCCACTCAACTTCACCAGTAACACTCTGTCTGATACAGTCCAATATCCTTTGATCAATTTTGCTCTCTCTGTATCCATTATAATTGCTACTCCTCGCTGTTGTTTCTCTCCACCAGAATAGATTATTCTATATTCCTCAGATGTCATAATGCCCATTCCTGTCCATCTGGTCTCACATACACCTAACAGGTTAATATTTAATCTTCTCATTTCATTCTTAATGTTATCAAATTTCCCATCCCCACTCATAGTTCTTACATTCCAACTTCCTACTTTCAATGTTGATATTCTTTTGCACTCAGTCGCCTGATGACGGTCTGGAGTCACCTGGTGCACATGACTACCCCTACCGGGCGAGGCTACTTCTATGGAGCACCCATTTACGCCGTTACTCTGATTATCGATAAGACTGCAGTACATGATGTTCTTGGCATCTGTAAAGAAGGTAGTTTGCCATTGTTTTCCTTCCTAGCAGTGACCATACTGGTCGATGACCGTAGCCATTGTCTCCCAAAAAGGAGATCCTCTGCCTACCGTCGTGAAGCTGGAGACCATAACCTACAAAGCATGTTACATAGAACCAGTTTTAACATACGGTTGTGAATCCTGGACAATTAGTAAACAGGCGGAAAAAATCCTGGAAGCCTTGGAGATTTAATTTTATAGAAGAATGCTGAAAATTAATTGGACATCCAAAAAGAGCAATCTGGACGTTTTAAAGGAAGCTGAGTAGCAAAGATAACTGATAACAAACATCAGAAAGAAGCAGTCATCATTTTTTGGCCACATTATGAGAAGACAAAAACTGGAACATGTCGTGACAACCGGAAAGATTTGTGAAAGAGAGAGAGAGGAAGACAGAATGAGAAGATTCTTCAGTCTTATCTCATGGCACAGAAGGGAGTCGATACACAAATTGATCCATGCCGTCAGAGATCATAATTTGTGGAGAGGCATGATTACCATATGCCAGTCGGCAAGGCACTGGATGATGAGTTTGACCCAAAATCTGGACATCTGCATATCATTTCTCTAATCAATTTACAGTTTTCATTTGTTTGTTGTAAGACTTTCCTAGTTGTTATTCTGTAATATGAGCACACTGGGTAATTGTTTTCTATGTTATCCCATGGTAGATCAGATTAGGTCAGGTGGGCAAATCGCTTTCAGTGTGTTAGCTAATCACTCCATTAGTCAGTATATGAGATGTCCTAGATAGATAGGACACATTAGGAGAATGAACGATGGTAGAATACCAAAGGACATTTTAAAAAAAATAAATTACAGCACCATGTATTTATAAATGGGTAAAAGATCTTTGGGTTGGCCTCTACTATGGTACAAAGGTTTGTGTAAGCGGGGGATGGATGATACAGGCATTGATATTGCACCCTGCGAGCAAGTTGCTGTTGACTGCATTGCATGGAGGGAAAAGATCAGGAATGGAATAAAGACAAAGGAGAAAATGATTGCAGGTAGGTCAGACACAGTACAAGTCAGATGGTGCGTGATGGTGGACCATGCGTTCACATGTATCCATTATGGATTAACATTTACTGCGCAAATTGGTCTGATCAGTCATATTCACTACCGAACAATTGTAGTTATTAACCCATATTTGAAGCTTATTGTCAAGACGGCACTGTGCCAGCAGTAATAGTAGTAGAAGTGTCAGCAGTTGAGAAAGCAGTGGCAAACTACTGAATATGTAATTACATAGAAAATCACAAACAGTTAATGCTGGGGTAGATTGCAGTATCCTGTACAGGACATGCCACTAACTGTGGAGTCATTGAGTCATTCGTTCATCGAGTCAGTCGTTTATCGAGTCAGTCGTTTATCGAGTCAGTCATTCATTGAGTCAGTCTTCTTTGAGTAGAAGGTCAGCATGGCCGAATGGATAAGAACACTCATTCTTAAACATCCAGTGTGATGATGCCAAAGTAGCGGGTTCAGCCTACGCCGGTCAGTTGGGCTAAAATGTTGACTTCTCATCCTTGACTTAGGGACATAAATTACAAGTACCTCTGAATCAGAGTGGGTTGACCTGATGGCAAGGGACACTGGTAATAGGGAAAGCTAATCCACACGCGAAAATTAGTCCAGTGTACTAGAAGTAGTACTACGTGTTTGGACTACGCTTGAGTTCAAAGTCTGCGAACATAACATTTAAAATAACAACACAGAAAACTTCATAAGGTCAGCCATTCATTGAGCCAGTCAGCCAATTTGTCAGTCAGTCACTTACAACATAGATGAGATGCCATTGAAGCGTGGTGGAAGTAACCGTGCCAGACAGAATTAAGAATGGGGAAATTAGAAAATGACTGAAACCAGTCATGCACTTCATTAAAAAAACAACAGCTTGATAAGTTGATTCAGTGTATCTTTGTGTGGTGAGCTTGATTCAGAAATCGAGTAAAGAAGGGCTATGGTTGGTGGGTTGGGAATGCTCTGCAGATTGGGTCCGAACTCTTGTTAAGTCTAATGCGTTGGTGTTCAGGCTGTTTGAGCTCTGGACAAGCTGGCATTGAATTTTCTAATTGTTGGTGTTGTTCCCAGACATATCTCAGTTTAGCTCCATCTGTTGCTTTATTTTGTAACAGTGACCACCCCGTGTGTGTTGGGTTGGAGTTTGTTGATGATGGAGACAAGCCAAAGACCCTTTTCCATACCCTGATGGGTGTTGAAGAGCAATCTGTTGCTTTCCCTTTTCCATAACCTGATGGGTGTTGAGCAATCTATTGTCCTCAAAAACTAAAACAACTGAATAAATTGTGGAGGGGAACAGATACAACTACACACATTAGATTTTTAAGAGCACACATCTTTCCCATTGCAATATACGCCTGTGAGACCTGGACACTTACTAAACAAGCTGAATAGCACATAAATGCCTTTGAATATAAATGTTACAGACGGGTTCTAAGAATATCTTGGATACAGAAAAGAACAAATGCATCCATACGACAAGAGCTGAATATTTAAAAAGGTTGGCTACTAAGGATGATAAAATAAAGGAAATTTAAATATTTTGGTCACTTGAAACGTCATGAAAGTTTGGAGAGAACAATCATGGAAGGGATATATGCCCGGGAAGAGAGGAAGGCCAAAGAGTAGGTGGGTGCAGGATGTGGCAGATGATCTCCAGACGGGTGTATCGGACGCGGAACATTTTGCTTATGACCGAGAAGTTTTCCGGAAGGTTGTTATGGGAGCGAGGTTCTGCAAGGGACATGCTACTGAATGAATGAATGAATCAATCAATCAATCAATCAATGATGGGTGTTGGGTATATGGTGCTTGCCTCATATATTTGTAGACCAATCGGTACGTTGCTGTCTGAAAGATATTGCCATATGACGGGCATCGAGGCAGATCAGTTTGATTCCTTCTGTTAGTGTTATTTTAAATAATAAACAAGCGCTCTCCAGGCCCTGAGGGGCGTTTGGTACATTGGTCCTGGCCCCATAATTGTGTAGGTCAATGGGCAATCCACCGGTGGTGCGGTCAGTGTCACACTGGCTGACATTACCTCCCAGGCCATCTCTTGGTGCCTGTCTGAGGCTGGGGCAGCCTGGGAGGCCAGGTCAATTAGCATAGAAAACAGCCCAGCTTGAAGGTGATTCAAACACATGACCGCTGGACCAGTAGCCACTGCACTAGGGCAGCTCACCTGTTGACCATGACGTGCCCAAATCCTGCGGAGGAAGCATGACCGACCGACCTAGACCTGACTTCAGCCAGTCGGTATGTGCTGTGCTGAATCTTTGCGCACATCCTAATATACCACTGCCATCATCTTCTTCCACTTTTGCCATTTAGCATCATGGGGAGGAAAGGTGATGTTCCAGCACCTGATGGGTGGCACTGGATAGTGTCATTCCATGTGGTTGTAGAATGTCTGCCTCTGTGCTGATGTAACATTCCATGTGGTTGTACAATGTCTGCCTGTGTGCTGATGTAACATTCCATGTGGTTGTACAATGTCGGCCTCTGTGCTGATGTAACATTCTATGGGTTGTACAATGTCTGCCTCTGTGCTGATGTAACATTCCATGTGGTTGTACAATGTCTGCCTCTCTGCTGATGTAACATTCCCGTGCCAGCCTTGCACACCCTTCAGGTTTCTGGACCTGGAGAGGGAAAGGAGAGCACTGCAAGATGAATCCCGTGAAGATGGTACTTGAGTACCGGGTCAGGAAAGCAGTCTCTACACCAATTTGACTCCGCTAGTAGCACGCCTTTTTTTCAGAGCTTAAACAACCTGAACATAATGCAGCAGACTTCAGAGCTAAAACTAAGGCTTCTTGAAGGTTCCCAGCAATCAGCTGTAGAAGAGAGACAGAAAAAGTTCACAGCTTTTGTCAAAGACGTATGTGATGTTATCTGTCACCTCTGCTTGTATATGTCGTCATTAACCAATATGTTGTTGTGTTCTTCCCTATAGATATATGGCTTCCGTCAAAGACTTCTTCGACAAGGATCAACAGTTTGCCATTTCCAAGAAGATCATCCACTCGGGGTAAGTGACCTGTTCCTGGCAAGATTTTCCTCCAGAATGATCTCCGGGAGAGATTGTCAATACATCACTGTTCAGCTTTCTTTCATAGAAGCAAAGGCCAGACGGACTCATCAGGCTGCAACTGGTGCTTAGTATTGGGACTCTTTACTGGTTGTTGGAGATGGGAAGCTAGTGAGTGCAGAATCATAAACAGGGAGATGAGATGCTTTAGAAGAGCTGTTGAAGTAATCATGAGAGGCCGAATTAGGAAGAGGAATTAGAAGATGATTAGGTCTAAAACCAGCCATGCACTTCATTAAAGAACAACAGATTAAATGGTTTGGCCATCTCACAGGAATGCCCTAGTACCATCTGCCACAAAGAGCCACATTGAAGAAACATAACGGGTACAGAGGAAGGAGGTCAGCATGTCTGAATGGGTAAGAGCACTTGCTCTGAAACTTCTGGTGGGCTGATAGCGGGTTCAACCTCTACACCGGTCAGTTGGACTAAAATGTTGACTTCTTATCCTTGACTTGGGGACGTAAATCCCAGGAAATCATTACCTGCTGTTGGGAGATTATTACCTGCAGAAGAGGATCTTTAAGGGGGGGTGGGGGGGGGGGGGGGTGGTGGTGGTGTCATTTTGTGTACCTGTGTTCATGCATGTCTTTGTTGTATATTAATAACTAGCTGACCCGGCCTGGCATCACCAGGCACCTGGCGGGGAGCGTCTCATTTAATTCATGTAAGGAGTCATTATACATTCAAATACATTTCTCTAAGCGCACAGAGTACGCGTTCGGCCCCTGCTCCCGTTCCCGTTCCCGTTGCTCGTCTGTTTCTGATGCTCCCGTTTCCGTTGCTCGTCTGTTTCTGATGCTCCCGTTAAAAATAAAAAATTTATTTTAAACTAACTATTTCAGTTGGATATGCGGGAGTGAGAACAACATCTGTACAAAATTTCATCTCAACCAGATGGACTGTTCAGGAACGCATAAAGGACAAACAAACAAACAAACAAACAAACATTCTCTTTTATATATATAGTAGATGTCATTCAGGTGGTTTAGTCCACAGACAGGTGTGAAGTGTTTTTGTATGTGTGTGTGTGTGTGTGTTCTCTTTGAACTCTAGCATACTCCACACACATGTTGCTGCTGTTGCTACTACTACTACTACTACTACTACTACTACTACTACAGAGGTCAGCATGGCTGAATGGATAAGAATGCGTGTTCTTAAACATCCGGTGTGCTGGTGCTGAGGTAAGGGGTTCAAACCCTACACCGGACAGCTGGACTAAAATGTTGACCTGCCGCCCTTGACTTGGGCACGTTAATTACAAGCACCTCTGAAGTCGGAGTGGGTTTACCTGATGGTAAGGACACTGTTAATAAGGAAAGCTAATTCACATGCAAAGTTCAGTCCAGCACTGCTAGGAGTAGCGTGTACAAGATGAGCGAGTACAAACTACTATTACTACTACTAGTATTACTGCTACTACTACTGCTGCTACTATTACTACTACAACTGGACTGATTCTGCGTGAGGGTTAGCTCTGCCTATTACCAGTGTTCGCCACCATCAGACAAAGCCTCTCTGACTTCTGAAGGTACTTGTAATTTATGTCTCCTAGTCAAGGATGAGAAGCCAACATTTTAGCCCAACTGATCAGTGTGTGGAATACACCCACAACACTTGTGTTCACCAGAGAAAGTCTGCCACTCTGACATTGTGTTTTTGAATATGTCACTCCACTATCGGTCAGGCTTTATGACGACTCATAACCTTATTTCTTGGGAAATTAATGTGATGGTTTTCCTTGACTTCCACACCATTATCAGAGTAATATGTTGTCCATATCTTATTGATGGTTTGTCTATTTTAATAACCCTACCAATCTTGTGCTTCCAGCATCCTGGATGGCTTTGGAGGATCTCACCAACATTATGGAGATTCCAGAAGATCATACAGCTTTGGGACACACCCGAACGATTCCGGCTTGGATTTCCAAATGTAAGACATCAGTTACGTGATTTGTCAGTTTTGTCTTGCCGGTTTACACTTGCTATATCTCCACCTGAGCGTTGGGTTATAGTCTGTTGGTGAGCTGCTCCAGAACGTGACCAATCTGATTGGAGTCAGTTGACAGTGAACTGCTCATAACCAACAGGGAGGAGTCATTATCTGTGACAGTAGATCATAACCAAAAGGGAGGAGTCATTATCTGTGACAGGAGATCATAACCAAAAGGGAGGAGTCATTATCTGTGACAGGAGATCATTGCCTGCAGGGAGGAGTCATTATCTTTGGCAGGATATCATAACCAACAGGGAGGAGTCATTATCTGTGGCAGGAGATCATTACCTGCAGGGAGGAGCATTATCTTTGGCAGGAGATCATTACCTGCAGGTAATTACTGCCCTAAACCAGGCACATGAAGAAAGAGAGTTTTCCTGCAGGTAATTACTGCCCTAAACCAGGCACATGAAGAAAGAGAGTTTTCCTGCAGGTAATTACTGCCCTAAACCAGGCACATGAAGAAAGAGAGTTTTCCTGCATGTAATTACTGCCCTAAACCAGGCACATGAAGAAAGAGAGTTTTCTTTCAGCATTGTTGTTTTTCACTCTTTGAAAGATATTGTGTGACAACTTTGTGTAGACTGTTGAATTGTAAAATATTGTATGCCATCTATGTGTAAGGCAGTAGAATTGTAAGATATTTTATGACAGATGTGTGTATGGCTGTTGTTGAATTGTAAGGTATTGTGTAACGCTGTTGAATTGCAAGATATTGTATGACAACTGTGTGTAAGACTGTTGAATTGTAAGATATTGTATGACAACATTATGTAAGGCTGTGCTGACATGAAAGACCATCTGAACTAATGTGTTTGCTTGCTTTCACCTCAGGGATTACTCCATGAAACAGTCTGATGGACTGGCAGACATGTCACATCCTCTGGGATCCAGTGATTTCGATGGTGAGTTTCCCCACTGTTCATCAGCTGCTAGACATTTGTTAATGTTCTGGGCTTGTCTTGTTACAGAGGGCCGTCTATCAGGGAAACAAATACATTGAGATAACACGTTTGGCAGTCAGAGGGCAAACCCTCTGGGGGGCAGATTGGCTGGTGGGTCTACACGACTTGGTGGGGTATTGGTGCATGATAAGACAAATGTAGTCATGTGTATAGTGCAGAAGAACGGGTAGATCATCATGGCTTGGAGCGAATGGTGCTGCAGGGAGTGACCTGAGGATCTGGCCAACACTCAAAACTGGGAGAAAAGGCCAGATGGACGCATAATCAGACTGCTTCTGGTACCATTAGTATTGGGACTCTTCGCCGGCTGTTGAAGATGATGTAGCATCTATAGGAATGTTCAGAGTGCTGTGATGTCAGTTCTTGACTCAACACAACTCATTTGTTCTGGAAGAATGAATGTTAACTCTTTAAGTCCGGTGCATTGTGTTCAGGTTTTGAAGCTCTGAATATGACTTGCACCTTTTGGAGAGATGCAGGAGTGGAGACTTCTTGCTCTTGCCTGAGCCAATATTAAAGTACAATCTCTATGGAGACCATGCAGCAGACAGACAGATAGACCACCAGACCAGTTCCCATCAACACAGAACAGTCTAGCTACGTGCTCATCAAGTGTCCAGCTCCTTTCCTCACTGTGTTCCCTTCCAAAGAGAGCTCTGCTAGCTAGTTTGTGTGGCTAGCTTTATTCCAGAGCCAAGTGTTGTCAGAAGAGACTGCTAGCTAGTTTGTGTGGCTAGATTTCTTCTACAGCCAGGTGTTGTCAGAAGCCTGGCCTCCCCTCAGCTGAGAATTGCACCTCATCCACCGTGTAGACATAACAGTGCTCTATCCACTGCACCAGTCTGGTACTGTGTTCATATGTATAGTCTCATTTCTGCATCTTCTTCCTCATAGATCAGTGGTTCTCAACCTTTTTTGGCCCGTGCCCCCCTTTACCATATTTTCAGAACGTCATTCCCCCCTTTCGTATTTTCTACCTAAAAATCCCACCCCGCCCCTACACAGTATACGTAATAATGGAAGCTAAATTTAATAGCACATACTAAAACAAGTCTAGGCGTCCACATAAAACATGATTTGTGGGTCTACTTGCGCTATAAATTGAATTTTAGAAGGGTGTGATGTACAGAACCGTACAGTATGAAGGGAAAAACAATATCAAGTAATCGGTTCTTGTATTAACACGATCTTGAAATAATCTTAATTTCCCCCCTGGAAACCCTAAAATTCCCCCTGGGAACCCTAAAATTCCCCCTGGGGGGGGGGGGGGGGAATTCTCCACCGGTTGAGAACCACTGTCATAGATCATCTGTGGCTCTTTGGTGCCATGATAGATGTATTATTAGTCATGTCTTCCATTGCTCTCCCACAGCAAGCACCGTCCATAGATCATCTGTGGGTTTTTGGTGCCATCATGGATGTATTTATTATCAGTCAGGTCTTCCACGGTTACCTGTAATAATCATCACCGTGTGCAATGTCGACAGGCATGTGTTATCTCACATGGTCACGAGTCTCAGACCAGGTCTGTGTTCTTATCCCAGTTATGCCGTGTGGCCAAGCTATCCAGGCATTCATCATAACTTTGTCTTCCCCTGCTCTTTTCCTGTCACGTTTGCCAGTTGTTACTGAGTTTCAAGTTTATTTCTCCTCATAACATGCCCACACACCTTATCTGTCTGATTTCTCTAATCAGTTGACAGTTTTAATTTGTTTCTTGGGCTTTCTAATTCCTTTCTCTCACCACTGATTTGATTCTTTTTGCAGTTTCCTCAGAAATCACATTTTAACTGTGATTAGATGTTTCTCAGCTTGTCCATATTTCACATCACCCTCACTTATCACACCACTGTCCATGACGACAGAAGTCACCCCACCGCACTTCCCCCATGTTTGCAGCCCAACACTGGACATGACCCAGCACCACCAGACTACAAACCTGCCCATCCAACTACTTAAGAAAGAAGAAGAGGAAGGAGGAGAAAGGAGAAGGAAGAAGATGAGGCAGAAGAGGAGGAAGAAGACGAGGAGAAAGAGGAAGCAGCAGCAGCCGAAGAGGAAGAAGACCATGCCCACTACAGACAAAATCTGCCATCTCTTATTTTCAATGTCCATGTTTCACATGCATACAATAGCATAGGATGTATATAGCACTTCAACAATCTTGTACCCACTAGTGTATAGTTAGCACAATGTACATGTGTAGGCAGTGCTGTAGTGTAGTCCATTCATGCTGGGACTTCCTCAGTGCAGCACTTATTTTATCTACCATTCCGCTGCCTGTATTTTAACTGCATGTGTCCCGGAGGAAATATTCCACAAGAATCTCAATGGCCAGTGACATGGCCTACTCAGGACAGTTGACTTCTCTTCCTTGACTTGAGAACATAAATTACAAATACCTATGAAGTCAGAGTGGGTTCGCCTGATGGCGAGGGACACTGGGAATCTCATCTCATCTTGTTCCTCTTGTACCTTGCGGTGTCGAGGTGAAGTATAAACAGTGGGAGAGTGCCAGCTTATGGGCTTCATGTATCGATATTCCCATGGACTCGTTATTCCCTGCGTCCAGCGTTTACGTGGTCAGTCCTCTTCCTCTGTTTCCCTCTGGTCTGTACATCATTACTTGTTGTGGTATACTGTTAGTTGGTAACCTGCTTGCATGGCCAAACCTTTTGACTTGCTGCCTTCTAATAAAATCTAGTGCAGCTATAACCCCCACTTTAGTCCTGATTTCTTCATTTCTGATCTTATCTCTTCTTGATACATTGAGTATTCTTCTCAGGAATCTCATTTCTGTTGTGATTTTTCTTTTCTCTTTTTTCTGTCATTGTCCAGGTTTGGCATTGGTAACATAGAGTTGGTAGGAAGATTGTGTTGTAAAGTGCTTTCTTAGTAGTTATTGATACATGTTTGTTCTTTAGTATTGTAGCTATTTGTCCAATGAGTTGGTTTGCCTTATTGCATCCATTTTCGATCTCGTCTTCTGATTTGCCATTTGATGATATTATACTTCCTAGGTACTTGAAACTCTTTACTTGTTTCAAGGGATGTTTGTTTAGGTGAATCGTTGTTGCTTTTTCTTCTTTATTTATAGTCAATACCTCTGTTTTACTTGTGCTAATTTTCATGTTATGTTCCCTACACATTTAGTTTAGACTATTCATGTGGTCTTGTAATTCAGCTTCTGTTTTTGCTATTAGTGCACTAGGGAATAGGGAAAGCTAATCAACACGCACAATTCAGACCAGTACACTAGAAGTTGTAGCACATGTGAACTGTGCTTGAGTCCAACGCGAGCAAACACTAAACCCCCCCCCCCCCCCCCCCAAAAAAATCTGTTGTAGATAACTACGGAGGAGTGTTTTTGCTAGCTTGCATGTGCATGTATTCATTGCCTAACAAAAACATGTGTTGTCAATACAGAAGCCACACACAAAAGGTTGCATGATTTATTGCCTGGCATAGTTTGCTGCATCTCAGCAGGTGCATATTGCAGAGTTATATATCTTATGATTTGAATAGATGAATTATACTGTTTCTCAAATACTTTAATCACACATACACTGATAGTGTTAGAATGTGGTGCATTTGTATTGCCCACGGTAATCACAAATTTAAAATGAAGTCTTTCTGTTGGCACAGAACTGACTAGACTCACCTTCTTCTTTCGTTCGCTTTAGAATCACCTAATTGTTTATACTCTGTTTATCGTTCGCCAAATATATTGAGGTTGTAACAATTGCAACATACGCCTGTGAGACCTGGACACTTACTAAACAAGCTGAACAGCGCATAAACGCGTTTGAATATAAATGTTATAAACGGGTTCTAAGGATATCTTGGGTAAAGAAATGAACAAATGCATCCATACTTAAAGAATTGAATAAAGAAGAAGGGTGGCTATTAAAGATGATAAAACAAAGAAAATTGAAATATTTTGGTCACTTGAAACGTCACGAAAGTTGAGAGAACAATATTGGAAGGGTATATGCCTGGGAAGAGAGGAAGAGGAAGGCCAAAGAGAAGATGGGTGCAGGATGTGGCGGATGATCTCCAGATGGGTGTATCAGACGCGGGACATCTTGCTTATGACCGAGAGGTTTTTCGGAAGGTTGTTATGGCAGCAAGGTTCTGCAAAGGACATGCTACTGAATGAATGAATGAATGTAACAATTAGACGATTGTTTTGAACGTTTGTTTTATTTACTTGTTAACTTTCATTCAGCTAGAATTAATGGCCGTTTTATTTGCTCTCTCCTAGGAGAACTAAGTTGTGGATTTGACAACTTGCTGGATCACTCGTCCATGCATGGTCATCATGGGTTAATCTCCTCACATCCCGTAGGCAAGCACGCCTACAACTTTTCCGAGCTCCTCTACCCCAGTCATCTACCCACAGTGAAGGAAGGCGGAAGTAAGTTGACCATTTCACTATTTCACCTGGTTATCTTGTAGGAAGGGGAAAGTAAGTTGACCATTTCCACTATTTCACCTGATTATCTAGTAGGAAGGGGAAAGTAGATTTATCATTTCCACTATTTCACCTGATTATCTTGTAGGAAGGGGAAAGTGGGTTTATCATTTCACCATTTCACCTGGTTATCTTGTAGGAAGGGGAAAGTGGGTTGATCATTTCACTATTTCACCTAGTTATCTTGTAGGAAAGGGAAAGTAAGTTGATCATTTCACTATTTCACCTGGTTATCTTGTAGGAAAGGGAAAGTAAGTTGATCATTTCACTATTTCACCTGGTTATCTTGTAGGAAAGGGAAAGTAAGTTGATCCTTTCACTATTTCACCTGGTTGTCTAGTAGGAAAGGGAAAGTAAGTTGATCATTTTACTATTTCACCTGGTTATCTTTCCTTTATGAAGGAGAAAGTAAGTTGTTAATTAAATATATGAGTTCATCAATAGTGGTACCATCTACCACAAAGAATCACATTGAAGAAATTTGAAGTATGCGTAACAAGATTATGACCACGTAAAAAATGGAATGATTGTATCAAGAACAACTGTAGAGAAATAAATACCAACTTACCAAGCATATTGGAAAGTTAGTTAGTCTTTCCTCTTGAGCCTAAGGCGGCGCATAGGGCAGAAGTCCTGTCTCTCCATGCCTGGCGGTTCGCTGCTATCTGTTGTAGATCTTGGATATTTACTTGGCCGTTGAATGAGCCTTCTCTAATGATGGTTCTACGCAGGGTCTCTCTTGGTCTTCCCCGTTTTCTTTTCCCTACAGGTGACCATATGAGGGCTTGGTAGGGGAGTCTTGACTTGTCCATTCTGAGTACATGGCCGATGTAGTTCCAATGGCGTCTTCTTATGAAATTGGATACTGTATCTTGCTTAGTCTCTTGTCTTATTTGCGAATTGGTTCTGAAGTCTGTCCAGTGGATGTTTAGAAGTCTTCTAAGACATTTGTTCTCAAAATTGTCTAATTTTTTATCTAAAGCTACCGTTGATTTCCAACTTTCACATCCATACGTTAACACTGGAATCACACAAGAGTTGAAGATTTTAAGTTTTGTGTGTTTGCTGAGTGTCTTTGACTTCCAGATGTTTGACAGTTTATTGAAGGCACTAGATGCCAGTGCGATTCTAGATGATATTTCTGGTGTTGAGTCCCCTGTAGATGTCATTTTGCTTCCTAGGTATGTGAAGCTGTTGACTTTTTCAAGAACGTTGCTGTTCAATTTGGTGTCATCTGAACTGTTGGTAAGATCAATAGTCTTTGTTTTTGTGGTGTTAATTTGGAGACCAATTTGCCCTGAAACATTTTGGAGGTGGTTTATTTTCTCTTGGGCATCCGGGTGTGTTGAACTCAAAAGCACTATGTCGTCGGCAAAGTCCAGGTCTTCTAGAATTTTGTCAACCCAATGGATACCCATATTTGTGTTGTTTGTGCATTTGCGCATGACCCAATCGATAGCTATTCCAAAAAGCATCGGTGATAAGACACAACCCTGTTTCACTCCTGTTTCGACTGAGAACCAGTCAGAGTTGCCTGTTTCTGTTCTTACGCAGCAACGTGTTTCTTTGTAGAAAGATTTTATGACGGTATATTTGGTAGGAAAACCATAGATGTTAAGTTAAGATATTGGAAAGAGCACACACAAATATCCCTTTCTCCCACACCACACACACTTCACTCATGTAAATGGAGGAAGAGAAGAAGAGGAACCGTCACATTAAGTTAAGAACCAATTTTTGTGTGCGAAACAAAATTGCATTGTTTAATCATGTTATTGTCTTGTTGATGCTTTCAGGTGGTGAGGGTTTTCTGCTGTCGGAACTGCCCAGTAGTGAGACCAGCTCTACTGACTTTCCCAGACCCGAACCAGCCACCTGCCTGCTGTTAGATGAACCTGTTGACTTGCCACCTCGCACCTACTCCCTCGGCAGCAGACCGACGAAAAAGTTTCAAGGATTCTCAGAAGCTGGTTCAAGAAAGGTGGCGGGCAATGAAATATCTCGAGCCACAAGTGCTCCACACATTCCTAAAGGTTTGTCTTGTTTGGTGGATGTGTGGTAACCTGATACATGTGTGGTGTCTTGATTCATGTGTGGTCACTTGATACATGTGTGGTCACTTGATACATGTGTGGTCACTTGATATATGTGTTCCAATTTTAAATATGTGTTGCCATTTGATGTGTGTGCGGCCACTTTATACGCGTGCAGTCATTTGATACATGTATGATCACTTGATGGATGTGTGTGGTCACTTGATACATTGTGTGGTCACTTGATGGATGTGTGCGGTCACTTGATGGATGTGTGCAGTCACTTGATGGATGTGTGCGGTCACTTGATGGATGTGTGTGTTAAACTTTCAAATACTTGTTTCTCCAAACTGCATTGTGATGTTCCTCCTTCAGCCTTTCTCTACCTGTCTCCTTAGTTACCGTTTCTACGTTCTCAACTAGTGTCATGTTGAAGGCTGGTAGTGTTGTGTCTGAGTCTTGTATTAACGGTCCTAACTTGGGAGTGTTGAAGAGTTGTGGCGTTCGTGTCCGTGTTCCGTTCTATAGTGCCGTTGCGTCATTTTGTTGTTAAACAACGCGAATCTATGACGTATTTCTACCGTGGAGCGTTTTGTTGTTACTTTTGGTGCCTAATATCAATGTATTTCTATTATTATTTTATGTGTGTGCAAACCAATTAACTCATTTCTGCCACATGACAGATAGTATCATGGAAGACAACAATAGTCATGGGAGACAATGATAAAGTCATGGGAGACAATGATAAAGTCATGGGAGACAATGATAAAGTCATGGGAGACAATGATAGAGAGAGTCATGGAAGAAAGTGATAGAGTGAGCCATGGGAGGCAGTTATAGAGAGACTCATGGGAGACAATGATAGAGTCATGGAAGAAAGTGATAGAGTGAGCCATGGGAGGCAGTTATAGAGAGACTCATGGGAGACAATGATAATAAGACTCATACTTTCAGCCACCCTCTTTGAGTTTACAGCAGCACTCACCGTGTGAGGCCAGCAATATATTTTACAGTACATTCACCATGCAAGGCCTGCAATAAATTAAACAGTTTGATAGGGTGCCAGTGTGTCATTCCTGTGCTTTGCAGCGTTGGATGATGATGATGCTTTTCTTTTGTCAAATATTTTAATAATTGTAATGACACACAATAATGAATGCATGTATTTATATATAACCAGGTCGAAGAGAACGAGAACGCAAGATGGACTCTCCGACTCCTGTCCAAAGTCCGTTAAGCATGTCCTTGAAATCGGATGATTCTGATTCTGTGCTAGAGTACGGCCCCATACGACCCAGAACTGCCAGTGATAGCTTCAACTATCGGCCCCGCACGTCCAGCTTCGGCAAACCTCAGCAAAATTGTAGACCTCGCTCTTCCAGTTATGGCCAAGGGAAGAGACCAACTATAAACATTAGCAAATTGAAATTGGAGAGAGCCAAGCATTCTGGGAATGTTTCCCAGAGAACATCACGGGAGTCTTCACTGCAGAGTTCGTTTGAGTCGCTGCGTGTTTCCAGTGAGAGTTTACGACGACCATCTCTCGAGTTACGCCAGCCATGGGGGAAGTATTCTGGTGAGCAGAATGACCAGCGGAACACACCTTCTCCTCAAATGAAGAGTTTACAATCAGATTCCGATATTTATAATGATCCAGGAACAGGGATCCAAAAAACTGGCCATTTTATCAGAACTGAGTCTAGTACTAGCGGAAGGCCTCCAGACTTGGCCAGAAAGTCTGATCATCATCACCACCATCATTCACATCTATCACATGATCAATCCAGGGGTGGTAGTGAGGATGTATATATGAACATTGACTTCAGTGCACAGTCTACCTCCAACAACGACAACAAACCATTACCTGCAGCTCCACGCGGTCAACCCTCTCGAGTTGAGGCCAACAGACACATGAATGTTGACTTGAGCATACGAAACAGGGAATCTCACGGGGGCAGGTCATTGTCGGTTGAAAACGTGGACACGTATTATATCGCCGAATGTCTTTTGACAGTAAAAAAACCTAGAACTGGGTCAGTGGGTTCAAAGGACAAACAAATGCTGAGGCCAGAGTCTGCTAGAAAATCCAAACCAGTCCCAATTCCGTTGCCAGTACCCACACCCTCAGAACCTGTAGGTCTACAGTTTCAACCGTCAGCCTCATTGTCTTCACATTCATTTGGTGGTGGTGACTCCATGAGAAGACCTCCCTGCTTGCCAGCCAGTGAGAAACATGACTTCAGACAGAAGAGTGGCTCAACAGGCAGCAGACCCAGCACAATGAGGGCCTCATTGGGCAAGGGTTCAGGGAAGGAAACATGTTTGCCTGGTGCTGTTCCTATGAGGAAGTCTTCATTGCCCAGATTTTCTGACGATGAAATAGCGGGTGAGTATATTGAGTTTCCATTTCCTGACTCACCAAATGATGCCACAAGTGGCTGTTATGGCAATTGTGACGTAGCTCAGTCTAGCAAGATCCAGTCTCGTAAAGAGTCCAGCATTACTCAATCTGATACCAGCCAATCGGGAACATCTCATTTCCGTCCACTTTTGGCACAACCAAATCACAGAGATCAAGTTGCTTCTGTCAAAGGTGTTCCTTCTGTGAACACTGATCCTGCCACATCAGCATCAGCCTCATCATCGCCCAGTAAACTTCCTTCACAGCCCACTACGTCATCAACCAAAGATGAAGATTCCTATATTTTATATAGCCCTGCTTGTCCAACTCCTCCTCTGCAGGAACCCTCCCATCTGCCTTGTCACTGCTGTCAAGGCCAGAAGTCACACCAAACAGCCGAGCCTGCATCCATAACATCACAGACAAATGCTTCATGTGTGGTTCCTTGTTCAGTTCATGAAGCTGTTTCAAAACGAGATTCAGATTCCAACAGATATGTCGAATACGAACCTGGCACAACTTCTTCTCTACAAAATCTGACACCTGATTCTGCTTCCTCATTTGCTCCCGCTTCTACCGGCAGTAGAACAGCTGGTTTGGCAAAGCTGAAACAGCAGCAAACATCCTCGAGCATTCCCACTTGCGCTAAAAAACCTGCCAGTCAGAAAGCAGCCACATATGTAGACTTCTTCTTTGGTCATGGTTCTAATGCTTCCCCCTCTTCGTGTATTGTAGACCCAGAACCTTCATTACCTTCTTCAATGCAGACTTATCGAGGCTATTTCCAACCAATCAAAACTCAGTCGCTGGACAAGATTGATATCTCAGAACACAGACACTTAAACAGTTCAGCAGATATCAATGGACTTCGCCCTAGTGGGCTGGGACCGAAATATCATCATGTGAAGAAATGTGACAACTTTTCCAGTGAATCTTCTTCAGACTGCCTCGAGACCTTCTCCAAGGAAGGCACACCCAGTTCTGACCTGTCCTGTTCTGCAAGCGCAACAAACAAATGTCAGCAGGTTTACGCAGATCTCATGTCAGACATTGCTGTTGAAACAGTCTCATTATCATCTTCCGACAGCTTTGACAGTTTAAGCACGTGACAATACTCCTTCGTCGCTCACATCCACAAATCCCGCAGTGATCTATGGACATGCCAGGCTCCCCCGGCACAGTTTGGGTGACATTATGAGCGTAACAGACACAAAAGGCAGAGTCTCTGAGAACAGGTCACCAACAAGCACCTGCCGCATCTCAGTTCTGGACGATTTACAAATCAACATGAGGCCTCTGATTCATCAAAGCCTCACAGATAATGATTTCCTGGAAGTGACTTCAAAAGTCACTTCTCACGACTGAGTCCATGAGTCAGTTGAAAAGTAACTTCTCACGACTGAGTCCCTGAGTCAGTTCAGTAAAAACTTCCATGCATGACTCCATGATTCAATTCAAAGTGACTTCTCGACACTGACTCCATGATTCATTCAAAGTGACTCTCAACACTGAGATCATGATTCAGTTCAAAAGTGACTTCTCGACACTGACTCCATGATTCAATTCAAAAGTGACTTCTCAACACTGAGATCATGATTCAGTTAAAAAGTGACTTCTCGACACTGACTCCATGATTCAATTCAAAAACAGCGATAGTTTCAGTGAAAACAATACTGAAGTTGTTGGTGTGAGAAGCAGCGGTGGATTCATCAACATCAGTGGTTTCTCTTGCAGCATCCCCACAATATGAAATATTGGAATAACTGACATCAGCGAAGAGAAGCAATATTCCCAGCTGAAGACCATTGAACACCTTATCTCCTAATATTTGAAAGTGGGAAAGTAACCTTATCTTATAACAAAACCAGAACAAAGCACTAAATAATGATACGGTTAGATAAACATTTTCTTGTATTTATTGTTGTTTTTATTTCCTACATTTGTTGCTTGATTACTTTAGTCTTCTGTGGATTACTTGGTTACTTTAGCCTTATGCTTGATGCCCAGATATTTTATTGTATTTTTTTCTGGTTAGGTTTCTTCATGGTGCACTGTTGGCTTACCCACTTTTGGTGTGAATGTCTGAAGTTTGATCCCTGTGAGGTCACATTGACTAGTTTTGAAAATTCTGCAGGAAAAGACAAGTATAATGAGAATAAGCTAGACAAATGACAGCCACATTACCCATGGTGAAATGTTATTTTTTGACGTGGAATCATTTATATATCTAGACAGCAGTGTAGACATGGTAGAGGGAACAGAGGCATTACAGTGGGGGAGCAGACGGGAGGTATAACAATAGAGGAACAGACAAGAGGTGTAACAATGGGAGAACAGACTGAGGTATAACAATGGGGGAAAAGACTGCAGGTATAACAATGTGGGAACAGACAGGAGGTATAACAATGTGGGAACAGACAGGAGGTATAATAATAGGAGAACAGACAGGAGGTATAATAGTGGGAGAACAGACAGGAGGTATAACAATGGGGGAACAGACAGCAAGCATAACAATGGGAGAACAGATGAGGCATAACAGTTGGAAAACAGAGACGAGTCTTAGCAATGAGAGAACAGAGGCATAACAATAGGAAACGGCCAGGGGTATAACAACAGGAACAGCCAGGGGTATAACAACAGGAACAGCCAGGGGTATAACAATGGAGGGGCGGGCTATTTTGTTGTACTGAGAGATACCAAGTCCAAAGACTGGCATGAAGGATCATGTCTCTCCAGCTTTACAACTACTGATAATAAACTTATTCTTGGTAAGGTAGTGTTGTGGTTTCTCCTGGACTTCCACGCTTCAGTATCAGTGTCAGAGATTTCCATGCTATAAATATTCTGTTGTGGGTAGCTTGTCTACATTTTGCAATCCTACCAGCACGACTCTGTGGCCAAGGGGTTTACGGACGCAATTTGTAATCCCGCATACCAAGTTCGAAACACAACTGCGGACAATTTGGCAGCAGACCGCCTTGCACTGGATTTCATACAATGGTATGAGTGCCGGTCATTCAAAAAGCAATGGCAAACTCATCATCATCGTCCAGGCCTTGCCGGCTGGCGTGGGCAATCATGCCTCTCCACAAATTACAATCTCCGAAGTCATGGATCAATTCGTGTGTTGACTCCCTTCCATGTCATGACACAAGACTGTCAAGAATCTTCTCCTGCTATCTTCCTTTATCTCTCTTTCCACAAATCTTTCCGGTTGTCACAACATGTTCCAGTTTTTGTCTTCTCATGTGACCAACAAATGAGGATTGCCTCTTTCTGATGTTTGCGATAAGTTGTCTTTGTGACTCAGCTTAAAAACATCTGATTGCTCGGTGGTTGTCCCAACTCTTGATTGATCTGGCTGGCTGTCCAACTCTTGATTGCTCTTGGTTGGCTGTCCAACTCTGATTGCTCTGGTTGGCTGTCCAACTCTTGATGCCTTGGTTGGCTTGTCAACTCTTGATTGCTCTTGGTGTATGCCAACTCTTGATGCTCTTGGTGGATTTTGTCCAACTCTTGATGCTCTTGGTTGGCGTCCAACTCTTGTTGTTTGGTTGGCTGTCCAACCTCTTGATTTGTCTCTTGGTTGCTGTCCAAACTCTGAATATTGGGCTTTTTCTTGGTTGGCTGTCAAACCTTGAGTGATCTTGGTTGGCTGTCCAACTTTGATGCTCTTGGTTGGCTGTCCAAAACTCTTGATTGCTCGTGGTTGGCTGTCCACCTCTTGATTCTGCTTTGGTTGGCTGTCCAACTCTTGATTGCTCTGGTTGGCGGGTCAACTCTTGATTGCTCTTGGTGGCTGTCCAAACTATTGATGCTCTTGGTTGGAGTCCAATCTCTTGGATTGCTCTTGGTTGGCTGTCCAACTCTTGATTGCTCTTGGTTGGCTTGTCCAACTCTTGATTGCTCTTGGTTGGCTGTCCAACTCTGATTGCTCTTGGTTGGGCTGTCCACTCTTGATTGCTCTTGGTTGGCTGTCCAACTCTTGATTGCTTCTTGGTTGGCTGTCCAACTCTTGATTGCTCTTGTTGGCTGTCCAACTCTTGATTGCTCTGGTTGGCTGTCCAACTCTGATTGCTCTTGGTTGGCTGTCCAAACTCTTGATTGCTCTTGGTTGGCTGTCCAACTCTTGATTGCTCTTGGTTGGCTGTCCAACTCTTGAGTGCTCTTGGTTGGCTGTCCCAACTCTTGACTTGCTCTTGGTTGGCTGTCAACTCTTGATTGCTCTTGGTTGGCTGTCCAACTCTTGATTGCTCTTGGTTGGCTGTCCAACTCTTGATTGCTCTTGGTTGCTGTCCAACTCTTGATTGCTCTTGGTGGCTGTCCAACTCTTGATTGCTCTTGGTTGGCTGTCCAACTCTTGATTGCTCTTGGTTGGCTGTCCAACTCTTGATTGCTCTTGGTTGGCTGTCAACTCTTGATTGCTCTTGGTTGGCTGTCCAACTCTTGATTGCTCTTGGTTGGCTGTCCAACTCTTGATTGCTCTTGGTTGGCTGTCCAACCTTGATTGCTCTTGGTGGCTGTCCAACTCTGATGCCTTGGTTGGCTGTCCAACTCTGATTGCTCTTGGTTGGCTGTCCAACTCTTGATTGCTCTTGGTTGGCTGTCCAACTCTTGATTGCTCTTGGTTGGCTGTCCACACTCTTGATTGCTCTTGGTTGGCTGTCCAACTCTTGATTGCTCTTGGTTGGCTGTCCAACTCTTGATTGCTCTTGGTTGGCTGTCCAACTCTTGATTGCTCTTGGTTGGCTGTCCAACTCTTGATTGCTCTTGGTTGGCTGTCCAACTCTTGATTGCTCTTGGTTGGCTGTCCAACTCTTGATTGCTCTTGGTTGGCTTGTCCAACTCTTGATTGCTCCTTGGTTGGCTGTCCAACTCTTTGATTGCTCTTGGTGGCTGTCCAACTCCTTGATTGCTCTTGGTTGGCTGTCCAACTCTTGATTGCTCTTGGTTGGCTGTCCAACTCCTTGATGCTCTGGTTGGCTGTCCAACTCTTGATTGCTCTTGGTTGGCTGTCCAACTCTTGATGCTCTTGGTTGCTGTCCACTCCTTGATTGCTCTGGTTGGCCTGTCAACTCTTGATTGCTCCTTGGTTGGTGTCCAACTCTCTGATTGCTCCTTTGTGTCTGGTGCTGTCCAACTCTTGATTGCTCTTGGTGGCTGTCCAACTCTTGATTGCTCTTGGTGGCTGTCCAACTCTTATTGCTCTTGGTTGGCTGTCAACTCTTGATTGCTCTTGGTTGGCTGTCCAACTCTTGATTGCTCTGGTGGCTGTCCAACTCTTGATTGCTCTTGGTGGCTGTCCAACTCTTGATTGCTCTTGGTTGGCTGTCCAACTCTTGATTGCTCTTGGTTGGTGTCCAACTCTTGATTGCTCTGGTTGGCTGTCCAACTCTTGATTGCTCTTGGTTGGCTGTCCAACTCTTGATTGCTCTTGGTTGGCTGTCCAACTCTTGATTGCTCTTGGTTGGCTGTCAACTCTTGATTGCTCTTGGTTGGCTGTCCAACTCTTGATTGCTCTGGTTGTTGTCCAACTCTTGATTGCTCTGGTTGGGCTGTCCAACTCTTGATTGCTCTTGGTTGGCTGTCCAACTCTTGATTGCTCTTGGTTGGCTGTCCAACTCTTGATTGCTCTTGGTTGGCTGTCCAACTCTTGATTGCTCTTGGTTGGCTGTCCAACTCTTGATTGCTCTTGGTTGCTGTCCAACTCTTGATTGCTCTTGGTGGCTGTCCAACTCTTGATTGCTCTTGGTGGCTGTCCAACTCTTGATTGCTCTTGGTTGGCTGTCCAACTCTTGATTGCTCTTGGTTGGCTGTCCAACTCTTGATTGCTCTTGGTTGGCTGTCCAACTCTTGATTGCTCTTGGTTGGCTGTCCAACTAATTTTCAGCATTTTTCTATAAAACCACATCTCCAAGGCTTCCAGGGATGTTTTCGCCTGTTAACTAACAGTCCAGGATTCGCAACCGTATGTTAAAACTGGTTCTATGTAACATGCAAGAACTCGTTTTCTGACTTTCAAGGACAGTGACTTATTGCACAAAACGTTCATTTGATAGAATGCAGTTTTTGCTTGTCCTATTGTGCTCTTTATCTCAGTGATGCATCTTCCATCTGTTGTTATCGGTGTGGCAAACTACTGAACGTAAAATTGCCAAGAAATCACAAACAGCTAAACAAAATGCTAGGGTTGACTGTGATGTCCTGTAAAGGATATGCAACTAACTTAACCAGGGCAGCAGACAATACTAGCTAGCTGATCTCCAACTGAGCTTTGTGCATGCACTCAGGATCTCTTGTTTTTGTTTTGTTTTAAATTCTTATTTAAAAAGGTCAGGGACTTTATCCAATTTCCTGTAGGTTTGCAGGAGTAGACGTTTGAGTCAGAGATAGTCAAATGTATAGTTGTCTAATAGTTGAACTACCAAAGTTGTGTATCTACATAATAGCTGTCAAATGTATGGTTGTATAATAGTTGAACTACCAAAGTTGCATATCTGCAGGCTTAGAGATTCAGTCACATATTTCAGTGTTTTCTTTCAGCAGATATTTCAGGAAAAGTTTTATGAAAACTAAGGGTAAGATAACTCTAATCAAGCAAGAATTTTTATAAACAGTTATTTGTTCTTCTGTGTCCGTTATGTAATCACTTTTAACCCTTTTAATGCTACGTAATTCTGAGTAGCGTCCCGCCCGGTGCTAAATACTTTCTCCGCCGACTGCCCCGCCTGTGCTAAATACTTTCTTGACTTCTAAGAAACTGGAAATGTCACGGCGGTGTTGAACATTTTTGGTAACACCGGAAAATTTAAGCACTCCTAAACTGGGTAGGTTGGCACCATTGTTTGAACAAACACTTTTACAAAGAGATAAAACAACAAAATAGCTTATTCATGTTTTAAAAATGTTTAGTTTAAAGTTATTTTAATCTATATCTATAAAACAAAGTGTATGTATATGTGTATGTATGTAAATATGTATGTCCTTTATTTGTTCGCGAACGGCCCATCCGATTGAGATGAAATTTTCTACACGCCTTCCTTTCATTCCAGAGCTGTCAACTGTCATAGTTTTTTTTTCTTCTTCCTCCTCCTCCCTCCTCCCCCTCCCAAAATACGTACGTAAATATATGATGATGATGATGAAAGAATCCCCGAACCAAAACGCTAGGGAAAGGGAAGAAAATGACGTGACTACACAGAATCGTCACACGGCAATCATCATCATCAAGTGCCGTGCCGGCTGGCGTAGGCGTTCATGGCTCTCTGTAGATCTCAGTCTTTGTTTTTTTTAATCAACTCTGCTGCTGATATTCCTCCATGCCACGGCAATATCAATAACAATTCATCTTTTTATGTGTAAGGAAGTTATCTACAGTCGTGTAGAAGGGAAGAACTAGACGAGTATGAATTCGAAATGGCGAACTCTCTCCCCCTCTCTCTACCTCCTCCCTCCACCCTTCTCCTCTTCCTCCTCCCTCTCCCCTTCTCCTCCCTCCGCCTCCTCCTCCCTCATCATCCTCCCTTTCCTTCCTCCTCCTCCTCCCCCTACCCTTCCACCTCTCTTTCCTTCCTCCCCTCCTCATTCTCCTTCCTTCTTCTCCCTCCTCCTCCTCCCTCTACCTCCTCCTCCCTTCACATTCCTCCCCCCTCCTCATTCTACCTCCTCCCTTCACATTCCTCCTCCTTCTTCCTCCCTCTACCTCCTCCCTTCACATTCCTCCTCCTCCCCTCTCCGCCTCCCTCCTCCTCCTCTTCCCTCTACCTCCTCCCTTCACATTCCTCCTCCTCCTTCTCCCTCCTCCTACTCTCTCCCTCCTCCTCCCTATCCTTCTCCTCCTCCTAATCCCTCCTCCCTTCACATTCCTCCTCCTCCCTCCTCCTCCTCCCTTCACATTCCTCCTCCTCTTCCCCCTCCTCCTCCTCCCTCCTCCTACTCTCTCCTCCTCCTGCATGGGCGAAATAGAGAACACACTGAACCGTTCAACAGGGATTCATTGTCAAAGAAATGTGGTTATTAAGACAAACGAAAGTGAGGGAAATGGGCGTGTAGAGTCTGGAAAAGATGTATATGGAGGGAGGCCTAACGAGTAAGCGGACAAGAGGAAAACCCAACATGGATGGGTATATCTTATATATAAAAGGCGATCTCCGTCCGTCTGTCTGTCTATATGTCCCTAATGCGCTCGCGAACGGCCCATCCCATTGAGATGAAATTTTTTACACGTCTTCCTTTCATTCCAGCGCAGCCCACTGTCATATTTTTTTAGTATGAAAGTTTGAAGATTTTATATTTCTTTACACTGTCGCCAACTCTAAGAAGACATGGAACAACCTCAGCCATTATTAAATCTACAGGCATATGCGTTATATTCCTCCTCTCCCCTCCTCACCCTCTTCCTCTTCTCCTCCCCCTCCCTCCTCCTTCTCTCTTTCTCCTCCTCCTCCCTCTTCCTCCTCCCAGCTCCTACTCCTCCTTTTTCTTCTTCTTCTGCTGCTGCTGCCGCTGCTTCATTTACCCAAGTTAATATATTACCAAGTTGGTCTTCGTTTATCTAAGGTTGTTCTAACTGCAACCAATAAATGATTAGACAGACAGACAGACAGACAGACAGATAGACAGACAGACAGTCAGTCGGGAACGGGAACTTATATGACTACTCATATGAATTAAATGAGATGCTCCCCATCAGGGGCTGGGCGAAGCCGGGCCGGATCAGACAGATAGACAGACTGACAGACAGACAGACAGACAGATAGATAGTCGGGAACGGGAACGTGAGCTTATATGACTACTTATATGAATTAAATGAGATGCTCCACACCAGGAGCTGGGCAATGCCGGGCCGGGTCAGACAGACAGACAGACAGACAGACAGACAGACAGACAGACAGACAGACAGTCGGTAACGGGAACGGGAACTTATATGACTACTTATATGAATTAAATGAGATGCTCCCCACCAAGGACTGGGCGAAGCCGGGCCGGGTCAGCTAGTTATATATAAATAATAATGTATTAATATTAAGATATTAGGTAAAAGATAGAAAAATTAAAAAAATAAAATGTAACAATATGGTGGAATGACGATGTTACAGAAGCATAACAGAGAAAAATAAACTATTCACATTATTTTAAAATTCAAAAGATAAGATTCAATAACAAGATGGATTGATAGTGTAACGGAACATACGCAAAACAAGGAATGGAATGACAAGAAAAGACCAAAGGAAAGTTAATAATTTAGTTGTTTGTGGAAGACCCCGAAACAAGGTACGACACAGAGAGGTACATCACAATCCTTGCACATATATCTTGATTCCCGTCGTTTTTTATTTTTAGAGCACACCACACACTTTCTTGTTGGCCCCTTCTTCTGTGACGTTGTGGACTCTATTGTAGATGGGAAATGACGATGTACCAATCGTAGTGGCAGATCTTCGCTCCTTCGTCCCCCTCCACTCTTTCTTCTCTCCGTAGAATATTTTTGTAGAATTTCACGAATTAAAGATAAATGAAAATCAGCAAGAGGAATATTATTCCCCGTTACCAATTTGTACATGGAATATGCATTTAAAATAGACAGATCTAGAACATGAAAAAACAGTTTCTTGTACCACTTTACAGTTTTCCTAATTGACTCAATAGAACTGAGAAGCATGTCAGTCCGATCAACCGCGCCCATATTTTTATTGTAGTCAACAATGCACTTTGGCTTTTGTGTATTTTCTCCGGTTTTCCAATCTTTTTTCTCTGTTGGTACAATGTCTGAATTGTGACATGTAGACAGCATCCAAACTTCTCTTTTGTCGCACCATTTCAGGGCTAATAAACAGCTTGTAGACCTATAGCAAATTCCTTTTTTTAATAATTTTTCTTCCATTTTAGGCAAATTCTGTCTATTCTTTCTGACCGTGCCACATGCATTAGTTGCATGATCGTGAAGCCACATAAACAAATTAGGACTGGTGTACCAATTATCTACAAAAAGGGTATGCCCGTTTTGGAGATATGGTGCCAGTAAAGTAGTAACAATATCAGCCCCCTTCCCAAGACCTGATACAGTAATGTCACTGTTGGCACCAGTGTACACAAATACTCTATCACAAACGCGGGGGTATTAAAAAACCAGTACACCGTAGAAATTAAAACGAACAAAACAGGCTTGTTGCTGGTGAAGCTGCCTCAACAACACATTATCAGCACACTAACGCCTGTTGAGCCTGTGAAATAGGTCATTTGGATCTAAAAATAGGTAACCTTTGTGCCCCATTCATAAACGCTTGAAAATGGCTATAGCTTTCTTGTATAGATGTTATAAACGGGTTAGCTCGTCCATAGCACCGGGGGGACAGATTACGGGAGGCGAGTCAACTCGTCAACAGCATCGTACGGCGATACTACTTAACTCGTCTATAGCCGCGAAAGGGTTAAAAAAAACAACAACCTAGTTTGTGATGCTTCATGTAAGTTGACATTTGAAATGTGGGCAGTTTCTAATATTTCTGTATGACACAAACAAAATGTGTCTTGCAATATTTGATGTAGTCACCACATAGAGCTCACGGAGAGAACTAAACATGTCAGTGAATCGAGAGGTGAAGGAAAAGATGTTGATTTTGGAGAAAACCTGAGGGTAGCATAACTAGACACTTCCTGGTCTGGAAGCCACAAGGTGAACAAAATAGTGGAAGGCCTACAAAGACACAAAGAAGAGAGTTAGACAGATTAATTATATGGGAAGGGCATGGAGGAGATAGCCAAAGATGGGAAGGGCATGGAGGAAATAGCCAAAGATGGGATGGTACCGCATCAGTTGGTTGAGGGGTGATACCCTAGTAAGGTAGTAAAGGGGAGGGGGGGGGGGAGGAGAGTTGTTAAAGGTAAAAGAAAAAAAAATATATCTGTTTACTATTTTCCAAGTCTTGATTCTTACATTATTAACACAAATTTTATCTAACACTAACCAAATGTGCAATGTTAAAATTTTTCACAATTTGTTACGTTCCCTCCAGTTGTTTTTAACCTTTTTTAAAACAGATGTATTTTATCTTTTCAAAAGTTATGAGTACAGTTAGTAATACCTTGGGTTGCCAAAAAGTAAAGTAACGTAATGTAAAGTGTAAGGTAACAATGTAAAGAGTAAAGTAAAGAGTAGAGTAAAGAAAAACCGGCTGTGTGGTGAAGGGGTTAAAAATGCAATTCATAATCCCATATACCTCGTTTGAAACCCAGCTGTGGGTGATTTGGGAGAAGACCGCCTTGTGTTGGTTTCCACAGAATGAATGGTATGAGAAAAGCAGTGGCAAACTACCGAACGTAAACTTGCCCAGAATCACGAATAGCCAAAAATGCTGGAATTGCCTACAACATCCTGCAAAGAATATGCAACTAACTTAACTTAAAGTAAAGTAAAGTAATGTATAGTAATGTAAAGTAGAGTAGAGTAGAGTAACGTGTAGTAATGTAGAGTAAAGTAACATATAGTTATGTAAAGTAAAGTAAAGGACCTTCTTACACATCGTAAGGTGCATTGGACATAACGGTGCTAGACGTATATTTGTATTGATCAGTGGGCACTAGACGGGTGATGTGGTGAGTATCACGTAGATGTCCTCTATTTCTCAGACCACATCCTGGTAGCCATGTTTTGGCTGAGTCAGCTAGGAGCCTGTGTTAATTGTTTGTAAATATCTGCCAGCAGGCAGGCACGGCATGCTAGCCATTGTGCTAGAACAGCTCTCATGTGGTTACAGTATGCCATCATAATATAGACATGATTGGGTGTTGGGTAACATGCCGTCATAATATAGACGTGAATGGGTACCATGCTTTCAAAATATAGACATGATTGGGTAACATGCCTTCATAATATAGACATGATTGCGTAACATACCATCATAATATAGACATGATTGGGCAACATGTCATCGTAATAAAGGCATGATTGGGTAACATACCATCATAATATAGACATGATTGGGTAACATACCATCATATATACATGATTGGGCAACATGTAATCGTAATATAGACATGATCGGGCAACATACCATCATAATATAGACATGATTGGGTAACATACCTTCATAATATTGACATGATTGGGTAACATATCTTCATAATATAGACATGTTTGGGTAACATGCCATCATAATATAGACATGATTGGGTAACATACCATCATAATATAGATATGATTTAATAACATGCCTTCATAATGACATGATTGGGTAACGTACCATCATAATATAGACATGATTAGGTAAAATGCCATCCTAATATAGACATAAGTGGGTAACATGCCTTCATAATATAGACATGATTGGGTAACATACCTTCATAATATAGATATTTAATAACATGCCTTCATAATGACATGATCGGGTAACATACCACCATATAGACATGATTGGGTAATGTACCATCATAATATAGGCATGATTGGGCAACATACCATCATAATATAGACATGTTTGGGTAACATACCATAATAATATAGACATGATTGGGTAACATACCATCATAATATAGACATGATTGGGTAACATGCCATCATAATATAGACCTTATTGGGTAACATGCCATCATAATATAGATATTTAATAACACGCCTTCATAATGACATGATTGGGTATCCCACCACTATAATAAAGGCATGATTGGGTGACGTACACTATAACATAAATGTGATTGGTAAAGTACCACTATAATATAGACATGAGTTGGTAAAATACCACATAACACCATAAAACAGGAATCATTGGGCATCTACTACCTTAACAAAACATGACCATGTCTAATTGATTGAGCATATGTTACGATAACACAGAAATGATTGGATATTTGACCACTGTACAGAGACGAAGACACAATACATCAGTTTTATACTTGTTCTACAAGAGATGCTCTTGTCGGTCTTCTTGTATCGATTTAACTGAAAATATAGAACTGGATAGCACAGCATCTGAAGTAGGGCTAATCTCTTGTACTGCGTTATCAACATAATAGTTGTACCAGAAATGAGTTTAGATACAATCTTATTGTCATAGTTGTACCAGGAATGAGTTTAGGTACAATCTTATTGACACATAGTTGTACCAGGAATGAGTTTAGGTATAATCTTATTGACGCATACTTGTACCAGAAATGAGTTCATGTACAGCAGTGGTTCTCAACCGGTGGGGGGAAATACCATACTTTACGGTTATGTACCTCTCACCCTTCTGAAATTCATTTTATAATGTAAGTAGACCCACAAATTATGTTTTATGTAGATGTCTAGACTTGTTCTAGTATGCATTATTAAAATTAGCTTCCATTTTTATGTATACTCTGTGTGGGGTGTGGGGGATGGGGGGGGGGGGGGGAGGTTTATAGGGAGGAAATTAAAAAAAAAGGGGGGGGGGGAATGACATTCAGAACATGGGCCACAAAAGGTTGAGAACCACTGATGTACAGTGTTATTAGCATAATAGTTGTACTGGAATGAGCTAGGTACAGTGGTATTGATGCATCGTTATCCCAGGAATGAGTTAACATGCAATGATACTAGCACAATCGCTGTACTAGGACTGAGTTAAGGTACAATGGTATTGACACAGTTGTACCATGAATGAGTTCAGGTACAGAGTTATTAGCATAATAGTTGTACCAAGAATGAGTTCAGGAACAACGGTATTGACACAGTTGTACCAGGACCATGTTAAGGTGCAGTGCTGTTAGCACAAGTTGTACTAGGAATGAGTTATGGTACAGTGGTATTAGCATAATAATTATACCCAGACTTAGTTTTATAATAGCATAACTAGCACACCTGTTATACCAGGATGAAATTCTCAGTACAGTATTATTCGTTCTAATATTTTTGATAAAAATACTTGTTTAGGGATTGAGTTTTAATTTTGTGGTGTTTTTCTTACAATAGCTGTACTGAGGCTGATTTTTTAGTACAGCAAAAATAGCACAATTGTACCCAGATGTGTACATATTTGATATGCCTGGTTGTAAGCTTTATAAAGGATCATTATCATTGCCCATAGATATACCATAAATGCTCAGTCTCCTCTCATAGATCACACAAGGAGATTCTCGGCACAGTGCACAAAAACTATAGCAAGGATCCAAATATGTGTATGTCAGAATCATAAGTGTTCTAACTATTTTGTGTGTGTAGGTTTTCAGATTTGAAATTCAACCTGGGCAGTAGCCTGCTCCTTTCTATTTCCAACAGCCCAGGAATTTTGTATGTGTACTCAGGTTCTCCTGGTTTTAAAAAAAAATCTTATCCAAGAAGGCACGATGTCCGATGTACTACCCAGGGATGAGGCAGGTTAATGCCATCATCTGGTTTCTTATTTTGTATAAGTCCACACCTAGTCTGCTGGAGCTTGAGACAGATATTGTACCTCTTAAGTCATGTCACATGACACAAGGTACTGAGTACAGTACAATAGTTGTACTTGCATAGGGTCCACAGTACAGCACAGTAGTTGTGGTTGGATATGGTTCACAGTACAGCATAATGAATAGTTGTACTTGGATAATTCCTAAAGTACAACATTGTTGCCACACTAATGTTACCAGGATTGTGGATATTTATGACATTGCTTGATATTTGTTATCTGCCATTGTATTTGAAATACTTTGTGTCCGGATCACTGCCATATTAAGTGATAACGTTAACGGGTATTTGTGCTAGGTTTTAGTGATTTACAATTTCTTACTGATTATTATTGTTTTGTATTTGCTGCGTGTAGGATGAAATGTAGTCATAGATTGGTGTAGAGATTGATGGACACACTAGACGGAATCAAACTGGAAAGCCAGAAGCAGCACTGGGATATGAGCCTGCATTTCCCCAGTACCATAGTTGATTCAGTCAGTGAGCATTTATGGACTAATAGTTGGATGTGCATTTAGGAGGATCTGTTGACTAACTGACTAACTTCACCAATAAATCTTTAGAAAAAGCAATAATGAAAGAGAATGCAGAGACCCAAATACTAATGCCAAATACTCCAAACAAGAATAGTCGGTTGCTACTTGAGATCTATGACAGATAACCCAGGAACACAAGAATCAACACAGCTACTGCAGGAACATGTGACTCACTGGGTCAAACATATTCTTGTGATTGCATGTCAGATCTCAGGAATGCTAAAATCATCCTGAAGTTCTGCTTACATGAACACCCATGAAACATCTAACTCGGCTGTCTGCCATCAACACAAAGACACGGAACATCTAACTCAGCTGTCTGCCAACAACACTGCAGTGAATGTCTGCATGCTGGAATGTTGCAGGAAGTGATGCACCCGACAGTCCAGCACAAGCAGACACCACGAAGGGAGAGCTTTTACTGAAGGCAGCAATGACAGCAAGTAAAAATTGCTTGGGTCTAGGGACAGGCAACATTTACTTACAACACTCCAGCCTGTCCCAGGATAGAACATAGCAAACCACCTTTTTGAGGGGCCCTTGAAGGACACTGATCTTCAAGCCTTTCTCCACAGTCTGACCACTGCACAAACTGACCAGTGCACACACTGACCAGTAAACTAACTGACAATTGCATAAACTGACAACTGCACAAACTGACATGCAAACTGACTACTCCACAAAGTGATCAATACACTAACTGACCACTGCAAACTGACCAGTAAACTAACTGACCAGTGCACAAACTGACCATCAAACTTAACTGACTACTCTGCAAGCTGATTATTCTGTAAACTGACCAGTAAACCAGCTGACAAATGCATAAACTGACCACTCCACAAACTGACCCACAAACTAATTGACCTGTACACAAACTGACCACTGCACAAACTGACCACTGCACAAATTGACCAATAAACAGACCACTCCACAAACTGACCAGTAAACAAACTGACCATTCCACAAACTGACCCATAAACTAACTGATCACTGCACAAACAGACAAGTAAACTAACTGATCACTGCACAAACTGACCACTTCACAAACTGACTAGTAAACAAACTGACCACTCCACAAGCTGACTAGTAATCTGACCACTCCACAAACTGACCTGTAAACTAACTGACCAGTGCACAAACTGACAGCACACATGCCAAAATGGGCCCCAGACTCTGAAATACAGTTCTTTAAGTGCCTTGCTGACCTGGCACGGGAGATGATGTGTCCCCACAATCTCTGGCCTCTATTGTTGTTGATAATTTCCTATACAAATACCATTCCTTGGTCTGATGTCATTCTACTGGTCTGATGTCAATCTACTGATCTGATGTCAATCTACTGATCTGATGTCAATCTACGTAGCAGCTTGTCTCTGTACCGTCCTCTTTAACCAACAGGGTACATGAAATATGTGTAGTCAGTCTGATTATAATCAATGCTAGCACGTATTGTATATTTGATTCCATGTGTCATTGACTTGTTTGTAAATATCTCGCACAATATATGAGCTTGTATGGGAATGGCCCGAATGTTGTGATGTTGGTTTATGGCTCGGCTTGTTCCACACATTTAGAGATACTTTCTGTGTGTGGAGACAGGGTCCACGCATGTAGAAATTGTGTCCATTTTAATATTATTATTTTAATAGAGAGTGTTGAAGATGTTATGTGCAGAATGTACAATGTTGAGGATGGTCTTTGTATATTTTAGAATATTGTAGATGGCCTTTTGAGATTCTAGAATATTGAAGATGGTCCATTGAGATTCTAGAAATATTGAAGATGGTCTATTGAGATTCTAGAATATTGAAGATAGTCTATTGAGATTCCAGAATATTGAAGATGGTCTATTGAGATTCTAGAATGTTTGAAATAATCTATGAAGGTTCAAGAGTTTTAAAAAAAAAATAGTCTATGAAAGTGTTAAAATGTTGAAAAGAGCCATTGAAAATTCTGGAATTTGGAAGCTAATCTATAAAGATGATAAGAGTTGAAAAATGTGTGGGGAGAAGAGATATATCGACTCATTGACTGTTTGATATGGAGGGTGAGTTGATTTGTTAGAGGAGGAGTGCATATATTAATTGTACATAGCCTTGACCGGCTTCATCACTGCAGGGTCTATGGTTGATCTTCCCTTCGTAAGGCAGTGTCTGTCCCAGGTGTTTCACACGAAGGTGAAGAGAGTTCTCATTCTTAGACCAGGCCACACGAACATCAAATCAAAAGGGTTGAAGCCAGACAAGAGCTGTCTGTGCAGGGGCCAGAGGCGATTAGTCAACCAATGCAGAACTAGTGTCGTCAGCCGCAACACTCTGAGAGATGCTGAGGAGGGGATCCAGACACATAGGTCCTGGGTTTGATGTGCAGTGGGAATAATGTGACGACTAACTAACAGATATGTTGTATTTATGTTGCTGATTGGCTAATTCTGTGTGTGAGGCAATGTTTTTATGACAACCAGGCACATACTGCAGACCTGCATAATTTACAGTAATGAATGTAAACAAATATGGCTCAGCCAATTTGTGTCCACCAAACACTGGACAGGCTGGTCAAGAACCTCAAAATTTCTCCTGCTTTATTGGATCACATGAAGGTCTGAGTTTCAGCCAAGAAGAAGATTAGATTGTGTGTTGTGTTGTCATAAAAGAAGATTGGATTGAGTGTTGTGTTGTCATAAAAGAAGATTGGATTGAGTGTTGTGTTGTCTTGTTTCTGGTTGTTCTGGCCATGGAACAGTTGACAGCCACGTGGTTTGTGTGCGCATTTACTGCAGCAGTTTACCTCATCCTGCAGACATCTGTAGCTGCAAAATTAATCAATCAGGACCAAGGCTAGAAGGATGGGAGTTGCTGGAGGGAATGTGCTCGATTGGGAGACAGAAGCAGCAGAAGTATCACGGCTGCAGTATCCTGGATTGGTTGACATTGTATTTGTGAATAATCAAAGTCATGGCAACAGGGTCTGGTAATTTAACACGTAACAATTAGAGTTGGTGGAGATGTGACAGAGAGCTAACAAACACAAACTCTTGTGTACTTTACCGCACGTATAAGCTATTGATGTGTCCCTGGGGTTTCAGCTGATATGACAGTAGATAGATACTTTACCTAGAAGATGGAAGATATTGATGTGTCCCTGGGGGCTTAGCTGATACAACAGCAGATAGATACTTTACCGCACGTAGAAGATTTTGATGTGTCCCTGGGGGTTCAGCTGATATGACAGTAGATAGATACTTTACCGCACATAGAAGATTTTGATGTGTCCCTGGGGGTTCGGCTGATACAACAGTAGATAGATACTTTACCTAGAAGATGGACGATATTGATGTGTCCCTGGGGGATTAGCTGATACAACAGTAGATAGATACTTTACCAGTAACACACACAAACACAAACTCTTGTGTACTTTACCGCACGTAGAAGATATTGATGTGTCCCTGGGGGTTCAGCTGATACAACAGTAGATAGATACTTTACCAGTAACACATACAAACACAAACTCTTGTGTACTTTACCGCACGTAGAAGATATTGATGTGCCCCTGGAGGTTCAGCTGATATGACAGTAGATAGATACTTTACCTAGAAGATGGAAGATATTGATGTGTCCCTGGGGGTTTAGCTGATACAACAGTAGATAGATACTTTACCACACGTAGAAGATATTGATGTGCCCCTGGAGGTTCAGCTGATATGACAGTAGATAGATACTTTACCTAGAAGATGGAAGATATTGATGTGTCCCTGGGGGTTTAGCTGATAAACAGTAGATAGATACTTTACCGCACATAGAAGATATTGATGTGTCCCTGGGGGTTCAGCTGATAGAACAGTGGATAGAATTTGTGAAAGAAATTCATGGAAGAAAACTGAAACACAACCCAGACAAATACAGAATGTCAGACATTTGAACTGTAACAAGTTATAAGGACAGAACAAACATTCTTTTATCTTGTGTATGCCACTAGGACAGGCAAGCAGGTTACACCTCAACCATCTGTGATCATGATCAGCTGGTATACTTCCATGCTGCTGTGCCAACCCACACATTTTCTCCCTCTGTTCACCACTGTTTCTAGAACTCCTTCTTATCTAACACCCAAGTATTCATCAACTGTTGTTACAGATCTAGTAATATCTATGCCATTTAGTGATACATGCAGTTGTTGTTATGCATCCAGTAACATCTATATCATTTGGTGATACATGCAAGTGTTCATCAGCTGTTGTTATAGATACAGTAACATCTATATCATTTAGTGATACATGCAAGTGTTCATCAGCTGTTGTTATAAATACAGTAACATCTATATCGTTTAGTGATACATGCAAGTGTTCATCAGCTGTTGTTATAGATACAGTAACATCTATATCATTTAGTGATACATGCAAGTGTTCATCAGCTGTTGTTATAGATACAGTAACATCTATATCAGTTTAGTGATACATGCAAGTGTTCATCAGTTGTTGTTGTCGATTCAGAACATCCATGTTATTTAGTGCTAAATATCGCAGCACTCTTCACATCCTCATATCTCTTCATGTGACCCCAAAATTGGTGATTTGTATATTATCCTCATCTGGGAAATCATCAGACTCTCTCTCTCTCTCTCTCTCTCTCTCTCTCTCTCTCTCTCTCTATCTCTCTATCTCTCTCTCTCTCTCTCTCTCTCTCTCTCTCTATCTCTCTCTCTATCTATCTCTCTCTGTGTCTGTGTCTCTCTCTCCCTCTTCCACCCCCCCCCCCTCCCTCCCCCAAACCCAGAGAGAGAGAGAGAGAGGAGAGAGAGAGAGAGAAAATAGTCACACAACTATACACAACAGTTAACATGTGGTTAACACTAAATACATAAACCGACCATAAAACCAACAGATTTGAATGTCTAGACATTGACTTGAACTCCCTGGTGGACCCAACCAACCCTGGCTACCAGGACATGTGTAGGGTAGTAAAAGTGGCTGGCACTAACCACATCGGCCACGAGTGCCGAATCTTCTATAGAAATATGTGTCTAACAACATATTCCCAGCGAGCCTTCAGGTGTGTAAGTGCCATAAACACAGATCAATAAGATGGTTTAGACCTGGGACCTTTACCTGCCATAAACATGGATAAATAAGATGGTTTAGACCTGGGACATGATGTTAGTATCACCTTTGCCAGGTATCCTATGTAGAGTTTGTATTTGGTGCTTTTGTCACAATCACCACCTGCCCTATTTGTGACAGAAATTGTATAGAACGAAATATTTTCTCTATTTATTTGTTGTGAGAGTAGATAGTTATGTGTCAGAAATACTCAGCTCCTACATGCCATCTGATGTTTTTAATGTCAGTTCTGCATTTTTTCTACAAATATATACTTGAGAATGTGCTCATGTTTTCCATGTGTATTAGTGAATTTCTTCCTCTGTTTGTGTGTTCCTTCATTTACTGTTTTAATACACAATGCTGTTTTTATTACATCTGCTTGTCATTATTTTGTGGACTTTATTTTATCAGTATGTCTTGTTGTTTAGATGTTTGTTCTGCGACTTGTTTGTGTGATTTATTTGTCTTTCTTGTCACACCTATCATGTTATTGTCTAGTTTTCTTACATTCTTACTTTCCTATTGTTGTCACAATTTTGTTCAATGGCTTTTCTTTATCTGTTCTTCTTGTAATCTTTGTTAACATGCTAACCTTCATTTCTTTGCTTATGTCTTATATTTCTTCCAGTTGCCAGCATGGCGGTTAGGCGTTGAGCCATTAAGGCCTGTAGCATGTTTATGCTTGCAGCTACGGTTTGCAATCGCATTTTCCTCATGTTGGGCTGGTAGTACATGGTTCCGTCACTCTGCTACTGAGTGAGTGTGTGTGCGACACCGTGAGCTGTGAAAGTCACCTGGAATGCTTTTACACCTGTCCTGTACAGTGAACTGCATGTTCGGAACAATGGCTACCTGCGGTTGCTGAATTGACTGTTTTGCCCTTTCGGTTCACGAGGTGCATTTTTCGGGAGAACTCCTGGGAGTTTGTGCTGAAACTGCGGAGTTTGTGCTTTGTGTGACACTTTTGGTGGGTCACCCTGTGGTAAGAGACCGATCCATGTGAGAAAACCTGGGTCAATGAGGTCTTTCTGGTGACTGCCGAGTCCATCAACGATGAACTGTGGTATTCATGGATGAATTTTGTGTTGACATTCTGATCCTGGCATTATGCACAGTGTACCTTGGCGGGCTGTTGGATTGCTGAGACTCCTGCCTATTCCACCTTTCACATTGGACAGTGGGGAGCATTTTGTGTGATATTCGCTGGCACAGGAATGGAGCATAATGGGGACAACCCGTTGCCGTGAAGTTGGAACCTCGAGTAACTAACTGGCTAACTATATTTCTTTAAATATTAATTTTATTTGGAGATTCTTTTTTTTTATCAGTGCTGTAAACTGCGATTGCCAGTGTTGCATTTCAAGATGTGAATCACCAGTATTATACTGTCAAGATGTGAATCACCAGTATTATACTGTCAAGATGTGAATCACCAGTATTATACTGTCAAGATGTGAATCACCAGTATTATACTGTCAAGATGTGAATCACCAGTATTATACTGTCAAGATGTGAATCACCAGTATTATACTGTCAAGATGTGAATCACCAGTATTATACTGTCAAGATGTGAATCACCAGTATTATACTGTCAAGATGGGAATCACCAGTATTATACTGTCAAGATGTGAATCACCAGTATTATACTGTCAAGATGTGAATCACCAGTATTATACTGTCAAGATGTGAATCACCAGTATTATACTGTCAAGATGTGAATCACCAGTATTATACTGTCAAGATGTGAATCACCAGTATTATACTGTCAAGATGTGAATCACCAGTATTATACTGTATTATACTATTAAGCTGAATAGCGCATAAATGCATTTGAATAATAATGGTATAGGCGGGTTCAAAAAATATCTTGGATATAGAACAGAACAAATGAATCCATACGACAAGAGCTGAATATTGAAGAAGAGAATGATGGTTACTAAATACCATAAAACAAATAACTTTTGAGTGAAATATTTTGGTCACTTGAAATGTCATGAAATTCTGGAGAGAACAATAATGGAGGAGCATATGCCCTGAAGGAGAGGAAGAGGAAGGCCAAAGAGAAGATGGGTGCAAGATATGGCGGATGATCTCCAGATGGGTGTATCGCGCGCGGGACATCTTGCTTATGACCGAGAAAAGACATGCTACTGAATGAATGCATGAATCATTATATCAAGTAGTAGGGATGTTACCAACTGTATGTATGTAATAATAGTAGTAGTGCTAAAAGAAAGTTTTATCAACTAATGCGATAATAATAATGAAGGAAATAGTATATCACAGAGTATTAATACACCAAGTAACATCATTTATAAAAAAATGCAATCACATAATATTGAAAGAAAATTTAGAACAAGTAGTATTGATAAAATAAACACGCCATCTAGTATTATTAAAGAAGGAAACATTGCATCAAGGAATATTGATAAAAGTAACTTTAGATCAAGTAATATTGACGAAAGGCATATTTAGTAAATTTACACAGTGACGTAAAAATTAACTCTAATGGTATTAATTACAGAAATTGTAAATCAACATGTGCTGATATTACTGATAATATCAATATTACCCCGGGAAGGTTAACCCGGTTAACAAATGCCCGCAGAAGTCGGATGTGTCGGCCTAACGGCGCAAGAACGCAGCCCTGCTGTAAACAGGCACAACGCAATCACGTCCGGGAAAAAAAAAAACGGATGAACGCAGAAGAATATCAATATTATATCTAGAAACACGGAGCTGATCCAAGACTCTGGTGATGGAGTGAGATGGCACAACATGACCGCCTACACGCTTATCGGCATGGCACATGATGGATGAATCTAGCAGTAAAGATAGAAGACACTTAAGTGAAGTAGTATTAGTGAAAGAAACACGTCATCAATTTGTATTTAACCTTCTATAGTCTATGCACAAACGAATCGTTTGGTCTTTCTTTTTCACCAGGACAATCGGTGATGAATATTGGGACATAGATTTCTGAATTATTCTATTTTTCTCTAAATCCAAAATTTCTTTGTCTAAATTTGCTCTATAATGCAGAGGAATAGAATATGGTCTACATTTGACCGGTGTCAGATCTGTCAACACAATTGAATGTGTTATTTTGTCAGTCCGTCCAGGTTTGTTAGAGAAGATAGATTTATAATCGTTAAGGAGAGACAAAATGTCTTGTCGCTGCTGTTGTGTCAAAGTGTCAGAGATTTGTATGTCCTTTATACTACCGTCGTCATTCATAATTGGTACTGGAATTTCAGTATTGTCTACGTCTGTCTGATTTATTACAGATGCTACTGTTTGTAAATTGTCCTCAATGTCATTGTCGTCGTCGTCGAGACTAATCGTTGTCAATATGTCGTCAAATTGGTCGTCGTTGTCGTTATCCCATATTGTCGGTAATGTAAATATGTCTTCGTCGTCTTTGTTGTCGTAAGAGTGCGTCGTTAACGATGCTTCGTTTGTCGAGGTGTCATTCAGTTGGGTAATTGTCGTTTCGTTTCTGTCATCTGTTATCTGCGTCTGCTTACTCGTGTCACTGTCCTTTCTAGCATAGTATGGTTTTAACATATTTACATGGAATATTTTCAATTTTCCATTCAAAGAAATTTCGTAATCAACTTCCGAAATTCTTCTCACAATTTTAAATGGTCCCTGCCAAGAGGTTGATAGTAAATCTCTCTTGTCAGGTAGCAATAGTAAAATATCCTGATCTGGTTTTAATACAATTGTTTTTGCACCTTTGTTGGCGTACTGCCTGTACCTAAAACCTTTCTCCTGTAATGATGTTCTGGCCAGTATACAGGATCGTATGATTTTGTCTCTGGTGTCAGTGACTAAATCATAGGTGGAAATTGGTAGTTGGATATTTACAGGTTGTGATATGATATCTTTGTAAATAGTGAGAGGTCCTCTTGGGTTCGCTCCATATATCAATTCGAAAGGAGAGAACCCTGTGCTTGATTGTGGGACTTCTCTATATGCGAACAGCACCGTTGGGAGAAGTATATCCCAATCGGCTGGATTTTCAGCTGTCACTTTGGATAGCATATGTTTCAGGTCCCCATTTAGTTTCTCGCAGATACCATTCGCGGCCGGTCGATAGGGACTGGTGAAACATTGCTTTATGCCTAGTAACTTAGTTACCGATTGAGTGGCATTCGATATGAACTGGGTTCCTCTTCTATCTGAAATTATTTTCTCCGGGAAGCCAAAACGGGAGAATATATTTAACAATACGTCCGTCACATCCTTAGAGGAGATAGATTTTAATGGAATCATTTCTGGCCATCTCGAACATAGATCAATAAGAGTAAAAATATATCTATTCCCTTTGCTTGAGATGTGGTTTAACGGACCTACTAGATCAACTGCCACGATTTGAAATGGCCTCGAGGCAGTTGTGGTTGATTGAATTTCTGCCGTAGGGTTTTTTCCCCTTTTTAACCAGTTTCTGACATATATCACATGATCTACAATAGGTTTTATGTCTTGGCAAAATTTAGGCCAATAAAATTGGGTCAGGACCCTGGCTCTAGTCTTTTCGTAACCCATATGACCTCCGAAAGGTGAATCATGGGCTATCTTTAGTACTTTCTCACGATGTGATTGAGGTAGAACTACTTGCTGTATCGTGGTCTGATCTCTGGTGTATAATCTAGTCAGAACATTGTTCTTTAATCTAAATGTCCACGACGCATTTTTAGTTAATTTTGGTTTAAGTCCTACTAACCTAAAATATTGTGAAAGTGTAGGATCTGCTTTCTGTTCTTCTCCAAAATTAGTAATGGTAGTGTTTGGTGATACAATTTCTAGTGACTCCTGCAGTTGGTCGGTGTGGGTTTGTGAGTTGTCTGTCGTGTTATTGCATTCGTGTGTTGTGTGTGTTGTTGCACATCTACAGGCTTGGTAATTTGTGGATCGCTGGCATCCTCAGTTCGAGGTTTTAAGTTGGTCGTATCACTGACAGATTCAGCCGCCCCTGCATTATGCACCTCGGTGAATTCTTTTTGAATTACTTCATTGGTTGTCTCCCTTGTGCTTTTGGCAGTTTGAGACAAGCACGAGTGGTGTTTCTCTTTAGAATCGCTGTTTGGGTTCTGGATACCGTTTTTCTGCTCCCAATCTCTGATTTCCTTTTCAGAGCAAGATCGTATGTTGGGCAGATTCCCAAGTATAATTTCAGCGACAGGATTTTCTAGTACTGCGCACAATACTAGTCCTGATATGAACGGTGTACGAATTTCGACAAGAGCAAGGGGGTATTTTTCGATGGTGCCTGCGAATGTGCGACAAGTTACGTGTTTGTGTGTGTAGTCTTTGTCGTTGACTAATGTTTTCTTAATTCCACATAGCGTTGCGCCGGAATCGCGGATTAATGTGCACTTTTTGTTATTTACAAACCCTGTTGAGAAATTTAGCTTGCCTGTAGATGATAAGGCAGCGTTGGCCATTTCATTAGAAATAGGGATCGTGTGGCCACATAACAATGTTGTGTCAAGTTGGAATTTCCTACAGGTGTTACATTTATTGTCTGTAATGGTGTCAATTATTTGCACTGCATTCCCTAGCTCACTCAAACTTTCATTCTGATTGTCACACTCATTCAATTGTTCAATATCTTCATCTGAGGAAGTTTCAACTAGTGCAGCATTGGCCTGTTTCATTATCTTTCGCCCTTCACAAAAGCGTGAATAGTGCCCAAAGCTGGAGCAAAAATAGCATTTGACCGCTCTCTGATACGCATTTCTCTTGTTCTTTTGCTTCTCCACTATCATTTGGAGATGATGTGGATAATTAGGTGATTTATCACACATCGCGTACTCTTCGTGTGTCAGATGACAATACTGGCACTTAACTGGCTTCCTAACATTCGAGCGTGGTTTGAACTTGTTTTCAGTTGGTTTTGAGTATCTAGTGTTTACAACTGCTGCTGTTTCGTTTTGACTTAGGTTTAATTGGAAAATATCTCGGTTCGCTGTGAAAAATGCGTTCCCCTTGGTCTCTACTTCTTAGATACTTTTACAGTCCATTTGTTTCAAAAACTTAGCAAAAGGTGTTGGGATTGTACTAACTATTTTGTCAATAATAATGAGTTCTTTCAGTTTGTCATGGCTGTTGTTAGTTTTAGCTGAGTTAATCCACTTTGTGCAAACATCCTGAACTGTAGACACGTAGTCTATGAAGGTTTGGTTAGGTTGTGGGGATAATTTTGCGAACTGTTGTTGATACCCTGCTGTATCTAATGAGAAATGTTGGAGTATTCGTTGCTTTAAATAATCATAATCCTTTCTCATATCCTGTGGAACTGTCTCTATTACTTTTAAGGGTTCCAGAGCTAAGTTTCTCATTAAAATAAATGACCAATCTGATTTTTACGATCTTATGGTAGGACATTAGACACTCAAAATTTTCCAGGTATGCACTGATAGAATCTCCTGAGCAAAATGCTTTAACGAGGCCTTTATACTTGTTGTATTTTTGTTCCTCCTCCTTGCTTCTCAGTTTATTTACAGATATTTCTATGTTGGAATCAATCTCCATCTGCTTTAGTCTTATCTGTGTATCGGCATTTAATTGGGCTTGTTTGGCCGCCGCCTCAAGCTCTATTTGTTTCTCTTGAGCCTGCAATTGCATTTTCCTCTCTTCAGCTTGTAGTTGCATCTGCATCTTTTTCTCTTCTGCCTCAATTTGCATCTTCTTTTCTTCTCGTTCTGATTGCATCTTTTTCTCTTCTGCCTCAATTTGCATCTTCTTTTCTTCTGCCTGCATTTTCTTTTCTTCTGCCTGCAATTGCCTCTGTTTTTCTTCCCGTTCTATCGCTCTTTCTTCACGGGCAATGTTCTCTGCGTGTGTCTTCTGTGCCCATTCTGACAGTTTCTCTTCTTTATAACCTAATTTCATACCTAACTCAATACATTTTTCTAACGTAGACATCTTGTCTTTTACTTGTTGGTAATTTTACTGAAGTTAAATCCCTTAGACAAATGTTGGGGAGTAGAAAATTTAGTTATCTCCCTTAATGTTTACATGAGCAAATACAAATGCAAAGTTTTGTTGGTTACAAGGTTATGAATATACATACAAATCAATGCAAAACAAAAATGTTACATGGATGGATGGTGATAAGTACCGCTTAGGGTTGCAATGGGCATGATATGAAACTCATCTTATATTCCCTGGACTTGCGAATGTAGTCTCGTTCTCTCGCCACTGTTGGAAGATAGGTTACATACACCACAATTCGCGGAACAATCTGCTCGTAGAATCAAAAAAAAATTAGTAACAGTCACGTAAATGTCACAGTCATGTCAAATTTTATAGTATTAACATCATTGGGAGATTATCTGCAGAGGGACTAATACTAATACTAGTTCATTACTAGATAGCTGCAAAGTTATTAAACTTGTTCAGTAATAAATTTGATATCATTTACTTAATTTTTACTTGGCAATCAATAGCCGTCTGAACGTAAAGCTTGTGCCAAAACCGGAGCTTAGCCCCCAAAAAGCCTGTCACAGTGTTGGATCTCTAGGGGATCTGAACTCGGGCTCAAACAGGCAACAATAACTCCGTTAAATATAATATAGCAACATTTATTGAACTTAGGTATACAGTGCGTTGGCGCAGTGGGTTTTAACAAGCCCGCACTGATGAGTTGCATATCACAGAGGTTTAACATCACACATGATTATAACAAACATTCTAAGCAAACTATCTAGCATATGTCTATGACCCTAAATACACATGGGTCTGAACTATTAAGTCCCTCTAAGGCAGGCCCTGTTGCCTCTCCGATGTCCCGTCTGTCTCTGCCGGTTCACACGTGTCGCAATCCGACACGGGTAATAACTCTGTCCGAGTTCCTCGTGGACCCCGCAATAGGCGGGCCACATCAGTGTCCACGGGACAGTGGACTCACTGACCAGTCCTTCGAGAAGGCTCTGGATTACTCTGGCCTTCGAGTGTCTTACTTCTTTCCCTTGGGCGGGAGTTGTAGCCCTTCGCCAGTGTCTATTAACTTATGTTGGTTTACCGTATAATGTGAGGCTGTGACACACGTCATCAATTTGTATTGATGAGTGAAGCATTCAATTATGTAATCCGATGGCATAAACACTAATTCAAGTACTATTAACGAAAGAAACATTAGAACGATTTGCATTGATGCAAGAAACTTAAAACCAAATATTATTGATAAAAGAAACATTAATTCAACTAGTAATGAGAAATATTTATTTAGTCACGTACTGTAGATGAAAGAAACATTGCAGCACGCGGAATAGATAAAAGCAGCATTTAATCAAATATTAGCGATTTAAGCAAAAATAAGCAACGCATTTAGTAGTATTCATGAAATGTTTTAACGAGCAGGTGAGGCTCTCACACACCACGTAATAACATTTTAATAGTTATTAGGCTTCGCTGTTTTAGTCGCGGTTATAATATATCATTAGATGTCGCGCGCGGCTGACCAGTTTACTTTAGCTGACCATGGACGAAAGTGGCTCTTTAAAGTTGTTCTCATTGATCTTCTTTCGGTGTGCTTTCACTTGTGCCACGATTAGAAACGGCCTTTGGTCTCGCCGACTTTGCCTTGAAATAATATGCCATGCCAACAGCAATTGCGATCACCACGATTGGAATGATAACACTAAGGGTAACTATTATAGCAGTGTTGTCATCCTGTGGATGTGCTGGATCAATCTGGCCAGGTATATTGTACACTCCTGGTTTTAGTGTTACTGTGCAACTGCTTCCTTGTCTGTAGTCAGTGAGATTACACACGGAGTATGACAGAACCAGATTTCCTGTAGCCCCATCTGAAGCTGGTTGAGACGTTGGGTAAGTAACACACATCTCAGCATTGTTGGTGACCACAGCTCCATTGAATGAAATTTGGGGATAACAAGGTCTGGATGTGTTGGAGCAGCACAACTCCAGGTCGTTTGATTTGTTTAGTGTCAGACTAAAGCTACATGCTTCAGATGGCAATTTTCCTGTCACACCAGCAACAGTTAAATTCAGGTGTGCAGCATTCACATCGTAAATTTCTGGAAGCGTGTAGTTCTTGTTTGAATATATGGAAGTTCTATTTAGGTGCCGCCATTCCGCATCAATTATTGCTTTACTGTCATCTACTTGTAGTGATCCACTTACTGTAAAGCGAGCTTGATCTGTGGTTGTGTTATAAAAACACTCACATTTGATGGTTGAAAATGCCTGACATGTCCCTATTCCCATAAGTATTTGACAAATCGTCTCAATTCTTGGTGCTATTCTTCTCAAAACCTTAATGAGCACAAATGTCTGCCATTTCTGAATCAAAGCCAATGTAATGTTGTCTCCAATGGTTCCAGTGATAAGATACGTGTCTACAGCACTCCTTGCACCAGTGGTACATGGTGATATCAATGTGCAATTATCAAATTCAACTTTCTGAAAGAAAGTTCCTGCCATAAGTGTGGACATGAAGCAGTGCCAGAATAATCTTCTGCATTTTGCCACATCAGTGATCAACAATCTAGACTGATCTTGCTTCCTGTTGATATTTCTTATTAATCTGGAATGTTTACCTGCAGGTGGTAGACACAATGCAGACACAGCATACTTTGCCATGTTTATAACGGCATACCATGCTTGAATCTTGACAGAAGTTGGGTCACGTACAAACCTTTAACTACTAAACGATCGATATGTGCTGATTTGATTTCTCATGTTCAAACTGAACATATCATGCAACACATTGCTACGTAATGCGTTCTACAAATGGTGTAATATGACAAGTTTTGATGACGTTATTAAAATAATATACTCAATTGAAATGGGATTACATTTCAACTGGTGGACGATTACTATGTGTACATTTTTCTGGCCTACTCTGTACAGTCATTGTTCCGGCAGTGGAATTAACATATACTGTAAAAAAAAAAAGAAAGAAAGAAACGCAACATTATTGCAGTAGTAACTGCAAACGTTGTGCCAACATTTTACTGACGATGCTGATTCGCCCATTGCAATCGGTTCTGGCGATGCCGGTCCGTAAGAACAGGACCTCTGTGGGGTCTTCTAGCCCAAAGACCAGCATCGTGCTCCCGGTTCCTGACCGTTTGATATGAAATTCGACGAGCTTCTGGCATCGACTGGACTGTGGAGGACGCAGATGCAAATCCATCCCTAATGTGACGCAGCCCTATGAAGCGGTCTTTGGCAGCAGTTGTGATTCTGGGTCTTCCACTGTGCGGCCGGTCTGCCACTGAGCCAGTTTCTTTAAATCACCTCCAAAGGCGACTAATGGTGCTTCTAACCACATTAAATTCTCTGGCTATTACACTTTGTGACTGTCCAGCCTGTAAACGTCCAATGATGATGAGTCGTTGTTCTGTAGTGAGATGAGCCATATGTGCGCATTGAATTTTCAACTGAATTTATTCGAGGAGCGTTAATCTTTTAAAGGCATTCAATAATATGGTCAGCGAGTTTTGTGTTCGGTAAGTTTCACGGGATTATCATGAACCTGTCACGAGTTATTGTCAAAAATGTTGTTTTGACCTTGACCTCTTTCATGACCTCACGAATCCTGAGGTGAGTATAATTCAGGTAACCACCAGATGGACATAGTCGATAGGTTGACTGATGTCCAATCAGTGAATATCTTTTATAAAAGTAACACCAAAAATGTTGCGGGTCTTTATTTTTTTAAAACAGTATATTAACAGCAATCAGGCCTAAAGATATTCAAGCTCATAAGTGAACACTCTCCCACTGTTTATGCTTCACCTCGACACCGCAAGGTACAAGAGGAACAATATGAGATGAGATGGTCTTCTTCTTACAGTTCACATCATATGTATCTGGTGATCATGTCTTTCCACAGCCTTTTTGCTTCGTGTATCATTTCTGATACCGATGTACCTCCACGCCATGATGTCCATCACCTTTACTCTCACCCCCCCCCCCCCCCCCTCTCTCTCTCTACCCCTCTCCTCTGTCACGAAATACTCCACCTTTCCCTTTCTCCTGAAGTGCCCAAAGAACGTGGATCGCCTTCTTCTGATGCGAGTTACCAGTTCTCTCTGTGAGTTCACTTCTCTCACGATATCTGCATTATTGTGTCATTTCATTACAGATTACTTTTTCCATCCATCCATAGTATGCTCATCATTTTTCTATAAAACCACATCTTCGCAGCTCCCACATAATTCATCACTATTCTGTCAAATGTCCATAATTAACTCCCATACATCAGGATTGGATCGATATACGTCTTAAGAACTCTTTCCTCTTCTGGATTGACGAAGATAAATGACAGAAAAACCACTATATTGTTCTCATTAACATATTCATTCCTCAACAAACAGAGCGGAAATGACCCGGGATGACCCCTGTGTCCTCAAAATGGCTGACCAGTTGTGATGGTTGAAGTCTGTCAACAGTTGGTCGTCTTCCATCGATCTATGATCTACCGTTGCACGTTTAAATACGGCTACACGACACGCCGAGCAGTCAACCCAGAGTTACAGGTCAGCTGGTTTTGTTGGGATGTGTGTGTTGCCGGGTTTACTGTGTACAAATAAAACTTACCTATCCATTTTGTATGTTCTATTTAAAAACATATCAAAACTGAACTGGGTTCTCGCTGCTTATTAAAATAAAAACAAATGGCACTTGATTCCCGCAAATAATGAATATTAAACAAGACGAATGATGAAGTAAACACACTAAGTATACTTTGTGGACCACTGTTCGTCGTCATCATCAAGGCCCTGCCAGCTGGCGTAGGCGTTCATGTCTCCACAGATTCCAGTCTTTGGTGTTCTGGATCAACAATTGTCCAGATGAATATCCTCACCTCACCATGTTGGTCCATTCAGCATCATTTCAGCTTAGTCCTGCCTCTTTCCCTTCTGACCTGTCCAGTTATCATGATGTTCTCTAATGTCTCTCTTCTTATCACATGACCAAAGAAAGCTGTTTGTTTCTCTCTTATGGCTGTATATAATGTAACCTTCATTAGCCTCTTACAGTTGTTAATTACTCTGGCAGTCAGAGGAATTCAAATTCACAACATTTGTCTCAGGAATCACATACCCACATCTTCTAAGTTCTTCCAGATTTGTTTATTTACATTCATGAATCACAGTCATACAACAAAACAGGTTCTATATAACATTTTAGCACTGTCTTTCTTACATTCAGTGATAGTGACTTATTGCATAAGATACTTTTCATTTTCTGAAGTGCAGCCTTCTGCTCTTAACCTCTGTCATACATCTCCTATCTGATTTTATAATTGTCCCTAGGTATTTGAATTTATTAGTGGACCACTGATTGAACTAAAATGAGATAGTCACATCTACACCATCAGTTTGAAGCGAATGAAACACAAAGAATAAAACCATTGGTATAGGCAGCACATTAGAACTACACCCATACTCTGATGCTGCGAGATAAGAAGAGAAGAACATTAAAGCGCTACAAACAGTTACAATTTACATAAATAAAGTATTAATGGGCACTCATACAAGTGGAGGAAAAAAGCAGAGATTAGAGGACATACCAGTCAGTAAACATATTGAAAGCTTTGGTTAACATACTTGGATTCAAATTTGTCACCTCCAAATGATGACAGTGCCATGCTACAGAAAAAAATATACTTCGACACATGACCAACTAGACACCCCTAGTAAAGGTGTCATACACCTGAACCCACAACTCTGGAAATGGAAAAATTGCTAGGAAATTAGTCTAAAACAATGTCCTGACACTGGATATGACAATGAAAAATAATAATCTGCCCTATTGGAGCAATTTTGTTGGGAAAAATGAGATAGCTCAAAATTGAGAAATTTCGACATACGGCCGGTCATGGATTTTTCTCAAAAAATAAAAGTTGCTGGATCGCTAGGAAATTAGTCTAAAACAATGTCCTGACACTAGATATGACCATGAAAATAATAATCTGCCCTATTGGAGCAATTTTGTTGGGAAAAATGAGATAGCTCAAAATTGAGAAATTTCGACATACGGCCGGTCATGGATTTTTCTCAAAAAATAAAAGTTGCTGGATCGCTAGGAAATTAGTCTAAAACAATGTCCTGACACTAGATATGACCATAAATATAATAATCTGCCCTATTGGAGCAATTTTGTTGGGAAAAATGAGATAGCTCAAAATTGAGAAATTTCGACATACGGCCGGTCATGGATTTTTCTCAAAAAATAAAAGTTGCTGGATCACTAGGAAATTAGTCTAAAACAATGTCCTGACACTAGATATGACCATAAAATAATAATCTGCCCTATTGGAGCAATTTTGTTGGGAAAATGAGATAGCTCAAAATTGAGAAATTTCGACATACGGCCGGTCATGGATTTTTCTCAAAAATAAAAGTTGCTGGATCACTAGGAAATTAGTCTAAAACAATGTCCTGACACTAGATATGACCATAAAATAATAATCTGCCCTATTGGAGCAATTTTGTTGGGAAAATGAGATAGCTCAAAATTGAGAAATTTCGACATACGGCCGGTCATGGATTTTTCTCAAAAAATAAAAGTTGCTGGATCACTAGGAAATTAGTCTAAAACAATGTCCTGACACTAGATATGACCATAAAATAATAATCTGCCCTATTGGAGCAATTTTGTTGGGAAAAATGAGATAGCTCAAAATTGAGAAATTTCGACATACGGCCGGTCATGGATTTTTCTCAAAAAATAAAAGTTGCTGGATCACTAGGAAATTAGTCTAAAACAATGTCCTGACACTAGATATGACCATAAAAATAATAATCTGCCCTATTGGAGCAATTTTGTTGGGAAAAATGAGATAGCTCAAAATTGAGAAATTTCGACATACGGCCGGATCATGGATTTTTCTCAAAAAATAAAAGTTGCTGGATCACTAGGAAATTAGTCTAAAACAATGTCCTGACACTAGATATGACCATAAAAATAATAATCTGCCCTATTGGAGCAATTTTGTTGGGAAAAATGAGATAGCTCAAAATTGAGAAATTTCGACATACGGCCGGTCATGGATTTTTCTCAAAAATAAAAGTTGCTGGATCACTAGGAAATTAGTCTAAAACAATGTCCTGACACTAGATATGACCATAAAAATAATAATCTGCCCTATTGGAGCAATTTTGTTGGGAAAAATGAGATAGCTCAAAATTGAGAAATTTCGACATACGGCCGGTCATGGATTTTTCTCAAAAAATAAAAGTTGCTGGATCGACTAGGAAATTAGTCTAAAACAATGTCCTGACACTAGATATGACCATAAAAATAATAATCTGCCCTATTGGAGCAATTTTGTTGGGAAAAATGAGATAGCTCAAAATTGAGAAATTTCGACATACGGCCGGTCATGGATTTTTCTCAAAAAATAAAAGTTGCTGGATCGATAGGAAATTAGTCTAAAACAATGTCCTGACACTAGATATGACCATAAAAATAATAATCTGCCCTATTGGAGCAATTTTGTTGGGAAAAATGAGATAGCTCAAAATTGAGAAATTTCGACATACGGCCGGTCATGGATTTTTCTCAAAAAATAAAAGTTGCTGGATCGACTAGGAAATTAGTCTAAAACAATGTCCTGACACTAGATATGACCATAAAAATAATAATCTGCCCTATTGGAGCAATTTTGTTGGGAAAAATGAGATAGCTCAAAATTGAGAAATTTCGACATACGGCCGGTCATGGATTTTTCTCAAAAATAAAAGTTGCTGGATCACTAGGAAATTAGTCTAAAACAATGTCCTGACACTAGATATGACCATAAAAATAATAATCTGCCCTATTGGAGCAATTTTGTTGGGAAAATGAGATAGCTCAAAATTGAGAAATTTCGACATACGGCCGGTCATGGATTTTTCTCAAAAAATAAAAGTTGCTGGATCACTAGGAAATTAGTCTAAAACAATGTCCTGACACTAGATATGACCATAAAAATAATAATCTGCCCTATTGGAGCAATTTTGTTGGGAAAAATGAGATAGCTCAAAATTGAGAAATTTCGACATACGGCCGGTCATGGATTTTTCTCAAAAAATAAAAGTTGCTGGATCGACTAGGAAATTAGTCTAAAACAATGTCCTGACACTAGATATGACCATAAAATAATAATCTGCCCTATTGGAGCAATTTTGTTGGGAAAAATGAGATAGCTCAAAATTGAGAAATTTCGACATACGGCCGGTCATGGATTTTTCTCAAAAAATAAAAGTTGCTGGATCACTAGGAAATTAGTCTAAAACAATGTCCTGACACTAGATATGACCATAAAAATAATAATCTGCCCTATTGGAGCAATTTTGTTGGGAAAAATGAGATAGCTCAAAATTGAGAAATTTCGACATACGGCCGATCATGGATTTTTCTCAAAAAATAAAAGTTGCTGGATCACTAGGAAATTAGTCTAAAACAATGTCCTGACACTAGATATGACCTTAAAATAATAATCTGCCCTATTGGAGCAATTTTGTTGGGAAAATGAGATAGCTCAAAATTGAGAAATTTCGACATACGGCCGGTCATGGATTTTTCTCAAAAAATAAAAGTTGCTGGATCACTAGGAAATTAGTCTAAAACAATGTCCTGACACTAGATATGACCATAAAATAATAATCTGCCCTATTGGAGCAATTTTGTTGGGAAAAATGAGATAGCTCAAAATTGAGAAATTTCGACATACGGCCGGTCATGGATTTTTCTCAAAAAATAAAAGTTGCTGGATCACTAGGAAATTAGTCTAAAACAATGTCCTGACACTAGATATGACCATAAAAATAATAATCTGCCCTATTGGAGCAATTTTGTTGGGAAAAATGAGATAGCTCAAAATTGAGAAATTTCGACATACGGCCGGTCATGGATTTTTCTCAAAAATAAAAGTTGCTGGATCACTAGGAAATTAGTCTAAAACAATGTCCTGACACTAGATATGACCATAAAAATAATAATCTGCCCTATTGGAGCAATTTTGTTGGGAAAAATGAGATAGCTCAAAATTGAGAAATTTCGACATACGGCCGGTCATGGATTTTTCTCAAAAAATAAAAGTTGCTGGATCACTAGGAAATTAGTCTAAAACAATGTCCTGACACTAGATATGACCATAAAAATAATAATCTGCCCTATTGGAGCAATTTTGTTGGGAAAAATGAGATAGCTCAAAATTGAGAAATTTCGACATACGGCCGGTCATGGATTTTTCTCAAAAAATAAAAGTTGCTGGATCACTAGGAAATTAGTCTAAAACAATGTCCTGGCGCTAGATATGACCAAAAAATAATAATCTGCCCTTTTGGAGCAATTTTGTTGGGAAAAATGAGATAGCTCAAAATTGAGAAATTTCGACATACGGCCGGTCATGGATTTTTCTCAAAAAATAAAAGTTGCTGGATCACTAGGAAATTAGTCTAAAACAATGTCCTGACACTAGATATGACCATAAAATAATAATCTGCCCTATTTGGAGCAATTTTGTTGGGAAAAATGAGATAGCTCAAAATTGAGAAATTTCGACATACGGCCGGTCATGGATTTTTCTCAAAAAATAAAAGTTGCTGGATCACTAGGAAATTAGTCTAAAACAATGTCCTGACACTAGATATGACCATAAAAATAATAATCTGCCCTATTGGAGCAATTTTGTTGGGAAAAATGAGATAGCTCAAAATTGAGAAATTTCGACATACGGCCGGTCATGGATTTTTCTCAAAAAATAAAAGTTGCTGGATCACTAGGAAATTAGTCTAAAACAATGTCCTGACACTAGATATGACCATAAAAATAATAATCTGCCCTATTGGAGCAATTTTGTTGGGAAAAATGAGATAGCTCAAAATTGAGAAATTTCGACATACGGCCGGTCATGGATTTTTCTCAAAAAATAAAAGTTGCTGGATCACTAGGAAATCAATGTCCTGACACTAGATATGACCATAAAAATAATAATCTGCCCTATTGGAGCAATTTTGTTGGGAAAAATGAGATAGCTCAAAATTGAGAAATTTCGACATACGGCCGGTCATGGATTTTTCTCAAAAAATAAAAGTTGCTGGATCACTAGGAAATTAGTCTAAAACAATGTCCTGACACTAGATATGACCATAAAATAATAATCTGCCCTATTTGGAGCAATTTTGTTGGGAAAAATGAGATAGCTCAAAATTGAGAAATTTCGACATACGGCCGGTCATGGATTTTTCTCAAAAAATAAAAGTTGCTGGATCACTAGGAAATTAGTCTAAAACAATGTCCTGACACTAGATATGACCATAAAAATAATAATCTGCCCTATTGGAGCAATTTTGTTGGGAAAATGAGATAGCTCAAAATTGAGAAATTTCGACATACGGCCGGTCATGGATTTTTCTCAAAAAATAAAAGTTGCTGGATCACTAGGAAATTAGTCTAAAACAATGTCCTGACACTAGATATGACCATAAAAATAATAATCTGCCCTATTGGAGCAATTTTGTTGGGAAAAATGAGATAGCTCAAAATTGAGAAATTTCGACATACGGCCGGTCATGGATTTTTCTCAAAAAATAAAAGTTGCTGGATCACTAGGAAATTAGTCTAAAACAATGTCCTGACACTAGATATGACCATAAAAATAATAATCTGCCCTATTGGAGCAATTTTGTTGGGAAAAATGAGATAGCTCAAAATTGAGAAATTTCGACATACGGCCGGTCATGGATTTTTCTCAAAAAATAAAAGTTGCTGGATCACTAGGAAATTAGTCTAAAACAATGTCCTGACACTAGATATGACCATAAAAATAATAATCTGCCCTATTGGAGCAATTTTGTTGGGAAAAATGAGATAGCTCAAAATTGAGAAATTTCGACATACGGCCGATCATGGATTTTTCTCAAAAAATAAAAGTTGCTGGATCACTAGGAAATTAGTCTAAAACAATGTCCTGACACTAGATATGACCATAAAATAATAATCTGCCCTATTGGAGCAATTTTGTTGGGAAAAATGAGATAGCTCAAAATTGAGAAATTTCGACATACGGCCGATCATGGATTTTTCTCAAAAAATAAAAGTTGCTGGATCACTAGGAAATTAGTCTAAAACAATGTCCTGACACTAGATATGACCATAAAAATAATAATCTGCCCTATTGGAGCAATTTTGTTGGGAAAAATGAGATAGCTCAAAATTGAGAAATTTCGACATACGGCCGATCATGGATTTTTCTCAAAAAATAAAAGTTGCTGGATCACTAGGAAATTAGTCTAAAACAATGTCCTGACACTAGATATGACCATAAAAATAATAATCTGCCCTATTGGAGCAATTTTGTTGGGAAAAATGAGATAGCTCAAAATTGAGAAATTTCGACATACGGCCGGTCATGGATTTTTCTCAAAAAATAAAAGTTGCTGGATCACTAGGAAATTAGTCTAAAACAATGTCCTGACACTAGATATGACCATAAAAATAATAATCTGCCCTATTGGAGCAATTTTGTTGGGAAAAATGAGATAGCTCAAAATTGAGAAATTTCGACATACGGCCGGTCATGGATTTTTCTCAAAAAATAAAAGTTGCTGGATCACTAGGAAATTAGTCTAAAACAATGTCCTGACACTAGATATGACCATAAAAATAATAATCTGCCCTATTGGAGCAATTTTGTTGGGAAAAATGAGATAGCTCAAAATTGAGAAATTTCGACATACGGCCGGTCATGGATTTTTCTCAAAAATAAAAGTTGCTGGATCACTAGGAAATTAGTCTAAAACAATGTCCTGACACTAGATATGACCATAAAAATAATAATCTGCCCTATTGGAGCAATTTTGTTGGGAAAAATGAGATAGCTCAAAATTGAGAAATTTCGACATACGGCCGGTCATGGATTTTTCTCAAAAAATAAAAGTTGCTGGATCACTAGGAAATTAGTCTAAAACAATGTCCTGACACTAGATATGACCATAAAAATAATAATCTGCCCTATTGGAGCAATTTTGTTGGGAAAAATGAGATAGCTCAAAATTGAGAAATTTCGACATACGGCCGGTCATGGATTTTTCTCAAAAAATAAAAGTTGCTGGATCACTAGGAAATTAGTCTAAAACAATGTCCTGACACTAGATATGACCATAAAAATAATAATCTGCCCTATTGGAGCAATTTTGTTGGGAAAAATGAGATAGCTCAAAATTGAGAAATTTCGACATACGGCCGGTCATGGATTTTTCTCAAAAAATAAAAGTTGCTGGATCACTAGGAAATTAGTCTAAAACAATGTCCTGACACTAGATATGACCATAAAATAATAATCTGCCCTATTTGGAGCAATTTTGTTGGGAAAATGAGATAGCTCAAATTGAGAAATTTCGACATACGGCCGGTCATGGATTTTTCTCAAAAAATAAAAGTTGCTGGATCACTAGGAAATTAGTCTAAAACAATGTCCTGACATCTAGATATGACCATAAAAATAATAATCTGCCCTATTTGGAGCAATTGTGTTGGGAAAATGAGATAGCTCAAAATTGAGAAATTTCGACATACGGCCGGTCATGGATTTTTCTCAAAAAATAAAAGTTGCTGGATCACTAGGAAATTAGTCTAAAACAATGTCCTGACTCTAGATATGTCCATAAAAATAATAATCTGCCCTATTTGAGCAATTTTGTTGGGAAAAATGAGATAGCTCAAAATTGAGAAATTTCGACATACGGCCGGTCATGGATTTTTCTCAAAAAATAAAAGTTGCTGGATCACTAGGAAATTAGTCTAAAACAATGTCCTGACACTAGATATGACCATAAAAATAATAATCTGCCCTATTGGAGCAATTTTGTTGGGAAAATGAGATAGCTCAAAATTGAGAAATTTCGACATACGGCCGGTCATGGATTTTTCTCAAAAAATAAAAGTTGCTGGATCACTAGGAAATTAGTCTAAAACAATGTCCTGACACTAGATATGACCATAAAATAATAATCTGCCCTATTGGAGCAATTTTGTTGTGAAAAATGAGATAGCTCAAAATTGAGAAATTTCGACATACGGCCGGTCATGGATTTTTCTCAAAAAATAAAAGTTGCTGGATCACTAGGAAATTAGTCTAAAACAATGTCCTGACACTAGATATGACCATAAAAATAATAATCTGCCCTATTGGAGCAATTTTGTTGGGAAAAATGAGATAGCTCAAAATTGAGAAATTTCGACATACGGCCGGTCATGGATTTTTCTCAAAAAATAAAAGTTGCTGGATCGCTAGGAAATTAGTCTAAAACAATGTCCTGACACTAGATATGACCATAAAAATAATAATCTGCCCTATTGGAGCAATTTTGTTTGCAAAAAATGAGATAGCTCAAAATTGAGAAATTTCGACATACGGCCGGTCATGGATTTTTCTCAAAAAATAAAAGTTGCTGAATCGCTAGGAAATTAGTCTAAAACAATGTCCTGACACTAGATATGACCATAAAAATAATAATCTGCCCTATTGGAGCAATTTTGTTGGGAAAAATGAGATAGCTCAAAATTGAGAAATTTCGACATACGGCCGGTCATGGATTTTTCTCAAAAAATAAAAGTTGCTGGATCACTAGGAAATTAGTCTAAAACAATGTCCTGACACTAGATATGACCATAAAATAATAATCTGCCCTATTGGAGCAATTTTGTTGGGAAAAATTAGATAGCTCAAAATTGAGAAATTTCGACATACGGCCGGTCATAGATTTTTCTCAAAAAATAAAAGTTTCTGAATCACTAGGAAATTAGTCTAAACCAATGTTCTGACACTAGATGTGACCATAAAAATAATAATCTGCCCTATTGGAGCAATTTTGTTGGGTGAAATGAGATAGCTCAAAATTGAGAAATTTCGACATACGGCCGGTCATCGATTTTTCTCAAAAAATTAAAGTTTCTGAATCACTAGGAAATTAGTCTAAAACAATGTTCTTACACTAGATATGACCATAAAAATAATATTCTGCCCTATTGGAGCAATTTTGTTGGGGAAAATAAGATAGCGTAAAATTGACAAATTTCGACATATGGCCTGTCATGGATTTTTCTCAAAACATAAAAGTTGCTGGATCACTAGGAAATTAGTCTAAAACAGTGTCCTGATACTAGATATGACCATAAAAATAATAATCTGCCCTATTGGAGCAATTTTGCACTAAACAATTAGTCTAAAACATTGTGCTGACACTAGATAAGACCATTAAAGTAATAATCTGCTTATTGGAGCAGTTTTGTTGGGAAAAATGAGATAGCTCAAAATTGAGAAATTTCGACATACGGCCGGTCATGGATTTTTCTCAAAAAATAAAAGTTGCTGGATCACTAGGAAATTAGTCTAAAACAATGTCCTGACTCTAGATATGTCCATAAAAATAATAATCTGCCCTATTTGAGCAATTTTGTTGGGAAAAATGAGATAGCTCAAAATTGAGAAATTTCGACATACGGCCGGTCATGGATTTTTCTCAAAAAATAAAAGTTGCTGGATCACTAGGAAATTAGTCTAAAACAATGTCCTGACTCTAGATATGTCCATAAAAATAATAATCTGCCCTATTTGAGCAATTTTGTTGGGGAAAATGAGATAGCTCAAAATTGAGAAATTTCGACATACGGCCGGTCATGGATTTTTCTCAAAAAATAAAAGTTGCTGGATCACTAGGAAATTAGTCTAAAACAATGTCCTGACACTAGATATGTCCATAAAAATAATAATCTGCCCTATTTGAGCAATTTTGTTGGGAAAAATGAGATAGCTCAAAATTGAGAAATTTCGACATACGGCCGGTCATGGATTTTTCTCAAAAAATAAAAGTTGCTGGATCACTAGGAAATTAGTCTAAAACAATGTCCTGACACTAGATATGACCATAAAAATAATAATCTGCCCTATTGGAGCAATTTTGTTGGGAAAAATGAGATAGCTCAAAATTGAGAAATTTCGACATACGGCCGGTCATGGATTTTTCTCAAAAAATAAAAGTTGCTGGATCACTAGGAAATTAGTCTAAAACAATGTCCTGACACTAGATATGACCATAAAATAATAATCTGCCCTATTGGAGCAATTTTGTTGGGAAAAATGAGATAGCTCAAAATTGAGAAATTTCGACATACGGCCGGTCATGGATTTTTCTCAAAAATAAAAGTTGCTGGATCACTAGGAAATTAGTCTAAAACAATGTCCTGACACTAGATATGACCATAAAAATAATAATCTGCCCTATTGGAGCAATTTTGTTGGGAAAAATGAGATAGCTCAAAATTGAGAAATTTCGACATACGGCCGGTCATGGATTTTTCTCAAAAAATAAAAGTTGCTGGATCACTAGGAAATTAGTCTAAAACAATGTCCTGACACTAGATATGACCATAAAATAATAATCTGCCCTATTGGAGCAATTTTGTTGGGAAAAATGAGATAGCTCAAAATTGAGAAATTTCGACATACGGCCGGTCATGGATTTTTCTCAAAAAATAAAAGTTGCTGGATCACTAGGAAATTAGTCTAAAACAATGTCCTGACACTAGATATGACCATAAAATAATAATCTGCCCTATTGGAGCAATTTTGTTGGGAAAATGAGATAGCTCAAAATTGAGAAATTTCGACATACGGCCGGTCATGGATTTTTCTCAAAAAATAAAAGTTGCTGGATCACTAGGAAATTAGTCTAAAACAATGTCCTGACACTAGATATGACCATAAAAATAATAATCTGCCCTATTGGAGCAATTTTGTTGGGAAAAATGAGATAGCTCAAAATTGAGAAATTTCGACATACGGCCGGTCATGGATTTTTCTCAAAAAATAAAAGTTGCTGGATCACTAGGAAATTAGTCTAAAACAATGTCCTGACACTAGATATGACCATAAAAATAATAATCTGCCCTATTGGAGCAATTTTGTTGGGAAAAATGAGATAGCTCAAAATTGAGAAATTTCGACATACGGCCGGTCATGGATTTTTCTCAAAAAATAAAAGTTGCTGGATCACTAGGAAATTAGTCTAAAACAATGTCCTGACACTAGATATGACCATAGAATAATAATCTGCCCTATTGGAGCAATTTTGTTGGGAAAATGAGATAGCTCAAAATTGAGAAATTTCGACATACGGCCGGTCATGGATTTTCTCAAAAAATAAAAGTTGCTGGATCACTAGGAAATTAGTCTAAAACAATGTCCTGACACTAGATATGACCATAAAAATAATAATCTGCCCTATTGGAGCAATTTTGTGGGAAAATTGAGATAGCTCAAAATTGAGAAATTTCGACATGGTCATGGATTTTTCTCAAAAAATAAAAGTTGCTGGATCACTAGGAAATTAGTCTAAAACAATGTCCTGACACTAGATATGACCATAAAAATAATAATCTGCCCTATTGGAGCAATTTTGTTGGGAAAAATGAGATAGCTCAAAATTGAGAAATTTCGACATACGGCCGGTCATGGATTTTTCTCAAAAAATAAAAGTTGCTGGATCACTAGGAAATTAGTCTAAAACAATGTCCTGACACTAGATATGACCATAAAAATAATAATCTGCCCTATTTGGAGCAATTTTGTTGGGAAAAATGAGATAGCTCAAAATTGAGAAATTTCGACATACGGCCGGTCATGGATTTTTCTCAAAAAATAAAAGTTGCTGGATCACTAGGAAATTAGTCTAAAACAATGTCCTGACACTAGATATGACCATAAAAATAATAATCTGCCCTATTGGAGCAATTTTGTTGGGAAAAATGAGATAGCTCAAAATTGAGAAATTTCGACATACGGCCGGTCATGGATTTTTCTCAAAAAATAAAAGTTGCTGGATCACTAGGAAATTAGTCTAAAACAATGTCCTGACACTAGATATGACCATAAAAATAATAATCTGCCCTATTTGGAGCAATTTTGTTGGGAAAAATGAGATAGCTCAAAATTGAGAAATTTCGACATACGGCCGGTCATGGATTTTTCTCAAAAAATAAAAGTTGCTGGATCACTAGGAAATTAGTCTAAAACAATGTCCTGACACTAGATATGACCATAAAAATAATAATCTGCCCTATTGGAGCAATTTTGTTGGGAAAATGAGATAGCTCAAAATTGAGAAATTTCGACATACGGCCGGTCATGGATTTTTCTCAAAAAATAAAAGTTGCTGGATCACTAGGAAATTAGTCTAAAACAATGTCCTGACACTAGATATGACCATAAAAATAATAATCTGCCCTATTGGAGCAATTTTGTTGGGAAAAATGAGATAGCTCAAAATTGAGAAATTTCGACATACGGCCGGTCATGGATTTTTCTCAAAAAATAAAAGTTGCTGGATCACTAGGAAATTAGTCTAAAACAATGTCCTGACACTAGATATGACCATACAAATAATAATCTGCCCTATTGGAGCAATTTTGTTGGAAAAATGAGATAGCTCAAAATTGAGAAATTTCGACATACGGCCGATCATGGATTTTTCTCAAAAAATAAAAGTTGCTGGATCACTAGGAAATTAGTCTAAAACAATGTCCTGGCACTAGATATGACCATAAAATAATAATCTGCCCTTTTGGAGCAATTTTGTTGTGAAAAATGAGATAGCTCAAAATTGAGAAATTTCGACATACGGCCGGTCATGGATTTTTCTCAAAAAATAAAAGTTGCTGGATCACTAGGAAATTAGTCTAAAACAATGTCCTGACACTAGATATGACCATACAAATAATAATCTGCCCTATTGGAGCAATTTTGTTGGGAAAAATGAGATAGCTCAAAATTGAGAAATTTCGACATACGGCCGGTCATGGATTTTTCTCAAAAAATAAAAGTTGCTGGATCACTAGGAAATTAGTCTAAAACAATGTCCTGACACTAGATATGACCATAAAAATAATAATCTGCCCTATTGGAGCAATTTTGTTGGGAAAAATGAGATAGCTCAAAATTGAGAAATTTCGACATACGGCCGGTCATGGATTTTTCTCAAAAAATAAAAGTTGCTGGATCACTAGGAAATTAGTCTAAAACAATGTCCTGACACTAGATATGACCATAAAAATAATAATCTGCCCTATTGGAGCAATTTTGTTGGGAAAAATGAGATAGCTCAAAATTGAGAAATTTCGACATACGGCCGGTCATGGATTTTTCTCAAAAAATAAAAGTTGCTGGATCACTAGGAAATTAGTCTAAAACAATGTCCTGACACTAGATATGACCATAAAAATAATAATCTGCCCTATTGGAGCAATTTTGTTGGGAAAATGAGATAGCGTAAAATTGACAAATTTCGACATATGGCCTGTCATGGATTTTTCTCAAAACATAAAAGTTGCTGGATCACTAGGAAATTAGTCTAAAACAGTGTCCTGATACTAGATATGACCATAAAAATAATAATCTGCCCTATTGGAGCAATTTTGCACTAAACAATTAGTCTAAAACATTGTGCTGACACTAGATAAGACCATTAAAGTAATAATCTGCTTATTGGAGCAGTTTTGTTGGGAAAATTGAGATAGCTCAAAATTGAGAAATTTCATGGATTTTTTCGAAAATATTAAAGTTGCTGGATCACTAAGAAATTAGTCTAAAACATTGTGCTGACACTAGATAAGACCATAAAAGTAATAATCTGCCTTATTGGAGCAGTTTTGTTGGAAAAATTGAGTTAGATCAAAATTGAGAAATTTGAACAGGTCATGGATTTTTCCCAAAATATTAAAGTTGCTGGATCACTAAGAAATTTGTCTAAAACATTGTGCTGACACTAGATAAGACCATGAAAGTAATAATCTGCCTTATTGGAGCAGTTTTGTTGGAAAAATTGAGTTAGATCAAAATTGAGAAATTTCATCAGGTGGCCGGTCATGGATGAGACTGAGAGGGAGACTGAAACAGAATGAGACTGGAGAGAGAGACACTGAAACCTGTGTGTATGTGGAGTGAATCTGGAGTCTGTGGCAAAGTAGTTACGCTGCCTGCCTCACACTTTGAAGGTTGTGGGTTAATTTCCAGCCTCCCATCTTTCGGATAAATGTGCAATTTTCTCAGAGACTTCTGGGGGTCGTTGCTGGAGCTGTAGAGATTGTGCTTTTTGCGATGCTTTTGGCAGGCCACCCTGCATTCACTTCTGCAAATCTAGTTTGACACTGTAATAGACCAAGTCATATGGGATAAAACCTGGTGCAGTGAAGTTGATCTTGCCTCTTAAACCCTTTTATTGGAGTGAAACTGAGAACCTGTGAGTGCACTAATATTGGTTCTAGTTAGTAAGTCCAACTTCACAGCAAAGGGTCACTCCATTATGCCCCATTCCTGTGCCAGTGAATATCACACAAAGTGCTCCTCACTGCCCCATGTGAAAAGTGGAACAGACAGGTGTCTCGACAAACCATCAGCCCACATAGGTCCACTGCGTGTAATGTCGCTGCCAGAATGCCAATACAAAAGTCCACCATGAAAAATACAGTTCATCGTCGATGGAAGCGGCAGCCACTAGAAAACCAGCAGCCATACATTACTGTATAAGGCAACCCAGTTAGTTCAGCGACCAGCCGACCACCATTATACTGAGCATGCAGTTCACGTTACAAACAACCACGGGCAGGTATAAAAGCACTCCACACAAAATTCACAGCTCACAGTGTCGCTCACGCATTCAACTCGGTAGCAGGGTGATGGAACCATGCACTGCCAGTCCAACATGCTGAAAATGCATAAGCAAACCGTAGCCACAAGCATAAACACTCCAGAGGCCTTAACAGCTCAGCATCTTGTCCTCCATGTTGGGAGGCTGAATTTGGTTCTGTTTAGAAATAACATTAAGGTAGAATGGTATTTTAAAATTAAGTGAACAGAACATTCAAATATTTATGTTTGATTCTCTACAGCCAGTTGCCCATGCCGTGCAGCGATGATAACCACCTGTTTGATGATACCAACCTTCAGACACACCTGATGCTGTCACCAGCTGGCCTCATCCGCTGCAGCATCTCTGTCTGGTCAGGTGTTGCCTTTAACTAAGATACACTGGAATAACTGAAGGTCTGGCTGTTATCTGTTATGTTATCAGCAGATGCTTATGATGTATGCATCATTCACTTTTGCAAATCTAGTTCGACACTGTAAATTGAGCACTAATAGTGTGAACACAACGGCACTACATTGAGCACCAACAGTGTGAACACAACGGCACTACATTGAGCACCAACAGTGTGAACACAACGGCACTACATTGAGCACCAACAGTTTGAATACAACGGAACTGTACATTGAGCACCAACAGTTTGAATACAACGGAACTGTACATTGAGCACCAACAGTTTGAATACAACGGAACTGTACATTGAGCACCAACAGTTTGAATACAACGGAACTGTACATTGAGCACCAACAGTTTGAATACAACGGAACTCTACATTGAGCACCAACAGTTTGAATACAACGGAACTGTACATTGAGCACCAACAGTTTGAATACAACGGAACTGTACATTGAGCACCAACAGTTTGAATACAACGGAACTGTACATTGAGCACCAACAGTGTGAACACAACGGAACTGTACATTGAGCACCGGCAGTGTGAACACAACAGAACTGTACATTGAGCACCGACAGTGTGAACACAACGGCAGTGTACATTGAGCACCAACAGTTTGAATACAACGGAACTGTACATTGAGCACCAACAGTTTGAATACAACGGAACTGTACATTGAGCACCAACAGTTTGAATACAATGGAACTCTACATTGAGCACCAACAGTTTGAATACAACGGAACTGTACATTGAGCACCAACAGTTTGAATACAACGGAACTGTACATTGAGCACCAACAGTTTGAATACAACGGAACTGTACATTGAGCACCAACAGTTTGAATACAACGGAACTGTACATTGAGCACCAACAGTTTGAATACAACGGAACTGTACATTGAGCACCAACAGTTTGAATACAACGGAACTGTACATTGAGCACCAACAGTTTTGAATACAACGGAACTGTACATTGAGCACCAACAGTTTGAATACAACGGAACTGTACATTGAGCACCAACAGTTTGAATACAACGGAACTGTACATTGAGCACCGACAGTGTGAATACAACGGAACTGTACATTGAGCACCAACAGTTTGAATACAACGGAACTGTACATTGAGCACCAACAGTTTGAATACAACGGAACTGTACATTGAGCACCGACAGTGTGAACACAACGGCATTGTACATTGAGCACTTACATTGTGAACACAACGGCATTGTACATTGAGCACTGATAGTGTGAACACACCAGCATTGTACATTGAGCACTGACAGTGTGAACACAACAGCACTGTACGTTGAGTACCAGCACTGGTAGGTGAGTGCCAATAATACTGCACTGTAGATTCAGTACCAGTGGTACAAGCATTATAGATACAGCACCAACAGTACTGTTGACTTAGTACCAGTAGTACAGCAGCTGTAGATACAGTACACTAATAGATTACAGTATCAAAGGCTCGACCGACTCAGCATTAAATATCAGTTTGTATGCAATCTTAAATGAATAATAAACAACCTTAAAACGAATGAAACGAATGATATATAATCTGAAATTGATGAAAAGCCCATCTTCATGGATTGTGAATCTTCAACATCTAGCAGAGAAGAGTCCACAAGTTGTAGCAGCCAACTTAAATATTCTTCTGCCGAGCAGAAACATGAACACAACAGTTTGCATTTATTAAGTTAACTTAGCCCGGGCATCGACAGCTTTCTGTGATAATTTTGGAATCCCTCATCCCCTGGATAAAGGAGCTTGATGCTGTCCGAAACACTCTAGGGGTGAATATTTTATGCTGGAACAGTGTCTGGGTGAAGATGATCAGTCATCTGGTTTCCTTCACTTGTAAAGAAAATCTAGAATTTAGCTGGAGGTGAATATCTTTCAGCTCATCAGGAAAGTAGATGCCTTATGAGGCACTTCTTGTACTGGGGCTCACAAGCTTCATTTGCTGGGATAACTCAACACAAGGGTTAAACACAAGGTGTTTGAGGCTTAGGCGGAAAGATAATGCAGAGATTGTGGACACTTTATTTCATAAGACAATACTTGAGTTGAGTTTAAGAAAACCAATATCACAGCACTCAGGACATTCCCATAGTGCTCCATCCTCATCTTCAACAGCCAGTGAAGAGTCCTAAAACTGATAGTACCAGAAGGAATCTGATTATGTGTCCGCCTTATGTTCCTCAAAAAGACTGGGGGTTTTCTTGAGATACTCTTGTAGGCCTGTAGCTATAGGAAGCTGATACTCAAATAAGAAAAGAAATTTAAGTTGTTAGAGAAATTTGGGGTATTTCTCATCTAATTGTTCCACATCAGAACTGGCGAGTGTAGAGAGGGAAACTGTCCACTTGCTCGAGGACACATGTGGACTGGCTGAACACGACAGCTGAACTTACCCGTGAACACTGGCCCGTTTTGTCAACCACAGACTGACAATCAGCCCACAGAGACAAATGTTACACAAGGCTATATGGGAGCCTCAACAAGTTCTTGAACACAGCAACGTACATCTGCACACGCAGGACTTGTTGTGTAGACACTGCTAGAACTACAGTGAACAAGAAGAGGGATATGAATAAAACCTAACTGCGACAATGCAAGCATATTTAAAACTTGTGCATCAGAGAATGGAAAGTCTTGGGGAGTATTTACACTCACTGACCCCATAATTGACCAGGTTAAACAGATGAAAACAGGTCCTTCGTCACACAGGTCACAGAGCCAGCAAAATCAGTGACAAAATATCAGAGATTTCAGTATATGGAAAAGGCTCTCTTTGTCAGGAAAAATCATAACAGCTTTAGTTTTATGATCAAGGTCATTTGCTAAATCCATGTAAATGAAACTTTGTTAGCAAGATGTATGATGACGGATTTGTCAACGCAACATAGATGCTGTCAACTGAACACAATTTTGTCAACACAATAAATGTTAACAACACAACATGGTATTGGCGATATAATCCCTTTAGCTAAGAGCAGGTAACTCTTGGCTGTGCAGATCAACACAACATAGACACTTGTCTCCACAAACAGTTGTTCTCAGGGTATTGAGGATCTCCGACAAGTCTGAAGACTTCAGGTCTTTAAAACAATGTTCAATTTTCTCTAGAGAGAATTATATCAGAATCAGCATTACCAAGATAATCAGCATTACCTAGAACTCTTCAACTTGGGAGTTGATATAAGAATCAGCACTACCAAGATGTGATTCTAGAACTCTTCAGCTTGGAGTTTATATAAGAATAAGCATTACCAAGATATTCAGCATTACTTAGAACTCTTCAGCTTGGAGTTTATGTAAGTATCAGCACTATCAAGATGTGTTACTAGAACTCTTCAACTGGGAGAGCAGATATTTAGCAGAAGCAGACAAGTGTCATGGAGAGTTTCATACAAGGAATCAGTATTATCAAAGCCTATTTATTGAAGCACATCTAAAATACTGATATTTAGTCATAAGGTGGTGATATCTAGTCATTAGTGTTTGGGGTTTAAAAACACTGCCATTTTATATGAATGTGAACACCGCCATTCAGCTCTCTGTAGCTGATTATAAGATTTGGTGCCCTGGGGATGATTGTCTGCAATGTGCAAGTGATAGGATGAAGGAATCTAATCCAGGAAGTGACATAGACAATTGATATGGGCATTAAGACGTGGATAGTGGTGATAAATAATTGAATTTTCAACCAAAGAATCTCACAAAAGTGTTAAATATCTCAGTATTTAGTTGTCAAGGTTATCGCAAGTGTCAAATCCCTCAGTTGTTCATCGATAATTGTCCGTCATAAGTATTAAAATATCTCCTGTGCCATGTTGAAGGATCTGACCATGCAATGAAGACTTCCCTTACTCTAACAACATAAATGTGAGTGCAATAATTTCACATGAGACAAACCGGATCTCTCAGAGCTCTGAGGTGATTTTCTTTATTATACTTTGGTGATGTTTTATTTTTAAAAGTTAGTTGCATGTCCTTGACAGGATGTCGCAATCAACCCAGCATTGTTTGGCTGTATGTGATTTTCTGGGCAATTTTACATTCACTAGTTTGCCATTGCTTTTGCAACTACTGGCGCTCTTTACTGCTGTTGAAAATCATCACAAGGCAGTCTGCTTCCAAATCGCCTGCAGCTGAGATAGTTTTGTTATGAGCACACAAACAGCAACCTGAGGTATACAGTACTCTTCCTCAGGGAATCTAAAGCCTGTAGGAGACAATGTCTGTGGTACACAACTTGGACACCACAAACCGTGGTACTAGTTCAGCTGTAAATGTCGATCAGCACTCACTGGCTGATTCTACTGCCGGACACTCTCTAGATGGTTCCAGAAGATGCAAGCGCTGCAGTCACAGCAAGAGGGACAGTCACAACAACTCTGACGCCGACAGCAACCACAACACCTGTAGTTTTTTGTGCATACACGTGCCACGGAGATCGGACGACATGTGCTGCATCAAACACTACAGTCACCAGAATTTGGACTCACTCAGGCAACACAGTATTTCTCTGGAAAACATGACTTCTCCCGAAGTAACCACTAGAGCTGGAAGGGAGAGTCCCAGTGATACAAGCGGTGGAGGAGGTAGAGCTGGAACTGTGGGATTAGTTGATTCCTCGGGTGGAAGCAGTTTGTGGTGAATCGCATGTTTCAAGTCACGAAGGAGGAGATGGTTGTCAAGGTGGGGGAACTGCTGGGAAACCCGGCAGCGGTGATAATTGTGGAGGTGATGATGATGACGAGGATAGTTCGAATTCTGCGACCTCCATGCTGCGGAACAAGAGGAAACCTCGATCGCGCCTGAAGAAGTTTCTGACATCCCTACTGTCTTTGTCTTCCTCATCTTCAGATGAAGAACATTAGAGTGACAGACTTTTGATTGTCTGCGTAATGGAATGATGATTTCAATCTGTGTTAAATAACTTGTCATCCGTGTTGCCCTGAGATCCAGTGGTATGTCCTCCGGGTCCATTCTAAGCTGGCGTATAACTTGATTGAGGGAATACCAAATGTATAACTTGATTGAGGGAATACTGTATGTGCAGCTTGATTGAGGGAATACCGAATGTATAACTTGATTAAGGGAAAACCATATGTATAACTTGATTGAGGGAATACCATATGTGTAACTTGATTGAGGGAACACTGTATGTAAAACTTGATTGAGGGAATACTGTATGTAAAACTGATTGAGGTAATACTGTATGCATAACTTGATTTAGGGAATACCATAGGTATAACCTGATTGAGAGTATACCGTTTGTATAACTCGATCGAGAGAATACCGTATGTGATATTTTGAAATGTCTGTACGTATTTATATTTGACAATCTGTTAACCTGTTGCATATTTTATTGCTGTAAAACTGCTTGCTTCTACATGCCCTTGTCAATGCTGTGTACAAATTGTATTCCACATCACACAAGATGTAAATGGTGGTCCTGGTTGTTGAATGTGTTTCTGTATTGTGAGATGATAGGCTTCAGTTTCTGCTATCCATGTATGACATGAGGTGACAGTGCAAAATCAAGTTAGGATATTTCACATTTCAAGAAATCAGCTTTGGTTCACTGGTGTTTGTTCTCTCCATAAGCTACACATTGGTGATTCTGTCATACCATTTTGGTCCTTCTATTTTGTGCAGACACAAGTTAATGCATGTTTGTAATTTATTTGTAACCGTTTTGTCGTTCTCCATCGTTCTGATCTATACAGTAGTGTTATGTTGTTTGTCCATCAATAATGATGATGACCATTCATTTCATCCAGTGGGGTTGAAAATATGGAGCCATGAGTTCTAAGATGGCTGATAAGGCCTATTTTGGCTCGAACTGTTCTTTGACAATGTGGACAAAGAATGCTTGACGTTTCTGGAGGAGGATTTTCTGCAGTGGTTTTTCTGTTCTGTCTTTTCTTCACAGCTCTTGCAGTCCTGGTTGCCTCACACATGACTGCACCCTTGCGTAATGACGCACGCCACAAATTTTGGTCTCTGGCTGCAGTCTCCCAGGTGTCATGATGAATTCCAAAAGCATTCAGTGAGATTTTCAGTGTCTTTAAAGCGTTTCCTCTGGCCGCCTTGGGAGCCAGTATACAGTAGTACTTTCTTAACATTAACATTGAATATTCTAAGTAAGTGTCATGCTCAGATTAACTTCCTTTGACTCCCACTTTCCTAGTGCTGTAAAAGCTGCTCTTGCCCTTTTGTATTCTTATTTTGAAATTATTACCTGTTCCCCCATCTGGTCCTCATAGCTACACAAATAGATGTATGATTCTGTCTCTTGAAGTGGGGTGGGGATCGTGTAACCATCTGCTGGATTTATTCTCATTGTATCTTTCTCTTTCTGCTATGAATTCTTAAACCTAGTTGTGACCTCCCATCCAATGTGTTTAGTTGATCTTGCATCTAATTATGTGTGAGAGACAGGAGGGCAGTGTTATTTGCTCACCTCTTGATTCACAGGTATGTGTTAGTTCTCTCCATGATTCCTGTTACATCGTTGTAGTCCCAGTAGGCTCCAGTTGATGAATGTTTGTGGATTACAGGACAGGATATTAGATCACAGATGGATAGAGGGGGCGCTAGGAGACTGTCGTCATGAACACGTGGATGGTGATGCCCCAACATCTCATAGACAGGGTGACAGGGCAGAGCAGGGAGAGAACCTTCACCAGTCGAGGTCAGTGGATATACAAGCGCAGTCACTGTTGACCCTCAGGAGGGCTTATTAGTGTAGATGATATGATACTGTACTGATCATGCATGAGCAAGAGACCAGGGTTGGTTGTCTGCTAAAGTGAGGAGGAGGAGGGGGGATGGTGGTGACTGACCACCTAATCCTCCGTACATTCAGACCCCATCACCTCACAGACCCCATCATGTCACAGACCCCATAACCTCTCAGACCCCACCACCTCACAGACCCCATCACGTCACAGACCCCATTACCTCACATACCCCATCACCCCACAGACCCCATGACATCACAGACCCCATGACATCACAGACCCCATCACTCCACAGACCCCATCACCCCACAGACCCTATCACCCCACAGACCCCATGACATCACAGACCCCATCACCCCACAAGTGCCATGACATCACAGACCCCATCACTCCACAGACCCCATCACCCCACAGACCCCATCACCTCAAAAACCCCATTACCTCACAAACCCCATGACCCCACAGACCCCATCACCTCACAGACCCCATTACATCACAGACCCTATCACCCCACAGACCCCATCACCTCACAGACCCCATCACTCCACAGACCCTGTAACAGGCTCCTGCTTTGTGGCTTATATTTTATTGATGCTATGCTTGTTATCCTTGTAAAAACCCGTGCTTCCTTTACAATGCGAACAATGGTGTGGATATCTGTCCACGTTGTATGTTGTTTTTTGTTAAGAGTTCTTCCGGTTATATGCTATTGACGCTGCTTGTAGATACATGACCTGTTGCTTGTTAAACACTTCTTCACTTGCCAGTTTGTAATCAGTATTTACACCATGTACATTTTAGTTTACACAAATCCTGGTCACATATTGGATAGCTTTTCCTTTCTTGTGTTTATTGAAAATTTGACATTTTTACAGATGAAATTCTTGCTATGTCATATGACTAAATTACGAATGTGATCCTTACAATTCAATCTCTTGAAGAACTGGGGTCTATGTCTTTGTTTCAAATCAAATTACCTGGGGATACGTTTTGATCGAAGCTTTGCTTCAGGTGATAACAAAGGCCAAGCGAGGTTTGGCTGCGATGCCAGTGATGGCAGCAGCGCTATCTATGTCTTCTTTACGAGGGTCTGGTCATATCTGTTTTTGAGTATGCGATGGCGATCCTGACTCTCAGCCGTAAGCAGATGGAAAGGATACAGAACGAAGCTATGTGTATTATTCTTGGATGTACAAGAGATACAGCATGCAGGGTGATGCGTTATCTTCTTGATTTTCCAACAATGGAGGACAGAATACAAATTTGCAGAGCACGTACCTACCTCAGAGTCAGTGCAAACACACAACATCCACTGCACAGTGAAATTAAGAAGGAAAAGGGCAGCAGGTTAAAAAGAGGAAAGTCGTGGATGGGTCAAGCAGAAGACATTCTTCAACAGGTGTGTTCACTTGAGACCTTGTAGAACATGCCTTGAGAATACTTGTAGGCTCATATCCCAAAACAAACAACTAATCGACAATGAAGACATTGAACATGAAAATGTCACAATCGTGGACCTCTGGGCTCCAGGATCAACAACTGTGGCCACTGATGGACTAAGTCAGACACAGGTTGGCCACAGCCTCTCAGAGGTTAAACTGTAATATATTGTTTGTCCATCAAGAATGATGATGACCATTCATTTCATCCCCTGGTGTTGAAAGTATGGAGCCGTGAGTTCTAAGATGGCTGGTAAGGTTGTAAACTGGCACAAGGCTAGCACACAGGTTATAGTACAAACAATGTTTGATAACTTGCATCTCTCCTGTGTCAACATGTGGACCATTTCATAATCAACAAATGGGATTTTCAGCTGAAGTGTTGCAGAACAATTCTTAGAATATCTTAGACCACAAGAGAGGCAAATACTGAAATTCTACAAGATCTGAAGGCAGAAGAAAATCTCTCAAACAGTGTCATGTCTCAGACGCTGAATACTTTGGCCATAGGAAACACGACAGTGGCTTGGAGAGTACACTGATGGGGGGAGGGGGTGTGGTTCCTGTAGAAGACACAGGGGTCAGCCAGCCTGAAGATGGACGGGGTATCTTGGGCATGAGGGTGCCTGGGGTGGGGAAAATGGCCAGAGATAAGAAGCTTTTCGCCAGGGCCGTGATGGGAGCGAGGTTCTTCTACACAGAACCTGCTGCATGATGACAGCTTGATGATGTTGATTGTTGTGCCTGGCGCTTGATGATGTTGACTGTTGAACCTGGCATGTGATGATGACAGCTTGATGATGTTGATTGTTGGGCCTGGCATGTGATGATGACAGCTTGATGATGTTGACTGTTGAACCTGGCATGTGATGATGACAGCTTGATGATGTTCACTGTTGTGCCTGGCATGTGGAGATTTGAGCACTTGTGACACTGCCACTGTATATTTATTGTTGTCTTTCATTAATGGTGTCCCGTGAAGGCTGTGGCTGTGAAGGGGTGTGGTGGGGGTGATTCATGCAAGTAGGTGTGGTGGGGAGATTTGTGCTGGTGGATGTTAAGTGTGATAGGGAGATTTGTGCTCGAGACTATCATGTGTGGTGTGGAGAGCTACAGACCATCACAAATGTATGTGTTTAAAATGTTTTCATTTGACAAAATAATCTAATATTTATTCTGACACGTGATATCAAATGGTGAGTTATGTACAGAAATCTGAACTGTACCTGGTATATGTATGGACATTTGTACCATACAACATAAGTGTGTGTATAGACATTTGTATTGCACATGGCAAGTTTATATATAGAAATCTGTACCTGACATGGTGAATATATACACATAAATGTGTACTGTAGGCCATAAGTGGAATGTATAGACATATGTCCTAACATAGTAAGTTTATGTATAGATTACGCATGAAAAGTATATTTCTAGAGATCTGTAATGTACATAGTAAGTGTATGCACAGACTATCCAGGGATCTCCAGGTAGCCATGTAATTAATTTATATTGATACATTTTTATAATAATTATATAACTATTCAGTGTAACCTGGCATTGAACCAGCATAGTTTGTGAATTGTTTGTGGAGCTGTCCTGCAAGGTTACGTTCAATAATTTGCCAGCAAGCTTTGTTAAAACCAACACAAGATGGTCTGCTTCCAAATCGCCTGCAGATGATTGTGAACACAATAGGCGGGATTGTGAATCGCACTTGCCACAGAATATAATGTGTGCAATAATGCAGTGGTGCAACTTGGCATTCAGCCAGAGTAGTTTGTGAGTCATTTTGTGTTGCTGTTTTGTTTCAGTTCTGACTCAACAGAATAATCGTATGTGAAGTTGCTTAAAACAAAGTCGCTTAAAAGTCGACAGGGTTGACTCCATTGCACCAGGTTTTACCCCATATGGCTCTGTCTCTTTCCGCGGCGCGGAAAGCATCGCACCAAGCATGAACTCCGTAGCTCTAGCGCGACCCACGGAAGTCTCCGAAAAATTTCACTCGTGAACTGAAGGACACGGCCCGGAATTGAACCCACAACCTTCGGAGCCTGAGTCAAACGGCTTGACCACTTCACCACAGAGACTCCCGATATGAAGTCCTGGTATACATACATTGAGATTTTCACATGTACAACAGAGTTCATGTATAGAGCTGTGGTACAACAGAGGAGTTCTTGCACAGAGCTGTTGTACAACAGAGTTCACACACAGAGCTGTGGAAACAGTGTTCATGCACAAGGCTGTGGTACAACAGGAGTTATTGCACAGAGCTGTGGTACAAGAGAGAAACATCAATAACATTATATATGCAGATGATACAGTATTGATTGCAGACAATGAGCAGGATCTGCAACAATTAGTAGATGCAGTTGTAAAAAGACACAGATTATGATCTTCACTAGGAAGACAGAAATACCACAATGTAATCTACAAGTAATTGTGGAATATTCTTCAACAAGTGAAATCGGTACAATTATCTCAGAACAGTCATAACATCTGATGGTAGATGCCTTGAAGAGATGAGAACAAGAATCACCATGGCAAAAGCAAGATGAAAAACATACTGACCAATAAAAAGATGTCAATGGAAACGAGAAAAAGAATGTTGAAGTGCTACATAGAACCTATACTTTTATATGGATATGAAGCGTGGACAATGAGCAGTCAAGCTGAAAAATATCTGACGGCTGTGGAAATGTGGTTTCTGAGGAGAATGTAGAATGGACAGACAGAAAAACCAATGAAAATCGTAAATTGATTAGGGAAATTAGACGTAGACAGTCAAAATTTTTTTGGGCATGTTATGAGAAGAAATGGGTTGGAGAACTTGGTGACAACTGGCAATATCGAAGGGAATAGACCAAGAGGAAGACCGAGAGTAAATACCTGGATGGCTTGGCCACATGGCATGGATGAGACAGGAACACTGAGCTGATCCACGACTCTGGTGATCGAGTGAGATGGCGAGTCATGACTGCCTCTACTTTCCGGCATGGCACATGATGGAAAGATTGTCACATAAGGACAAGAGAGGCAATGGAGAACATTGTGACAACTGGGAAGATCAGTGGTAGGAGAGGCGAGGATACCATAGATGGACAAAAAGATTCATGAGCGATTCCTACAAAAACCATACATTGGTTCGAGAAATTAAACAGTCAAGATTTGGTGGGCACATTATGAGGGGAATTAACTGGAAAATTTGGTGACAGCTAGCAAGATTGATGGGGGAAAAGGCAGGCAAAGCGATAAATATATGGATGCCTTGGTCACATGGTAATTGGGACAAGAACACAGAACTGATCCGTGACTGGTGGTCGTGTGAGATGTCGAACCATGACCGCCCCAGTTCTTTGGCATGGCACTTGATGATGATAACTCATCTGCCATATTTATATGAATTAAAATATTGTTATTGCTGAATGTTTAAAACTCTCTCACACTGCCTCTTTCACGTTCTCCACATCTAACCACTCTCATATTTGGCTCTTCTGTGTTGCCTGAAATTCAAGTTGATCTTCTATTTCTGAATGTATATTATATTTACAATCAAACCCACCTGTTCGCTGCCATGTTTGTGGACATCTCAGGCCGAGCTGTTCTCATTTTGTGATCCATGTTACCTGCACTGTGTTTCCATTTGTTTCTCCACTCCAGTAATTCACGTGATATGATTGAACGGGTCATGACCAGGGCATTTATCTCGCTATTGTACCGAGACGCATCACTGTACAACCCTATTTATCTCACCATTTTGTAACTTGATGGCATTGCACATTTATATATCGGTTTAGAAAGCATTGGTTGTTGCATGTCTTTATGGGATGTCGTAATCAAGAACAGCATTTATTGGTTGCATGTGATTGACTGGTCAGTGTTAGTTCAGTAGTTTGCCATTGCTTTCTGAATGGCTGACTCCACATACCATTAATATGTGGCGCTTCCAAGTTGTACCTGCCAGATTTCGAACCCTGGATTCTGTATGCGACGGAATTGTAAAACTGTTTCACTATCCCATAATCCACAGCGTCGGTCAATGGCAAACTACTGAGCGTCAAATTGCTTGGGGTTTATTGCAACATCCTGCAAAGGACGTGCAACATGATTTTAAAAAAAGAATATATATAAAAATACTAGTCAGTCTATTGTAGTGTGTGTATGTGAGTGTGTGTGGGTGGGTGGGGCGCACAGCGGGGGGTGACTGTTGCGGGGCTCGTCTCTGTTGTGTGGTATATAAAAGTTAGTTGCATATTCTTTACAGGATGTTGCAGTCAGCACCAGCATATTTTGTTGCTGTGATCTCTTGGCATGTTTACGTTCAGTAGTTTGCCATTTGTGTGGAATAGAAACAGAAAAACATTCACTTGAAGTGTTATGGAATGTTGGTAGACTCAAAGCAGCAAGTCATTAGGAATCCAGCTACTGTTGTACTGCTACTGCAAAGCCTCAAACAAGAGAGTACTGCCTGAAGCCTCAAATGTGATAGCTACCATGTAAAGCTTCAGGTGAAAAAGATACCACCTACAGCCTCAAACTTGAGATATACCATCTAAAGCTTCACAAATGAGATGATATAATCTGATAAATGAGATGATATAATCTGACAAATGAGATGATAAATATAATTTGACAGATGAACTTATATAATCTGACAAATGAGATGAAATAATCTGACACATAAGATGAAATAATCTAGCAAATGATATAATTTGACAGATGAACTTATATAATCTGACAAATGAGATGATATAATCTGACAAATGAGATGATATAGTCGACGCATGAGATGATATAATTTGACAAATGAACTTATATAATCTGACAAATGAGATGATATAATCAGCAAATGAGATGATATAATTTGACATATGAATCTGACAAATGAGATGATATAATCTGACAAATGAGATGATATAATTTGACAAATGAACTTATATAATCTGACAAATGAGATGATATAATTTGAAAAATCTCATCTCATCTCATCATGTTCCTCTTGTACCTTGCGGTGTCGAGGTGAAGTATAAACTTCGTGAGAGTGCCTGGTTATGGGCTTCGTATATCGACATTCCCATGGATTCTGTTATTCCCTCCGTCCAACGTTTACGTGGTCGGCCTCTTCCTCTGTTTCCATCTGGTCTGTACATCATTGCTTGTTGTGGCATGCTGTTGACTGGTAGCCTACTTGCATGGCCAAACCATTTGACTTGCTGCTTTCTAATAAAATCTAGAGCAGCTTTAACCCCTACTTTAGTCCTGATTTCTTCATTTCTGATCTTATCTCTTCTTGATACGTTGAGTATTCTTCTCAGAAACCTCATTTCTGTTGTTGTGATTTTTCTTTTCTCTTTTTCTGTCATTGTCCAGGTTTGGCATTGGTAGCACAGAGTTGGTAGGAAGATTGTGTTGTAAAGTGCTTTCTTAGTAGTTATTGATACATGTTTGTTCTTGAGTATTGGTGCCATTTGTCCAATGAGTTGATTTGCCTTATTGCACCTATTTTCGATCTCGTCTTCTGATCTGCCATTTGATGATATCATACTTCCTAGGTACTTGAAGCTCTTTACTTGTTTCAAGGGATGTTCGTTTAGGTGAATTGTTGCTGTTTGTTCTTCTTTAGTTATAGTCATTACCTCTGTTTTGCTTGTGCTAATTTTCATGTTATGTTCCCTACACATTTCGTTTAGACTATTCATGTGGTCTTGTAATTCAGCTTCTGATTTTGCTATTAGTGCTTGGTCGTCCGCAAACAGGAGTTCTCTAATGGTTATATTTGCAGATGGTTCTTCTTCTGTGTTCTCGTCATGCGGTATTCTTGCTGTCTCTGCTTGGCTGGTTTCTTTACATATGTTGTCTATATATGTTATGAACAAGAGAGGGGACAGGACACAACCTTGTCGTACTCCAGATCTTATGGTGAAGGGTTCTGAGTGTTCTCCAGTTGCTCTCACTATGCATTCACTGTTGTTGTATAAACTTCTGCATAGGTTTGTTAGATGTGTACTCACTCCATATTGTTTAAGGATTTCCCACAGCTTGTTTCTATCTACCCTATCAAATGCCTTTTCTTGGTCGACAAAGGCTAAGTAGAGTGTTTCATTGAATTCAATTGATTTTTCTATAAGTTGTCTAAGAGCAAAAATGGCATTTGAAAAATGAGATGAAATAATCTGACACATGAGATGATATAATCTGACAAATGAGATGAGATATAATTTGAAAAATGAGATGAAATAATCTGACAAATGAGATGAAATAATCAACAAATGAGATGAAATAATCAGCAAATGAGATGATATAATTTGACAAATGAGGTGATAATTTGACAAATTAGATGAAATAATCTGACAAATGAGATATAATCTGACAATTGAGATGATATAATCTGACAAATGAGATGATGATATAATCTGGACAAATGAGATGATATAATTTGACAAATGAACATAAATGAAATGAACTGTTACACAATGAAGTTTTGAGCCTAACAGTAGGCAGCTGGTTGTAGTGAAATGACATGATGGTTGTTGTGGTGACACTTGGTTTTAGCAAACAAATGACATGATAGTTGGTTATAGTGAACGAACCACATGACAGCTGATAATAGTGAAATAAAACATTGTGTACAGTCACACATCTGATGATGCCTTTATCTGTTGGGTGTGTTTTTTGTGTGGATGGGACACATCCTGTACGGGCTGACTGACTTTTCCTCTTGTATCCCAGGATAATGTTGAGTCTTTCCTCTTGTATCCTGGTTCAGTCTGTCCTTTTCTATCCTGGGATTAGCGATATTGTAGCCTGGTTCAATCTTTCCTTTTCTATCCTGGGAAGATACTGTAGGCTGGTTCAGTCTTTCCTTTTCTACCCTCTGCGTTTCCAATTTGTGACCCTTCGAAAATAAAGTTTGTTGAGTTCTCTTACAGAGAGAGAGAGTTGTCCATTCACAAACAAAAATCCACAGAGATAAGGTCCACTCACACACAAACATCCACAGAGGTGAGGTCCACTCACAAACACCCCATCATGGATAAACAGTTAAGCAATAGGACCCCAACCAGATGCTATCTTGTGGAGACAATGCTGGGGACACCAGCCTGAGCCCAGACCACATGATCATAAAACAGACCACACCTTGAGCGAGGTTTAAACCTATGACTCGATGCCATCACAGCTGAACTTCACTTTTCTAGATGGAGACAGCAAGCATCAGCAACCATTTCATTCACAAAATCCCTCCCGTGACAGTTCCCAGCAGAAGAAAGCTCTCAGGATGTGTGAAGACTATGGTTGAGTTTAATGATGTCAGACATGCTGGTATCAACAATTTGCAAGGGAAACATTACATATGAAAACATACATATAGATCAAATGTGCGTATAACATACAGTCATCTGTAAATATCACATCTCACATGCTATGTACACACACGCCATGGAATATTTCAAGTGAAGGTTTCACACAAACATTACAAATAATATCCTGTTCAACCATGTTATAACAGATAACATCATCGAGCAGGGGGGGGTAGCATGGATGGTCACCTCACAGTCACCAGCATCGTGGAAGAGATATATAATGCATTACAATATTAATGTAAAGAGGACCAACTTCATTGCACCAGGTGTGACCCCCACCTGGCCCGGTGTCTCCGTAAAAATGGTAAACCACCCGCCAAAAGCATCGCACAGTGCTTGAACTCCGTAGCTGTAGAGAAGACCCACGGGGTCTAAAAGAAACTCATGGTCCTAACAATGCAGTCTGAAAGTGAACCCACGAGCAGATAGCTTGGTCGTGGAGACCCGATGTTACACTGAAGCTATGGTAGTGGTGGTTAGTGCATTCACTTACAAACTCCGTGCTTCTGGGTTTGACATGTAGCAGATGGCATCTTCCTCATTCAAAAGGTTTTGGGGTCAAACCAGGCTCACAGAATGGTGCCAGGGATCTCTATGGGACATGATACTAATGTTTCATCATTGAAACATGACAGTCTGATACTTCACTCCAGGTAAGCCCTAATGCGCACACTTTATCATTGAAGATTACAGGTATTTCTTTGTTCACCTCCTTCATGTGATAGAGCAGTCCTACTTCCTACACCATCCTACAGTTGCCTGGTCTCAATCAGAAAGAACTGCAGTCATCTGATATTATGACCTCGTGGATGCGCTTACTATTATTTGTTGGCCAGCTGAATACACTTTCTACTGACATCTCTAAGTATTCACCAGCCTCAAGTGCCCTGCCAGCTGGCATAGGCGTTCATGTCTCTCCACAGATCTTGGTCTTTGGCGTTCTGGATCAACTCTGCTGATAATATCCCTCCATGCCACCATCTCAGTCCATCCAGCATCATTTCTCTTGGTCTGCCCCTATCTCTTTTCCTATTGATCTTTCCAGTTGTCACAATTTTTTCCAATGTCTCTTTTGTCACCACATGACAAATAAAGCTATAGCTTTCTTTCTTATTGTTGTGTATAATGTAGTTGCCACACAAGGGTGACTGATTTCCCATCATTAGAGTGACTGCAGACACTCCAACAAAGTGTCATCTCCCACACGCAGCACGGGCCCTCAACTCACACCCACACGCAGCACGGTTGCTCAACTCACACCCACACGCAGCACAGGCCCTCAACTCACACACACACGCAGCACAGGCCCTCAACTCACACCCACATGCAGCACGGGCACTCAACTCACACCCAGCCACCCTTCATGGGCTTGTTCATGATTGGTGGGATTCTCCAGCTCAAGTTTTCTGGAGGCTGATGTTGCCAGTTCTGTGCCAACCCTCCTAAACCACATCTTATGACATGCATAGGAGGTTACAGTGTTACTGCTCATAGCTGACCTTATGGGCCCCAGTAAAATACAGGCACTAACACAATGTGGCCCATACAAGTGTTTCTAGTGTTACAGTAACTACACAAGTGATGATTCTAGTGCTGCAGTAACTACACAAATTATTCTAGTGCTGCAGTAACTACATAAAGATCATTCTAGTGTTTGTTGCACAAGTTATCCTAGTGCTGCAGTAACTACATAAAGATCATCCTAGTGTTGCAGTAACTACACAAATTATTATTCTAGTGTTTAGTAACTACATAAAAATCATTCTAGTGTTGCATATAGTAGACACATTTTTCTAGTGCTGCAGTAACTACACAAAAGATCATTCTAGTGCTGCAGTAACTACACAAATGATCATTCTAGTGCTGCAGTAACTGTATACACAAGTGCTGCTATTACTGTGTATGGAGTGCAGACAAGATAACCACATTCCACAGTTACCAACACAAACCTGGTCACCCCTAACAGTGACTGCAGGCTCAACACATTCAAATGTAAGGCTTTTCAAATGGCTCATTTCTATAATTTCTCTCTCTCAAAATTAATCTCCTAAAATTGTATCTAATATGGAATATGCAATCAAGATCACTGCACTGAGGACATCCCCACAAGTGCTCATTCCCCTCCTTCAGCAGCCATCTTGGAGTGCCCACACTGCTGGTACCAGTGGCCTTGAGTGAATGTCCGCTGGCACTGGACTCAATAGGTGGAGTGTCATCCATACCCATTGCCCACCCCCTACTGAATCAGTCTCTACGTGGATCTTGTTGTGCTGCACATTCCACCCCATCCCAGAGATGCTCCACCACATCAGCCATGTCATATTCTAGATTGCTGCCCACAGGAGCGGCAACAGCCAGTCTATAAGTCTGTTCATTTCCTGCAAAACTGTGGGAAAAGAAAACCTACCCGCAGGTAGATAGTTACCTTGGATGATACCTTTCACGGGCAAGCATAGTCGGACACACTCACCATTCAGGTGAGTAACCAGGTGACACGCACAACCCTGGAAAGAGAAATGAGGAAGAGAATGGCTGGGGATTACTCGTGAGACCATGTGGAGAAGGCGGGGGAACAGATTGAAAACCCATATTTGGAAAGAATGAGATTGCGGGGGATCTGCAGTGGTTCTGGAAGAATCTCAAAACAGAGGGAAGACCAGGAGAATTTTAAATCGGATAGCGGTGGGAACGATTAGTAGTACAACTATTTGCTGGCTGTTGAACGAGGGGACTGAGCACATATGGGAATGTCCTGAGTGCAATGATGTCGGTTCTTAACTCGACTCAACTACTCTGATGGTCAGAAAGACTTCTCCAACCATGACCACTTGTGACAACATGACTGCTTCCCTTGTGTGTGAACTATCTGTGGGCAGAATGTTACTGTGCCTGCTGTATTACTGAGGATGTACGTTCACAGATATTGCATTGGCACTCATAGTGAGTAAAGCAAAGAAGTAGAAATCAGAGGCCATATTAAACAATATAAACTGAAAGTTATAGGCACGATTCGAAATCTGCTGCCTGCAAATAACGCCAGCATGTTGCTGGCGGATGAAATGTACTTGGACTTCTTAAAGGCATCAATTGATATTCCCATGTAAAATATAATACTGAAGTCTGAGGCCCTTTCTTCTGGAGTTGATGCTACTGGTGACAACACAACTGGATCCTGTTCTTGTTTATGCTTGGGATTATATTATGCTTGACAGAAAGACAAACAAAACTTACTGCTGTAGCCATCTACCAACACTCTCCTAGACCAACAACAACAACAACAACAACCACACCAGCAACATTGTTATCTGTACAACAACATCCACCCATATGTACACACACCCAGCAACATCGTGATCTGTACAACAACATCCACCCATATGTACACACACCCAGCAACCGGAATGTACCAAGCCAGCGCAGACAATACTCTGGCTAGTGCAAACATGTCTTCAAACAGAGAGGAGCAACCAAGCCAGACTCAACAACTCAAACATATTTAACAGCTCAAGCAAGCTAGACTGGCTCCCTCGGCATCAGTTATCTGAGGTGGGAAAGGCAGGTGGCCCGAGAACAGAGTGGATCACCTCACATCATTGTACCATGGCCCAGTGTAGGTGTTCCACTGAGCAAGTTACACCCCCACAGCTGTTTACTGGATCAACTTTATTGCACTGGGTCTGATCCCACACATCTCAGGCTCTCTCCGCAGAGCGGCCAGCTGAACACTTTGTAGCTTCAGCAACAACCGCCATTGCACTCGTGTACTGAATGACGACATCTGGAAACAAACCCACAACCTTTGGAGCATGAGGCAGGCAACTTAACCACTGAGCCATGTAGGGAGAGAGAGAGAGGAACACCCCCCCCCCCCCCCCCCCCCCCCCCTCCTCATACAATCAATCTGTAGCAGCAATGGAATGACACCGTCTTTGCCATGATGCAAACACCACACAAATGCCCACTGGAATAGTTGCAAGTGAAATCAGCAAATTTCTAACATAAGCTATAACTACAAGTTCTCACACAAGGACACAATCATTAGGCAAACAAAATCCGGCAAATAAGTCACGAAAATAAATTACAGCATGTGGTGTCATGATTAAACAGCAGTGAAATCAATTCCGAATTGCATGGCTGCCAACGCCTCACTGGCTGATGGCAGAACGGAGATGTGATCAACAATACCACACCAACAATGTCAACAATACCACACCAACAATGTTGATCTCAACTGGTGTTTGTGTTCACCTCAATTAGTTTCCCTTGTGTTGATCTCAGCATTTCTCGTGTTAATCTCAACTTGTGTTCTTTGTGTCGATCTCAATTGTTCTTCACTTACCAGGAGGAAGAGGATGAAACAAAGTTACCAAGAACACAAGATCACATGTGATATACCAGTGATTAGTGCTACATTTGGCTATCACGAATTAAAGATCACGAACAGAGCACACAAATCACAACCCAGAACAATTAAATGCTTAATGACAAGAGGCCAGAATGGCTATATCAATTACGTAATCATTGAAAGATTGACTGTCCTGGCCATGTTATCTACAAAAACTATTCTTCAGTCTACAGTTGAAGGACAGCAGAGCAGAGGTAGAGAAAAAAATCCTGGATTGACAGAATGAAATACAGGCAACACTGCAGCATTGCCACACAAACTGATGAAGGTAGTAGTAGTAGTCATATAATTCCAACTTTGCAGCGACGGGTCGCCCCATAATTGCTCCATTCCTTTGCCAGTGAAAAACCACATGTGAACTCAGTGAAAGAATAGTTTTAACAAGCCGAATCAAAAAGCACTGGCAATGGCTGTCCTTCACTTGAATATGCAGTTCACTGTTGAGGTGACAGCTGTCTAACAAAGACAGGCAGCCAGTACATGCATTATCACACGTCAGCTGCCCAGAATGCCGCAAAACTAGCCACCCACCATTTTCTGAAACTGCACTTTACCACGGCCACCACTGGCACAAGTAAATAAATTCTGAAAGAAATTCAAACTCAACACACACACACACACACACACCCCCCCCCCCCCCCCCCAACTCAGTAGCTGGGTGACGAAACTGGGTCCTCCTGGGCGACGAAACTGGGTCCTCCAAGTCTAAATATGGAGAACATACGCTCGTAGACTATGCCCAGTCAACTTGCCAAGGTCTTACTGGCAATCTTACAGGTAATTCTTTTACCTGGCCAGGCATCTTTCTCTACCCCTGCTCCAGGAATTGCTGAAGGTGTGGAGCTAGACTACAAACATCTTGAGCCATAAATGGCGTCACTGGCTAGGAGAATAACAACAAAATAAGACATACAATAACATGTGATAAGAACTGCTTCAGACAAGGTGTTGCTGGGATCACTACTCAGAACAAAAGATCACAACACGTGAAAGTGGCTACAGCTGACAGAGAAGAAGCACAAGAATCAGATGAACACCTATCAGAGCTGGACTACAAGTGAAAGCCATTTCACTGGCTACTGTACACTAATACAGTTCATTCAGGCTACTGTACACTAATACAGTTCATTCAGCAGCTGACCGTGTTATACAGATATCAGCATCATTATGCAGCAGCTGACCTTGCAGAATGGCGCCCTCATCATGAACCTCTAGAATGATTTCTGATCCCTGGCCAGTCCCCCCACCTCATGCATGTCCAAGGGGTGGCTTCAATATCACCATCTCCACCTTCGTGGAGGCTGGCCCCTGACTCTTCCACCATGAGGAACCACACCTTCTATCTCTCATCTTCCAAACTCACGTCCCCAGTATTTCTGCTGTGTCTAAGCCAGTTGTCTTTGATGTGTCAGGTCTGGCAGAATGTCAGTGTTGTTCTCCTTGACCCATGATATTCTCAGACATTGGCTGCAGTATTTCAGCTGACAAGCCCCAACTGTCTTCGGTGTTGATGGTGAAATGGTTCAGGATTCACATCCACATGCTGATGGTGAAATGGTCCACAACTCACATCCACATGTTGATGGTGAAATGGTCCAGGATTCACATCCACATATTGGTAAAATGGTGCAGGACTCACATCCACATGTTGATGGTGAAATGGTTCAGGACTCACATCCACATGTTGATGGTGAAATGGTCCACAACTCACATCCACATATTGATGGTGAAATGGTCCAGGACTCACATCCACATGTTGATGGTGAAATGGTCCAGTACTCACACCCACATGTTGATGGTGAAATGGTTCAGGACTCACATCCACATGATGGTGAAATGGTTCAGGATTCACATCCACATGTTGATGGTGAAATGGTCCAGGATTCACATCCACATGTTGATGGTGAAATGGACCAGGATACACATCCACATGTTGATGGTGAAATGGACCAGGATTCACATCCACATGTTGATAGTGAAATGGACCAGGATTCACATCCACATATTGATAGTGAAATGGACCAGGATTCACATCCACATGTTGATAGTGAAATGGTCCAGGATTCACATCCACATATTGGTGAAATGGACCAGGATTCACATCCACATGTTGATAGTGAAATGGATCCAGGATTCACATCCACATATTGATAGTGAAATGGTACCAGGATTCACATCCACATGTTGATAGTGAAATGGACCAGGATTCACATCACATAGTTGATAGTGAAATGGTACCAGGATTCACATCCACATGTTGATAGTGAAATGGGCCAGGATTCACATCCCACATGTTGATAGGTGAAATGGTCCAGGATTCACATCCACATGTTGATAGTGAAATGGTCCAGGACTTCACATCCACATGTTGATAGGTGAAATGGATCCAGGATTCACATCCACATGTTGATAGTGAAATGGTCCAGGATTCACATCCACATGTTGATAGTGAAATGGTCCAGGATTCACATCCACATGTTGATAGTGAAATGGACCAGGATTCACATCCACATGTTGATAGTGAAATGGTCCAGGATTCACATCCACATGTTGATGGTGAAATGGTCCAGGATTCACATCCACATGTTGATGGTGAAATGGTCCAGGACTCACATCCACATGTTGATGGTGAAATGGTCCAGGACTCACATCCATATGATGGTGAAATGGTCCAGGATTCACATCCATATGATGGTGAAATGGTCCAGGACTCACATCCACATGTTGATAGTGAAATGGTCCAGGATTCACATCCACATGTTGATAGTGAAATGGACCAGGATTCACATCCACATGTTGCTAGTGAAATGGACCAGGACTCACATCCACATGTTGATAGTGAAATGGTCCAGGATTCACACCCACATGTTGATGGTGAAATGGTCCAGGATTCACATCCACATGTTGATGGTGAAATGGTCCAGGACTCACATCCACATGTTGATGGTGAAATGGTCCAGCCCAACTGATGAAACTAGTGCAATGAAGCACAGAAAGGACTACAGTAGTATGCGGACATGAGAGCAGATCTGTTCAGGTGGGTAGCTAGGAATATCTTTTTGTGGGAAGACAGTGATCAGACTTTAAACACAGAATTGATCTGTGTCAGATTACAGAAAAGCTAGCACTACAGGACATGTGATTCAAATTCTGCTGGGGGGGGGGGGGGGGGGGGGGAGGATTTACAATCAGTTTCTCTTTTAAGAGGACTCATTAGGAGGCTTGTCAATGTAATCATGAACATGTAGAGAGCTGAAAACATGACTGGGCTGTACCGTAGAGCCACTGTATGGGATCTCTGGATGAGAAGACATCATGGACTTTTTCATGTTGACAATCACCATCCACATGCGACACCAGCTAACCTGCAGTGGCCTGGAATGGAATGTTCTAGGAGTTTACTCAATACCCAGTCAGATTTGTGACTGCTGTTAGGTCAACTGTTTGTCTAAGAGAACAGATATGCTAGCTTCAAAGCACTAAGACAGACACTGAAGACAGACAGTGGGTGGTACTGCAGACAAGAAACAACAGCTTTGGGAATGGAGACATTTCATCTTGCAGATTACCGCTGTTGGAGTCCAGTCTGGAGCTGGTTTCAGGCAAGGATGAGTCCAATGTATAATTAACCAGCACACTTTGGAGCAGGGAGATCACCATTTTGTTGGGTACATTCCTCAAGATTCTAGACCAGTCCTTGGTAGAGGTTTGTCACATAAAGCAAACATTTCTTACAAACATCTACTGCTACACAGAGGCCTCAAACACATTCCTCTCTGTCTGCTACCATGACACCTACAATCATTTCACTCAAGAAAGCTGGTGGTTTCTTGCTTCAGTTCTTTTCAGAATGTCATAGTTATTTAGTTTGTCTGCTGTTGATATTTCCAGCATTCATCAGTAAATCCACACTATTGTGACTTCTTGTCGGTGTCACAACTGTCTGTTACCCGACAACGGCTGACTGGTAACTCAGCTTTCTGAAATCTGACCACTAATGATAACCCATGCCACACTGTAACAAACAGAGTTATGTACCTTTATACTCTTTTAAAGAAAGTACAACATGTTAACTTTCACGCAGCTCCATAAATTAAATAGCAGAAAATAAACTGTACACAAATTGACAATGTTAGAAAAAACAGATACACCTAAAGTAAAGAAACACTCTTGTTGATCTTGTAAATTTGCATTAGCCTTTAACCTTTGTAAAGAGAAAGTGCCGTCTAGTGGTGACGTCTGCTGGCTGCCAATGGCAAGGCAAAGGTCAAGGAAGTTCCCAAACAACATCATCAAGTGGATGGGCAGGCCAGATGTTGTGTCCATGGAGATTGAGAATGCCCAGTGTAATCAGAGATCAACTTATATATCTGCAAATCTGTCACTCTCAGGGTGTTGTCATCAGCGAATCTCAAAGAAATAAACTAAAGCTAAAGTCTGGCAGAAAGTTCAAAATATATCGGCACATTGTGTCCAGTTTCGTTTCCAGTAGCTGAGGTCGAACACCCAGTCTTCCTTGCCTGTAGCTGGATCCTTGCAGATGTGAAACCACCTGGTGATACAGGCAAACATGAGAGATTATAAACATCAAACAGGAGATTATAAATGTCAAACATGGGAGATTATAAACATCAAACATGAGAGTTTACAAACATCAAACATGGGAGATTATAAACATCAAACATGGGAGTTTACAAACATCAAACATGGGAGATTATAAAAATCAAACATGGGAGTTTATGAACATCAAACATGGGAGTGTACAAACATCAAACATGGGAGTGTACAAACATCAAACATGGGAGCGTACTAATGTACGGATAAGAAACACAGAACAACTAAAAGAGTTACTAATAAACCGCAAACATCCATCAACTGGTGCCTGCCAGGCATGGACAGACTAAACTGGAATGATAGAATCACTAGAGTAGACAGAGCTGAAAGTGAGGACGAGACAACTGAAGGTGAGGACGAGACAACTGAAGGCGAGGACCAGACAACTGAAGGTGAGGACCAGACAACTGAAGGTGAGGATGAGACAACTGAAGGTGAGGACAAGACAACTGAAGGTGAGGACGAGACAACTGAAGGCGAGGACCAGACAACTGAAGGTGAGGACCAGACAACTGAAGGTGAGGATGAGACAACTGAAAGTGAGGACGAGACAACTGAAGGTGAGGACGAGACAAGACTGAAGGCGAGGACCAGACAACTGAAGGTGAGGACCAGACAACTGAAGGTGAGGACCAGACAACTGAAGGTGAGGATGAGACAACTGAAGGTGAGGACAAGACAACTGAAGGTGAGGACCAGACAACTGAAGGCGAGGACCAGACAACTGAAGGTGAGGACCAGACAACTGAAGGTGAGGACCAGACAACTGAAGGTCAGGACGAGACAAGTGAAGGTGAGGACGAGACAAGTGAAGGCGAGGACCAGACAACTGAAGGTGAGGACCAGACAACTGAAGGTGAGGACCAGACAACTGAAGGTGAGGACGAGACAATTGAAGGTGAGGACGAGACAACTGAAGGCGAGGACCAGACAACTGAAGGTGAGGACCAGACAACTGAAGGTGAGGACCAGACAACTGAAGGTGAGGACCAGACAACTGAAGGTGAGGACCAGACAACTGCCAGTGAACCAAGAGGTGAAGGGAAGACACTGGCATGGATACCATCTGAGTGGAGCTAGAAAGTCAGTTCTCTGGATACCACAGGGCACCAGAAATAGAGGGGGACCACAGACCAGAATATGAAGAATAGAATCACAGACAGAGATGAATGACATGGGGGGAGTTGCTGGAGACGGCAAAAGTTAGAAGAGCTTGGTGTGAGTTGGTTGGTTGGGGGAGGTAGTGGAGAGAGAGAGGAGAGAAATGTGCTCCATTGGGGTCATTTAGACAGAAGAAGAAGAAACATGGAAGTCTGCAAACAACAAACGTGGGACAAATCTAACGAGGAAAATGTAGACATTACCAACAGAAACAGTTAATAAACCACATGTGAAAAATTAAAAATCGAAGAGAAACGCTGAATAATCAAAACCAAACGGGAAAATATAAATACAAGAGAAACACTGAATAAACCAAGCAGAAACACTGACACAAATCCAAGAGAAACACTGAATAAACCAATACCAAAACCAATAGGAAACACTGAATAAACCAACCAGAAAAAAAAATATGACATAAATCCAAGAGAAACACTGAATAAACCAAAATCAAATAGGAAAAATATAAATACAAGAGAAACACTCAATAATCCAAATTGGGAAAATGACATAAATCCAAGAGAAGCACTAAATAAACCAAACGTGAAAAATGACAATCCAAGAGAAACACTGAATAAACCAAAACCAAATAGGAAACATATAAATAGAAGACGAAGCACTGAATAAACCAACCAGAAAAACTGACATAAATCCTAGAGAAACACTGAACAAACCAAAACCAAATGAGAAACACTGAATAAACCAAAACCAAATGGGAAAAATATAAATACAAGAGAAACACTGAATAAACCAAAATAAAAAAATACAACATAAATCCAAGACAAATGTCAAGGTGTTAGAGACCACTAGGATAGACTAGGGACAGAAGAGGGGCAAGGACTGATAGGACATAGAGATAGGACCTCTATAAAGGTATAGACAGAGTAGAGACAGCACCCAAGCTAGGACTTAAGAATAGTTATAAGACCAGACTCGGGTGGGGACACTAATGTGTCATACTTAGGACAACAGAGGGACCAACCCTGAGGATAGGGGATGGGGACATTAGGTCACGGAGAATACCCGTGACGACGTAAACAGTAGTAGAACTTTAGGGTTAATAAGTACGAGACGAGAGTACTACGTGACAGCACGCAGAGTTGCTGACCGCATGGAGGATTTTAACTACGTAGGCAAGCGACGGGATGAGTTGGGTCAGACAGCGACGAGACGGCTTCCCGACAGGACTAGTGTTTTCCGACAGCCTATATCGAGTGTAGTGAACGCATGTTATATTAGCGAGAGAGTTGATTGTGTTTATTGCTATATATGCTGTGTGAAGAGAGGCGACCATTGTATTCATTTGACAGGCCAATAACGCCTTGTCGCAAGTGTGATTATCAGGCTTTGCCTGTAATAAAATCCTTGAAACCATCTGTACAAGTGAATTTATCTGTGAGGTATAGATGAAGTCGCGAGAATGCCTGTGCGTGTAACATAAGACTGTGACAAGAAACACTGAACAAACCAAAACCAAATGAGAAACACTGAATAAACCAACCAGAAAAAATGACATAAATCCAAGAGAAACACTGAATAGACCAAAACCAAATGGTAGAAGGGTACAGAATAAACAATACTAAGACACCTCTAAACTACTGAGCGTAATCTTGCCAAGAAATCAACATACAGCTGAAAGATGCTGGTGTTGACAGCGAGGTCCTGTAAAGGATATGCTAAAAAAAACCAACAAAAAAAAAGGCACCTCTACATCCCAGGGTATAAAAGGACAGACTAAACAAGAAGGTACCTCTACATCCCAGGGTAGAAGAGGAAAGACTAAACAAGACTGTAAGGTACCTCAACATCCCAGGGTAGAAGGGGAAAGACTGAAGACTAGGTACTACTTCACCCCATTTGCTTACAATTGTGTCTGCCCCAGGTCCAGACCATCCTAGTATAGGACTGGATGTTTTTATAAGAACTCTTGCTGTCTGATATCTCACGTCTTGGGCAGTGACATCAGATACCTAAGCTTCTTCGATAAGGGCAAAATACCAGCAGTCCCATATGCACATTCAAATCCTTCAGCAGATGGGAATTGCAGAGAGTAAGCCATACAGCGGTTGCCCAGGCCAAGCAATGATAATTGAAACAAAAAAGTGATTAACTGCACATAAGATGAAGATAAATCAGTGAAGTCAATAACCATCCCAGAGACAAGGTTCAACAACATAAAATTAACCATGGCAACAGAACGTCATGAAATACATACTGAGGCTGCCATTCTTTCTTTGATTTCTTCCTGTCATTCCTTGCCTCTCGTTGCTTCTCCTCCACTCGGTTCTTCTCCTCTGCTGAATGATCTGTTGTTCAAACAAGAGAGAGATTTGAATACTGATTTATTTTTGTATGCTCTGGCTAGTAGGCAATAATAGTATGGTTACAGGACTGTGTGCTGTGATGTGTAGAGGTACACGTCTGTGGTCTGTTGCGTACAGTGACAGGATTGTGTGGTCTGTTGTGTACAGTGACAGGATTGTGTGGTCTGTTATGTACAGTGACAGGATTGTGGTCTGTTGTGTACAGTGACAGGATCGTGTGGTCTGTTGTGTCCAGTGACAGGATCGTGTGGTCTGTTGTGTACAGTGACAGGATTGTGTGGTCTATTGTGTACAGTGACAGGGTTGTGCAGTCTGTTGTGTACAGTGACAGGATTGTGTGGTCTGTTGTGTACAGTGACAGGATTGTGTGGTCTGTTGTGTACAGTGATGGATTATGTGGTCTATTGTGTACAGTGACAGGATTGTGTGGTCTCTTGTGTACAGTGACAGGATCGTGTGGTCTGTTGTGCACAGTGACAGGATTGTGTGGTCTGTTGTGTACAGTGACAGGATTATGTGGTCTGTTGTGTACAGTGACAGGATTGTGTGGTCTGTTGTGTACAGTGACAGGATCAAGTGGTCTGTTGTGTACAGTGACAGGATTGTGTTGTCCGTTGTGCAAAGTGACAGGATTATGTGGTCTGTTGTGAGCAGTGAAAGGATTGTGTGGTCTGTTGTATACAGTGACAGGATTGTGTGGTCTGTTGTGTACAGTGAAAGGATTGTGTGGTCTGTTGTTTACAGTGAAAGGATTGTGTGGTCTGTTGTGTACAGTGAAAGGATTGTGTGGTCTGTTGTGTACAGTGACAGGATTGTGTGGTCTGTTGTATACAGTGACAGGATTGTGTGATCTGTTGTGTACAGTGAAAGGATCGTGTGGTCTGTTGTGCGCAGTGACAGGATTGTGTGGTCTGTTGTGCGCAGTGACAGGATTGTGTGGTCTGTTGTGTACAGTGAAAGGATCGTGTGGTCTGTTGTGCGCAGTGACAGGATTGTGTGGTCTGTTGTGCGCAGTGACAGGATTGTGTGGTCTGTTGTGCGCAGTGACAGGATTGTGTGGTCTGTTGTGTACAGTGACAGGATTGTGTGGTCTGTTGTGTGCAGTGACAGGATTGTGCTGTGTGATATGTACAGTGACAGGATTATGCTGTGTTATGCATGTTAAAACATCTAGTTATGTAATGACCAGCATTAAAACATCTAGTTATATAATGACCCATGTTAAAACATTTAGTTATGTAATGACCTGTGTTAAAACATCTAGTTATTACAGACCAGCGTTCAAACATCTATGTAATGACCCATGTTAAAACATTTAGTTATGTAATGACCAGTGTTAAAACATTTAGTTATGTAATGACCAGTGTTAAAACATTTAGTTATGTAATGACCAGTGTTAAAACATTTAGTTCTGTAATGACCAGTGTTAAAACATTTAGTTATGTAATGACCAGCATTAAAACATCTAGTTATATAATAACCCATGTTAAAACATCTAGTTGTGTAATGACCTGTGTTAAAACATCTAGTTATTACAGACCAGCGTTCAAACATCTATGTAATGACCCATGTTAAAACATTTAGTTCTGTAATGACCAGTGTTAAAACATTTAGTTATGTAATGACCAGCATTCAAAACATCTAGTTATGTAATGACCCATATTAAAACATCCAGTTATGTAATTAAATAATATGAATAAAAATGTAGTTATATAAGACTAAGTAGTCCAGAAATGCCACCACTCAGATTAAACACCTGGACCTGACCCAGCTGAAAAAAAGCCCTAACCAAACAGCAGCCCTAAACTACCAGACATGGCCACTAACCTATTTTGCCCTCCTCCATGCTGCGGATGTCTGGACGGAAGCGGGAGTCTGTTGGAGGCAGTTTTGACGCCATGTCCGGAGTTAACTCATTCAGGGACATGGCGAAGAGGGAGAAGTGATAATACTGATGGAGAAGAAACAGACTGCATCAATTCTCTCATGGACAAATTATACACATCTGGTGAAATATGCAAATACTATGACATGCATGAAAATTGGAATAATAGAAATACACATTACGTGGTCAAGGAAATCTCTCTTTGTCTGTCTGTCTTTCATTCTGTTTTCTTTCTTTCTCTTTCTCTCTCTCCTCTTTCTGTCTGAATCTCTCATACATATACTAAATTGTACATAAGTATGCACATAATATTTATCTATTGGAAAAAAGAGTGGAGATAGTATGATGGTGCTCAGAACATCAAATGAAAAGAAACAGGAGTTAAAGTTGACAAATATTGGATAAGCCCACAAGATAAACAAGGTACACTTGTGTGTATGTGTGTGTGTGTGTGGGTGTGCATATGTATGTGTGTGTGGAAAAGGGGAGTGGAAAAGGGGAGTGGAAACATGGGATGGGGGGAGGAGAAAAGAGAGAGAAGATAAGATGCAGATGAATAATAAAAAAGCAACAACATGAATGTCAAGGAAGGAAGGAAGGAAGGAAGGAAGGAAGGGAGAAAGGAAGGAAGGGAGGGAAGGAGGGAGGGAGGAAGGAAGGGAGGGAGAAAGGAAGGAAGGAAGGGAAGGAAGGGAGTGAGGGAGGAAGTTAGGAAGGAAGGGAGGGAGGGAGGGAAGGAAGGAAGGGAGGGAGAAAGGAAGGGAGGGAGGGAGGGAGGAAGGAAGGAAGGAGGGAGGAAGGAAGGAAGGAAGGAGGGAGGAAGGGAGAAAGGAAGGGAGGGAGGAAAGAAGGGAGGGAGGGAGGAAGGAAGGGAAGGAAGGAATGAAGGGAGGAAGGAAGGAAGGGAAGGGAAGGGAAGGGAAGGAAGGAAGGAAGGAAGGAAGGAAAATAAACTGATAGACAAAGACAATCATTAATGGATTTGTTATTCAGAAGGTTTGCTCAAAACCTTGTGAGCTTTGGTCGTGTGGTCAACAAAGAGAATACATTTTGTGTGCTTTATACCATGAACAATCAGCACTTGCCTCAATTTGCTGAAGATGCAAACACATGCGATGAACAAAACACACAAATGCAATGAACAAAACACACATATGCAATGAACAAAACACACATATGCAATGAACAACACACACATATGTGATGAACAACACACACAAATTTGATGAACAAATCACACACATGCAATGAACAAAACACACACATGTGATGAACAACACACACACATGTGATGAACAAAATACACATATGTGATGAACAACACACACATATGTGATGAACAAAACAGACATTTGCAATGAACAAAACACACATATGCAATGAACAAAACACACATGTGATACACAAAACACACATATGAAATGAATAAAACACACATATGTGATGAACAGAACACACATATGCAATGAACAAAACACAAAACACACATATGAAATGGAAAAAAAAACATGCGATGAAAAAAACACACATATGCCATGAACAAAACACACACATGAAATGAAGGCGCTGTTGCTCTTACTTCCTCTGAGTGTGGAGGCCTAGGGTTCACCTTCCACAAGGTTTTCTGACCTGGGATCTCGTAGTTGAAGTTCATAACTTGTGGCTTGGCTTCTTCCTTCTTCTCCTGGGCAATAGATGATCAAAACAGGTAAATTTATTCCTGTTAAACAAAATCAGCACATGAAATAACAACATATAATCTACCTATCACATTAATGTTCAAGTCGCTTATGAGCACATTTTTTTTTTTTTTTTTACATATCCTATTTACAGGACATCACGGTCAACACCAGCACTGCTGTTGTTGATGTCTTGGCACGTTTATGTTCAGTAGTTTGCCATTGCTTACTGAATGACTGGCTCCCATACCATCACGTTACAAGCCAGCGCAACATGGTCTGCTGCCAAATCGGTCACAGCTGTATTTCGAGCGCAGGTAAGCAGAATTACGAACCGCGTCCGTAACGCCTTTGCCATGGAGACCGGCTATGAACACATTACCAGATGTAATCATTTACACATTGCTGAGGGCTAAAGAAACGCCCTGGTGTTCATAGTGACGGCTAATGATGGTGTTTAGCGTAGGAGAGCCTGGCATATGATACCACAACCTATAGTCTGAGAATGGAGGTGGCATTCTGTTGGCTGGAAGACAAACTACACATGTCTGAGTAACTGGCTCCCAGAGCAGGCTGAGAAAGGGTGAGACAGGTATGCTTCATACAGAGTGGCATCTTCAATTTAAAAAATGATTGTAGGGGCATTCATTAGATCTTTTGGGTGCGCTGGAAAATGAGCAGGTGGATAAATTAACTGGATCTGCACCACACGGTGAGGAACTGGTGCATGATAAGGCAGACATGGTCAGGAGCCTTTGGGAACATCTGTACAGTGTGAAAGAACAGACACACAATCATGGCCTTGATCAAACTATATGAACAATATAAATGATCAATCTATATGAATTATGTAGCACAGTGGTTCTCAACCTTTTTTGGCCCGTGCCCCCCTTCACCATATTTTTAGGACGTCATTCCCCACCCCCTCACCATATTTTTAGAACGTCATTTCCCACCCCCCCCTTTCATATTTCCTCCCTAAAAATTTCCCCCTGCCCCTACACAGTATATGTAATAATTGAAGCTAAATTTAATAGCACATACTAAAACAAGTCTAGACATTTACATAAAACGTGATTTGCGGATCTACTTACGTTATAAAATGATTTTCAGAAGGGTGATTACGTACAGAACCGTAAAGTATGAAGGGAAAAACAATATTAAGTAATCGGTTTTTGTATTAATGCAATCAAGAAATAATCTTAATTCTCTCCCCCCCCCCCCCCCCCTGGAAACCCTAAAATTCCTGGGGGGGGGGGGAATTCCCCACCAGTTGAGAACCACTGATGTAGCATAAGTGCATGACAAATCTCTTTAAAATAAGTCAATATTGTTAGAAATTTTATTTAAAATATATCACAACATAAACATACATGATCCCTCTATTCAAGCAGAACTGGATACACATAACTAATCCTATTATTTTGTTGTCACCCGGAATTTGGAAACAAAAACTAAAGTGACCTGTGACAAGACTCACCTTTGTGGAATGTTTTGTCTTGATGTTGATGTCACTCATGTATTTGTCATAGGCTTCTGGAGAGCACGAGTAGAGCCCCAGCACCCAGGTCCCATACAAGGCTCGTTCTTTCACTCTGTGGAGGTATACAACTGATTGACTGGTTTCTTGGACAAGAGAATATCTACAACATACATGAACTAACTGCTGTTTTTGTTAGCAAGTTATACAAATCCCAGTTTACTAACAATTCTCCTGTCTGTTGTACAGTATGTCTCCCTTAGTCAAAAATTTCCACATTAATAATTAATATTAGTGAGTTATGTAGTAATGAATTGTATGCATTTTCCATGTGCTTTAATGCATATATTGTTGTTGTTGTTATCAAAGATTAGCCTCAAAATTGATGTATAAATGAAACCCTGTATGAAAGTAGAGAAAGAAGGACATGATATTAAATGCGCCTGCATGCAAATACTTAACCCTTTCATTTATTAGTTGTGTTTACGCATATCATTACTTCATCTACTTGGCCAACATGGCAACTCGACAGGTAGAGAGGGTAAGACCTTGGAGAGTTGACTGTCTCCTGGCATGATTTGATAGTGCATTTTCCTCACATGTCGGCTTATTGGACCTGGTTTTTTCACCCAGCTACTGAGCTGAGTGCTTGGTGAGACAATGCGCTGTTAATTTCTTTCAGAATGCATTTTGTTTATGCTGACATTAGCTGTGATGTGAAGCGTAAATTTAAGAACATTCAATCCCCAGCAGAAGAATCATTTTTTCTGACCAGTTTGACTGTGGGGCTGACCCCGTCTCATAAAGATGAGTACCAGACAATTTTAAGAATTATGGGGGGCTGAGTGGTCTCGAGGTATGGTGTCTGCCTCGAGTGTTGAAGGTCCCGGGTTCAAGCCCCAGTGAGGGCCGGGATTTTTTCACATGGACTTCTAGCAACAAAATGTTCCCTGATTTCTGGGTAGTGAGATCGGAAGCCCGAGTGTATTGTTGCGCACGTAAACAATCTCTTAGCAGTTGGAAATCGAAAAAGAGTAGCCTATCATCACTACCCGGGCAAAATTTTGAGTTAAAAATCTACTCAAAGTATTTCAGGATCCTCGCTGGTGATACAGAGTTCATGCACTGCGCTGAGATTCTCCAGACTTAGGCTTGAGTTAGGAGTAGAACGGAGCACTTATGGGTTACACCCGTGTGCCATGATGTTGATCCGTTAACTAAACTAAACTTTAATACATGTCTGCGAAGGAGAGGTGGTGAGGAAGGGAACTGGCCACAACACCACATATCTTCTTGGCCTAGGATATGTGAAGTCCTAACACTACACACCACAACTCTAGGACTACCTTTGCCTTTGTTTATTATGTCTTTATTAACTTTGTTTACTGACATTTTTTTGGTGCGGTAAACTGTCAATTTGTGTTCGTTGTCTACTCATCATTTTTGGTCCGGTAAACTGTCAATTTGTGTTCGTTGTCTACTCATCATTTTTGGTCCGGAAACTGTCAGTTTATGTCCATTGCCTACTCATATCCCCTTTTCTTCAGTAAACTGTCAATTTCTGTTCATTTGTCTACTCAAATCTTTCTTCATCGTTATCATGCTGTTTTTCTTCACTGTGTTTCTCAAATTTGTTCAAGCTATTAACCATTGTTTGTTCACTTTTTTCCCGCAACATTTTGTGTGCTGTTAACCATTGTGTTTCCCAGTTTTATTGATTAGACTGCATCCAGATAAGCATTAATTTGTGTTGTCTGTTTTTATTGTTGTTTTACTGTTCCACAGATAAAGACTTCAGTCAAATTGTGCATGCTATCCCTTCTGTTCAGCTTCTCCCTCATATTCTGTGTCTTTCGGCGAGTAGACTCTGAGCTGTCTCAGTGAAATTAACAATTTATGAGGAAACTACATGCAACCAACCTCATCCCACAGAAAATTATCTGCAAAAATACAACCAATCCTGATCAAGCCTACACAAGGCTACGCATAAATTAGCTGAGAAATTAGTGGAATAATAACAAGATATAATCACGTCTGTTCTATGAGTATGAGGCAACCAGACTTACTTGCCCCTGTATATAAAGCCCTCTACATGATGCAGATCTTTGGCAAACCAGCCACTCTGTTTGAAGTTAATCACTGCATTGATGTTGCTTTTGTTGCAAGTAATTTCCATCACACCATACTGGAAATGTTCAAAACAATCACATTCAGTGTGACTAAAATCAGACATGTATATCCACCATTACACACAATTCCACATTAATGGGCCACTGCACCTTCAACCAGTAAACCACCCTGGCAACCACCCACCCTAACACAACCACCCACTCTCAGCCAACCACCCACTCTCTGACAACCATCCACTCAGACAACACCAGCAGACAACCTCCCACTTAGACAACACCATCTCAGCCAACCACCCACTCTCAGACAACCACCCACTCTCAGACAACCACCCACTCTCAGCCAACCACCCACTCTCTGACAACCATCCACTCAGACAACACCAGCAGACAACCACCCACTTAGACAACACCATCTCAGCCAACCACCCACTCTCAACCACCCACTCTCAGACAACCACCCACTCTCAGACAACCACCCACTCTCTGACAACCACTCACTCTCAGCCAACCACCCACTCTCAGCCAACCACCCACTCTCTGACAACCATCCACTCAGACAATACCAGCAGACAACCACCCACTTAGACAACACCATCTCAGCCAACCACCCACTCTCTGACAACCATCCACTCAGACAACACCAGCAGACAACCACCCACTTAGACAACACCATCTCAGCCAACCACCCACTCTCAACCACCCACTCTCTGACAACCATCCACTCTCAGCCAACCACCCACTCTCAACCAACCACCCACTCTCTGCAACCACTCACTCTCAGCCAACCACCCACTCTCAGCCAACCACCCACTCTCAGCCAACCACCCACTCTCTGACAACCACTCACTCTCAGCCAACCACCCACTCTCAGCCAACCACCTACTCGCTGACAACCATCCATTCAGACAACACCTCAGAAAACCACCCACTCTCAGCCAACCACCCACTCTCTGACAACCATCCACTCAGACAACACCTCAGACAACCACCCACTCTCAGCCAACAACCCACTCTCAGCCAACCACCCACTCTCTGACAACCATCCACTCAGACAACACCTCAGACAACCACCCACTCTCAGCCAATCACCCTCAGACAGCACCCTGTCAACCAACCACCCACTCTCAGCCAACCACCCACTCTCTGACAACCACCCCACTCTCAGACAACCATCCACTCAGACAACACCTCAGACAACCACCCACTCTCAGCCAACCACCCACTCTCTGACAACCATCCACTCAGACAACACCTCAGCCAACCACCCACTCTCTGACAACCATCCACTCAGACAACACCTCAGACAACCACCCACTTAGACAACACCATCTCAGCCAACCACCCACACTCACCAACCACCCACTCAACACCCTCTCAGCCAATCACATACTCTCAACCACACTCTCAACCAACCACCCTCTGAGACAGCAACCTGTCAGCCAACCACCAACTCTCAGATAACCACCAACTCTCAGACACCCTGACATCACCCAGACAACCACCCACCCTGACACAAACATACCAGCCACATTTACATGTCAATCTAATTGATCAAAGGATCTTGGAAGCTGTATCACAGTATTCTCATGGGATGCACAGAGGTAAGCTGGACAGAACAGAGATCACATGGACATTTTCCGAAAGACAAAGGGAAGAGTAGTGATCTATGATCTCCTAGAAAAAAAAGACTACATCACACAGACATGCACAAATATTTGGATCCAGACGTTCAGAGAAGAAGAGAACACATAAGCAACCACACATTTTCTGTATCTACACATGTTCTCTTCTTCTTATTTTTCTGCCTGTCATCTCCTAAGGTAGCATACGCCCTTAACCAGCTCTAGGCAAGACCTTAGTAGACAGGTTGGATTCTGCAGCCTAAGTTTTCTGTGGGATGGGGCAGCCAGTCTTGCACCATCCCTCCTTGGTCAACTCTTATGACATGCATGGTAGGTTACGTTGTCACTACTCTGTGCTTCCCGTATAGGCCCTAGTCACACAGAGCAGTATGTATGCATCCAATAACCAAGATGTAACTATAACACACATACAATAACCAATATGTAACTATAACACATACAATAACCAAGATTAACTATAACACACATACAATAACCAAGATGAAACTATAAACTATAACACATACAATAACCAAGATGTAACTATAACACACATACAATAACCACGATGTAACTATAACACACACACAATAACCAAGATGAAACTATAACACACATACAATAACCAAGATGAAACTATAATATAACCAAGATAAAACTATAACACATACAATAACCAAGATGAAACTATAAACTATAACACACATACAATAACCAAGATGTAACTATAACACACATACAATAACCAAGATGAAACTATAAACTATAACACACATACAACAACCAAGATGAAACTATAAACTATAACACACATACAATAACCAAGATGAAACTATAATATAACCAAGATAAAACTATAACACATACAATAACCAAGATGAAACTATAAACTATAACACACATACAATAACCAAGATGAAACTATAATATAACCAAGATAAAACTATAACACATACAATAACCAAGATGAAACTATAAACTATAACACACATACAATAACCAAGATGAAACTATAACACACATACAATAACCAAGATGAAACTATAATATAACCAAGATAAAACTATAACACACATACAATAACCAAGATGAAACTATAACACACATACAATAACCAAGATGAAACTATAATATAACCAAGATAAAACTATAACACACATACAATAACCAAGATGAAACTATAACACACATTCAATAACCAAGATAAAACTATAATATAACCAAGATAAAACTATAACACACATACAATAACCAAGATGAAACTATAACACCCATCAAACAACCAAGATAACACAACATAAACAACTTACATGTTCCACCCACAGAGATCCTACTATCACATTATGTATCACACAATTCACATTCTGCCACGTGTATGTCTCATTGTACCTGCAACATTCAAGAATATTCAAGAAATATTCAATATTCAAGAACACATACAAGAATAGTCTTCATCTCAATTCAGTGCCTCACTGTACCTGTAACATTCAAGAACACATACAAGTATAGTCTTCATCTCATTCAACGGAAGACCTCGATGAGAGAGAAACAGGGATGAGAGAGCTTGGAACAAACATTACATTCAGGGTGTCAGAGACAGAGGTCTACAGAGGGAGAACAAGCTGGAGGAGTGGCACAGAGGGTGATCAGTGGACTAACTTATCAAGAACACAGACAGCTGATGGTTTTAACAAAAGTGCTCAAAAGCATGAGGATTGGCTTCATTGCACCAGGTTTATCCCATAAGCTGTTTCTCTGCAAAGCAGCTTTGCACCAGGTTTATCCCATAAGCTGTTTCTCTGCAAAGCAGCTAACTATCTGTGGAAAGCATTGCACAAAGCAAAAAATCCATAGCTCTGGGGACAATGTTTCTCTACACACAAAACGACACTCATGAACTGAATGATGTGGAGCCCGAAATGAAGCCATGATCTGAGTATGAACCAGATGCCTTAACCACTTCACCACGGAAACATCATCACTAGTGTTGTCTGGTGTGAAATATAGGATTATGAATGATGTCAGAGATGTGTCTGAAAATATACTCTAGTCCTATTCTCAAAGACATCATCATCCGACGTAGATCAAAGGAACATCACAAGATGGAGAAAGTCCTATGTAGAATGTCACCTACCACCTCCATCATTTTTTATAAAAATTTGCATATCCTTTACAGGACATCGCTATCAACATCAGCATCTTTCAGCTGATTGTTGATCTCTTGGCAAGATTACGCTCAGTAGTTTGCCATTGCTTTCTGAGCGGCCGGCTCATTATCCCGCAAGTCACCAGCGCGGGTAGAACCGCTTCCAATTCTCGCTTCGAGACCCTGCATGGATAAACAGGATTAAGGAGAAAGTCGTGTAACCCCTCGGCCAGAGAGACCGGCACCTCCATCATTACCTGTCATAAATAGTCTTGATCCTTCACATCTCCTACCTCATGCACTCTCATGCCCAGTGTGTCCTGTGGGCTGTGATTCGGTGCTGAATGACATTCTGACAATCTTATCAAACTAAAGGAGCTTGCTATATGGCCAGGCAGATGAAACCAGGGATAACTGACATCTCAGTTAACTCACTCCACAAGAAGGAATGAAAAAAATCTGGCAACAGCCACAACATCTAATGGAAGATGCCTTGTAGAAATTACAACAAGAATTCCCGTGGCAAACGTAAGGAAACATTATATACTCACAAAATTTTGCAGAACAGTCTAGTCATTATCAAAATGTACTATAATGATTGTAACAATTTCCACGCAATATCACAATCATTGTAACAATTCTCACATTATACTAGTCACTGAAAAAATTCTCACAGTATATTACAATCATTGAAATAATTCTCATAATATGCTACAATCTAATCTCTGTGACAATTCTCACAATATATTACAATCATTGTAATACTTCTCACAATGTATTACAAATACTATTATCACAGAATATCATAACACAAACCAGGCAGGGCACTTACTCATGTAACGTTAACGTTATGACCCCCTTTGGACTGATTTCGACAGATTTTCCCCAGAACTTTAACTTTGGTTGTATGGAGCCGTGAAATGTGTAGGAGCGGCCTTCGGCGTTGAAGGCTGTGATTGGTGGATGGTGGCTCACTTGCTCACCAATAAACCGGAAGCCGAGGTCTGGCCTGAAAAACAACAAACAATATACACACATAAAACAACCACTGATGAGAGGGAGGGTTAGACAGATAGTCAAACACAGAGAGAGAGAGGGGGAGAGAGAGAGGCAGAAAGACAGAGAGAGAGGAGGGAACAGAGGGAAGGAGGGTTAGATTGATAGTCAAACAGAGAGAGAGAGAGGGGGTATAGAGAGAGAGGGGGGGGGGAACAGAGGGAGGGAGGGTTAGATTGATAGATAGTCAATCACAGAGAGAGAGAGATACACACAGAGAGAGAGAGAGAGAGAGAGAGAGAGAGAGAGAGAGAGAGAAGGAAGAATACAGATATATAGCCAGACACAAATATACAAATAGAGACAGATAATATAAACAGACAGAAATAAATAGACAGACAGGTAGGTGGGTAGGAAAGGGGGGAGAGACAGACAGAGAGAGAGAGACAGAGAGAGACAGAGAGAGAGAGAGAGAGAGAGAGAGAGAGAGAGAGAGAGAGAGACAGAGAGAGACAGAGAGAGAGAGACAGAGAGAGACAGACAGAGAGAGACAGAGAGACAGAGAGAGACAGAGACAGAGAGAGGGGGTGAACAGAGGGAGGGAGGGTTAGATTGATAGATAGTCAACCACAGAGAGAGAGAGACAGAGAGAGAGATAGAAAGACAGAGAGAGAGACAGAGACAGAGAGAGGGGGTGAACAGAGGGAGGGAGGGTTAGATTGATAGATAGTCAAACACAGAGAGAGAGGGAGGAATAGAGAGAGAAGGGGGAACAGAGGGAGGGAGGGTTAGATTGATAGATAGTCAACCACAGAGAGAGAGAGACAGAGAGAGACAGAGAGAGAGGGGGAACAGAGGGAGGGCGGGTTAGATTGATAGTCAATCAGAGAGAGAGAGAGAGAGAGAGAGAGAGAGAGAGAGAGAGAGAGAGAGAGAGAGAGAGAGAGAAGAGAGAGAGAGAGAGAGAGAGAGCATTCTTAAAATTTCTCAAAAGTGTGCTCTATTGAACACACTGAGCCAACAACAACACTCCTGCTTTGCACGTACCTGTCTAGTTCATACGTCTCCCCAAGAAGTGGATTGAATGGCTTCCCGATTCGGCCCCAGTTGGAGGAGAGAGCAGACACAGCAAACGCAGCCACATACTGTACATGAAGTGTAAAGCAACAACATATAATGCTCTTCCAACCTTCACCAGTTACAAAGGCTCAGAGATCAGAAGACACATGGCATCAAAAATCAACATCATTGCACTCAAAACATTCCCACACGTGCTCCGTCCCCATTAGCAGCCAACAATGAGTGCCCATGCTGACATCACCAGTGGCAGCCTGAATGAGCACCCGCTTGAATTTTCTTCCATGGGTTGAGTGTCGTCCAGGTCCTCAGCTCACTTCCAGCTGAATCAGTCTCTCCAGATGCAGGTCCTCTGTGTTGCTGCACATTCCACTCCATCTTAGAGAGCCTTCACCACCTTGCTGTTACAATCTAACTCACCATCCAAAGGAGCGGCAGCAGCAAGTCTATCAGCTTGTTAATCTCCTGACGCCCCCGCATGCCCTGGGCAGAACATCCGTGATATGATCTTGACCGTCTGTTCAAGCGATGCCAGCCACCCCATGATATTGTCTAATAACATACTACAATAACAGATCAACTGATCACACAGACTTAGTGTAACAATAACAGATCAACTGTAATCACACAGGCTTAGAATAACTAACAGGTCAACTATGACCTCCAGACTTAGTATAACAATAACAGATCAACAGTGATCACCCAGACTTAGTGTAACAATAATAGATCACAGACTTAGTATAACAATAACAGATCACCAGACTTAGCATAACAATAACAGATGACACAGACTTACTATAATAATAACAGATCAACAGTGATCACACAGATTTAGAATAATAATAACAGATCAACAGTGATCACACAGACTTACTATAACAATAACAGATCAACAGTGATCACTCAGATTTAGTATAACAATAACAGATCAACAGTGATCACTCAGATTTAGTATAACAATAACAGATCAACAGTGATCACTCAGATTTAGTATAACAATAACAGATCAACAGTGATCACTCAGATTTAGTATAACAATAACAGATCAACAGTGATCACACAGATTTAGTATAACAATAACAGATCAACAGTGATCACTCAGATTTAGTATAACAATAACAGATCAACAGTGATCACACAGATTTAGTATAACAATAACAGATCAATAGTAATCACACAGACTTACTATAACAATAACAGATCAACAGTGATCACTCAGATTTAGTATAACAATAACAGATCAACAGTGATCACACAGACTTACTATAACAATAACAGATCAACAGTGATCACACAGACTTACTATAACAATAACAGATCAATAGTGATCACCCAGATTTAGTATAACAATAACAGATCAACAGTGATCACACAGACTTACTATAACAATAACAGATCAACAGTGATCACACAGATTTAGTATAACAATAACAGATCAACAGTGATCACACAGACTTACTATAAACAATAACAGATCAATAGTGATCACACAGACTTACTATAACAATAACAGATCAACAGTGATCACCCAGATTTAGTATAACAATAACAGATCAAACAGTGATCACCCAGATTAGTATAACAATAACAGATCACCAGTGATCACACAGACTTACTATAACAATAACAGATCAATAGTGATCACCCAGATTTAGTATAACAATAACAGATCAACAGTGATCACCCAGATTTAGTATAACAATAACAGATCAACAGTGATCACCCAGATTTAGTATAACATAACGGATCAACAGTGATCACACAGACTTACTATAAACAATAACAGATCAACAGTGATCACCCCAGATTTAGTTATAACAATAACAGATCAACAGTGATCACACAGACTTACTATAACAATAACAGATCAACAGTGATCACACAGACTTACTATAACAAATAACAGATCAACAGTGATCACACAGACTTCCTATAACAATAACAGATCAACAGTGATCACACAGACTTACTATAACAATAACCGATCACAGTGATCACACAGGACTTACTATAACAATAACAGATCAATAGTGATCACCCAGATTTAGTATAACAATAACAGATCAACAGTGATCACACAGACTTACTATAACAATAACAGATCAACAGCTGATCACCCAGATTTTAGTATAACAATAACAGATCAATAGTGATCACACAGACTTACTATAACAATAAACAGATCAACAGTGATCACCCAGATTTAGTATAACAATAACAGATCAACAGTGATCACACAGACTTACTATAACAATAAACAGATCAACAGTGAATCACCCAGATTTAGTATAACAATACAGATCAACAGTGATCACACAGACTTACTATAACAATAACAGATCAATAGTGATCACCCAGATTTTAGTATAACAATAACAGATCAACAGTGATCACCCAGATTTAGTATAACAATAACAGATCAACAGTGAGTCACACAGATCTTACTATAACAATAACAGATCAACAGTGATCACCCAGATTTAGTATAACAATAACAGATCAACAGTGATCACACAGACTTACTATAACAATAACAGATCAATAGTGATCACCCAGATTAGTATAACAATAACAGATCAACAGTGATCACACAGACTTACTATAACAATAACAGATCAATAGTGATCACCCAGATTTAGTATAACAATAACAGATCAACAGTGATCACCCAGATTTAGTATAACAATAACAGATCAATAGTGATCACCCAGATTTAGTATAACAATAACAGATCAACAGTGATCACACAGACTTACTATAACAATAACAGATCAACAGTGATCACACAGACTTACTATAACAATAAGAGATCAATAGTGATCACACAGACTTACTATAACAATAACAGATCAATAGTGATCACTCAGATTTACTATAACAATAACAGATCAACAGTGATCACCCAGATTTAGTATAACAATAACAGATCAATAGTGATCACACAGACTTACTATAACAATAACAGATCAATAGTGATCACCCAGATTTAGTATAACAATAACAGATCAACAGTGATCACACAGACTTACTATAACAATAACAGATCAATAGTGATCACCCAGATTTAGTATAACAATAACAGATCAACAGTGATCACCCAGATTTAGTATAACAATAACAGATCAACAGTGATCACACAGACTTACTATAACAATAACAGATCAATAGTGATCACCCAGATTTAGTATAACAATAACAGATCAACAGTGATCACACAGACTTACTATAACAATAACAGATCAATAGTGATCACACAGACTTACTATAACAATAACAGATCAATAGTGATCACCCAGATTTAGTATAACAATAACAGATCAATAGTGATCACCCAGATTTAGTATAACAATAACAGATCAACAGTGATCACCCAGATTTAGTATAACAATAACAGATCAACAGTGATCACCCAGATTTAGTATAACAATAACAGATCAACAGTGATCACACAGACTTACTATAACAATAACAGATCAACAGTGATCACCCAGATTTAGTATAACAATAACAGATCAACAGTGATCACCCAGATTTAGTATAACAATAACAGATCAACAGTGATCACACAGACTTACTATAACAATAACAGATCAATAGTGATCACACAGACTTACTATAACAATAACAGATCAATAGTGATCACCCAGATTTAGTATAACAATAACAGATCAATAGTGATCACCCAGATTTAGTATAACAATAACAGATCAACAGTGATCACCCAGATTTAGTATAACAATAACAGATCAACAGTGATCACCCAGATTTAGTATAACAATAACAGATCAACAGTGATCACACAGACTTACTATAACAATAACAGATCAATAGTGATCACCCAGATTTAGTATAACAATAACAGATCAACAGTGATCACACAGACTTACTATAACAATAACAGATCAATAGTGATCACCCAGATTTAGTATAACAATAACAGATCAACAGTGATCACACAGACTTACTATAACAATAACAGATCAATAGTGATCACCCAGATTTAGTATAACAACAGATCAACAGATGTAGTATAACAATAACAGATCAACAGTGATCACACAGACTTACTATAACAATAACAGATCAACAGTGATCACACAGACTTACTATAACAATAACAGATCAACAGATGTAGTATAACAATAACAGATCAACAGTGATCACACAGACTTACTATAACAATAACAGATCAACAGTGATCACACAGACTTACTATAACAATAACAGATCAACAGTGATCACTCAGATTTAGTATAACAATAACAGATCAATAGTGATCACTCAGATTTAGTATAACAACAGATCAACAGATGTAGTATAACAATAACAGATCAACAGTGATCACCCAGATTTAGTATAACAATAACAGATCAACAGTGATCACTCAGATTTAGTATAACAATAACAGATCAACAGATGTAGTATAACAATAACAGATCAATAGTGATCACCCAGATTTAGTATAACAACAGATCAACAGATGTAGTATAACAATAACAGATCAACAGTGATCACCCAGATTTAGTATAACAACAGATCAACAGATGTAGTATAACAATAACAGATCAATAGTGATCACCCAGATTTAGTATAACAACAGATCAACAGATGTAGTATAACAATAACAGATCAACAGTGATCACCCAGATTTAGTATAACAATAACAGATCAACAGATGTAGTATAACAATAACAGATCAACAGTGATCACCCAGATTTAGTATAACAATAACAGATCAACAGATGTAGTATAACAATAACAGATCAACAGTGATCACCCAGATTTAGTATAACAACAGATCAACAGATGTAGTATAACAATAACAGATCAACAGTGATCACCCAGATTTAGTATAACAACAGATCAACAGATGTAGTATAACAATAACAGATCAACAGTGATCACCCAGATTTAGTATAACAACAGATCAACAGATGTAGTATAACAATAACAGATCAACAGTGATCACCCAGATTTAGTATAACAACAGATCAACAGATGTAGTATAACAATAACAGATCAACAGTGATCACCCAGATTTAGTATAACAATAACAGATCAACAGTGATCACTCAGATTTAGTATAACAATAACAGATCAACAGTGATCACTCAGATTTAGTATAACAATAACAGATCAACAGTGATCACCCAGATTTAGTATAACAATAACAGATCAACAGTGATCACCCAGATTTAGTATAACAATAACAGATCAACAGTGATCACCCAGATTTAGTATAACAATAACAGATCAACAGTGATCACTCAGATTTAGTATAACAATAACAGATCAACAGTGATCACCCAGATTTAGTATAACAATAACAGATCAACAGTGATCACCCAGATTTAGTATAACAATAACAGATCAACAGTGATCACCCAGATTTAGTATAACAATAACAGATCAACAGTGATCACACAGACTTACTATAACAATAACAGATCAATAGTGATCACACAGACTTACTATAACAATAACAGATCAACAGTGATCACTCAGATTTAGTATAACAATAACAGATCAACAGTGATCACACAGACTTACTATAACAATAACAGATCAACAGTGATCACACAGACTTACTATAACAATAACAGATCAATAGTGATCACACAGACTTACTATAACAATAACAGATCAATAGTGATCACCCAGATTTAGTATAACAACAGATCAACAGATGTAGTATAACAATAACAGATCAACAGTGATCACCCAGATTTAGTATAACAACAGATCAACAGATGTAGTATAACAATAACAGATCAACAGTGATCACCCAGATTAGTATAACAACAGATCAACAGATGTAGTATAACAATAACAGATCAAACAGTGATCACCCATATTTAGTATAACAATAACAGATCAACAGTGATCACACAGATTTAGTATAACAATAACAGATCAACAGTGATCACCCATATTTAGTATAACAATAACAGATCAACAGTGATCACCCATATTTGTATAACAATAACAGATCAACAGTGATCACCCAGATTTAGTATAACAATAACAGATCAACAGTGATCACCCAGATTTACTATAACAATAACAGATCAACAGTGATCACACAGACTTACTATAACAATAACAGATCAACAGTGATCACACAGACTTACTATAACAATAACAGATCAATAGTGATCACCCAGATTTAGTATAACAATAACAGATCAATAGTGATCACTCAGATTTAGTATAACAATAACAGATCAACAGATGTAGTATAACAATAACAGATCAACAGTGATCACCCAGATTTAGTATAACAATAACAGATCAACAGTGATCACCCAGATTTAGTATAACAATAACAGATCAACAGTGATCACCCAGATTAGTATAACAATAACAGATCAACAGTGATCACCCAGAATTTAGTATACAATAACAGATCAACAGTGATCACTCCAGATTTACTATAACAATAACAGATCAAACAGTGATCACACAGACTTACTATAACAATAACAGATCAACAGTGATCACACGGACTTACTATAACAATAACAGATCAATAGTGATCACCCAGATTAGTATCACAACAGATCAACAGATGTGTATAACAATAACAGATCAACAGTGATCACCCAGATTTAGTATAACAATAACAGATCAACAGTGATCACCCAGATTTAGTATAACAAGAACAGATCAACAGTGATCACCCAGATTTAGTATAACAATAACAGATCAACAGTGATCACCCAGATTTAGTATAACATAACAGATCAACAGTGATCACCAGATTTAGTATAACAATAACAGATCAATAGTGATCACCCAGATTTAGTATAACAATAACAGATCAACAGTGATCACCCAGATTTAGTATAACAATAACAGATCAACAGTGATCACTCAGATTAGTATAACAATAACAGATCAACAGTGATCACCAGATTTAGTATAACAATAACAGATCAACAGTGATCACACAGACTTACTATAACAATAACAGATCAATAGTGATCACACAGACTTACTATAACAATAACAGATCAACAGTGATCACTCAGATTTAGTATAACAATAACAGATCAACAGTGATCACACAGACTTACTATAACAATAACAGATCAACAGTGATCACACAGACTTACTATAACAATAACAGATCAATAGTGATCACACAGACTTACTATAACAATAACAGATCAATAGTGATCACACAGACTTACTATAACAATAACAGATCAATAGTGATCACACAGACTTACTATAACAATAACAGATCAATAGTGATCACACAGACTTACTATAACAATAACAGATCAATAGTGACACCCAGATTTAGTATAACAACAGATCAACAGATGTAGTATAAAAATAACAGATCAACAGTGACACCCAGATTTAGTATAACAACAGATCAACAGATGTAGTATAACATAACAGATCAACAGTGACACCCAGATTTAGTAGAACAATAACAGATCAACAGTGATCACACAGACTTACTATAACAATACAGATAAACAGTGATCACCCAGATTTAGTATAACAACAGATCAACAGATGTAGTATAACAATAACAGATCAACAGTGATCACCCAGATTTAGTATAACAATAAGAGATCAACAGTGATCACACAGACTTACTATAACAATAACAGATCAACAGTGATCACCCAGATTTAGTATAACAATAACAGATCAACAGTGATCACACAGACTTACTATAACATAACAGATCAACAGTGATCACCCAGATTTAGTATAACAATAACAGATCAACAGTGATCACTCAGATTTAGTATAGACAATAACAGATCAACAGTGATCACACAGACGTACTATAACATAACAGGATCATAGTGATCACCCAGATTTAGTATAACAATAACAGATCACAGTGATCACTCAGATTTAGTATAACAATAACAGATCAACAGTGATCACCCAGATTTAGTATAACAATAACAGATCAACAGTGATCACACAGACTTACTATAACAATAACAGATCAATAGTGATCACCCAGATTTAGTATAACAATAACAGATCAACAGTGATCACTCAGATTTAGTATAACAATAACAGATCAACAGTGATCACTCAGATTTAGTATAACAATAACAGATCAATAGTGATCACCCAGATTTAGTATAACAATAACAGATCAATAGTGATCACCCAGATTTAGTATACAATAACAGATCAACAGTGATCACTCAGATTTAGTATAACAAATAACAGATCAACAGTGATCACTCAGATTTAGTATAACAATACAGATCAATAAGTGGATCACACAGACTTACTATAACAATAACAGATCAATAGTGATCACCCAGTATTTAGTATAACAATAACAGATCAACAGTGATCACCCAGATTTAGTATAACAATAACAGATCAACAGTGATCACTCAGATTTAGTATAACAATAACAGATCAACAGTGATCACCCATATTTAGTATAACAATAACAGATCAACAGTGATCACACAGACTTACTATAACAATAACAGATCAACAGTGATCACACAGACTTACTATAAACAATAACAGATCAACAGTGATCACCCAGATTTAGTATAACAATAACAGATCAACAGTGATCACACAGACTTACTATAACAATAACAGATCAACAGTGATCACCCAGATTTAGTATAACAATAACAGATCAACAGTGATCACCCATATTTAGTATAACAATAACAGATCAACAGTGATCACCCAGATTTAGTATAACAATAACAGATCAACAGTGATCACCCAGATTTAGTATAACAATAACAGATCAACAGTGATCACACAGACTTACTATAACAATAACAGATCAATAGTGATCACACAGACTTACTATAACAATAACAGATCAACAGTGATCACCCAGATTTAGTATAACAATAACAGATCAACAGTGATCACCCAGATTTAGTATAACAATAACAGATCAACAGTGATCACACAGACTTACTATAACAATAACAGATCAATAGTGATCACACAGACTTACTATAACAATAACAGATCAATAGTGATCACCCATATTTAGTATAACAACAGATCAACAGATGTAGTATAACAATAACAGATCAACAGTGATCACCCAGATTTAGTATAACAACAGATCAACAGATGTAGTATAACAATAACAGATCAACAGTGATCACCCATATTTAGTATAACAATAACAGATCAACAGTGATCACTCAGATTTAGTATAACAATAACAGATCAACAGTGATCACCCATATTTAGTATAACAATAACAGATCAACAGTGATCACCCATATTTAGTATAACAATAACAGATCAACAGTGATCACCCATATTTAGTATAACAATAACAGATCAACAGTGATCACCCAGATTTAGTATAACAATAACAGATCAACAGTGATCACACAGACTTACTATAACAATAACAGATCAATAGTGATCACCCAGATTTAGTATAACAACAGATCAACAGATGTAGTATAACAATAACAGATCAACAGTGATCACCCAGATTTAGTATAACAACAGATCAACAGATGTAGTATAACAATAACAGGTCACACAGGTGTAATATAACAATAACAGATCACACAGACGTAGTGTAACAATAACAGATCAATAGTGATCATCCATATTTAGTATAACAATAACAGATCAATAGTGATCACTCAGTTTTAGTATAACAATAACAGCTCACACAGACGTAGTATAACAATAACAGGTCACACAGGTGTAGTATAACAATAACAGGTCACACAGGCTTAGTATAACAATAACAGATCAATAGTGATCACTCAGTTTTAGTATAACAATAACAGATCAACAGTGATCACTCAGTTTTAGTATAACAATAACAGATCAACAGTGATCACTCAGTTTTAGTATAACAATAACAGATCAACAGTGATCACTCAGTTTTAGTATAACAATAACAGATCAATAGTGATCACTCAGTTTTAGTATAACAATAACAGATCAACAGTGATCACTCAGTTTTAGTATAACAATAACAGATCAACAGTGATCACTCAGTTTTAGTATAACAATAACAGATCAACAGTGATCACTCCAGTTTTAGTATAACAATAACAGATCAACAGTGATCACTCAGTTTTAGTATAACAATAACAGATCAACAGTGATCACTCAGTTTTAGTATAACAATAACAGATCAATAGTGATCACTCAGTTTTAGTATAACAATAACAGATCAATAGTGATCACTCAGTTTTAGTATAACAATAACAGATCAACAGTGATCACTCAGTTTTAGTATAACAATAACAGCTCACACAGACGTAGTATAACAATAACAGGTCACACAGGTGTAGTATAACAATAACAGGTCACACAGGCTTAGTATAACAATAACAGATCAATAGTGATCACCCATATTTAGTATAACAATAACAGATCAACAGTGATCACACAGACTTACTATAACAATAACAGATCAACAGTGATCACTCAGATTTAGTATAACAATAACAGATCAACAGACGTAGTATAACAATAACAGGTCACACAGACGTAGTATAACAATAACAGGTCACACAGGCTTAGTATAACAATAACAGATCACACAGATGTAGTGTAACAATAACAAATCAATAGTAATCACACAGACTTACTATAACAATAACAGATCAACAGTGATCACTCAGATTTAGTATAACAATAACAGATCAACAGATGTAGTATAACAATAACAGGTCACACAGACGTAGTATAACAATAACAGGTCACACAGTTTTAGTATAACAATAACAGATCAACAGGCATAGTATAACAATAACAGCTCACACAGACGTAGTGTAACAATAACAGATCAATAGTGATCACCCATATTTAGTATAACAATAACAGCTCACACAGACGTAGTATAACAATAACAGGTCACACAGGCTTAGTATAACAATAACAGATCACACAGACGTAGTATAACAATAACAGATCAATAGTAATCACACAGACGTAGTATAACAATAACAGATCAACAGTGATCACTCAGATTTAGTATAACAATAACAGATCAACAGGCATAGTATAACAATAACAGGTCACACAGGCTTAGTATAACAATAACAGGTCACACAGGCTTAGTATAACAATAACAGGTCACACAGGCTTAGTATAACAATAACAGATCACACAGACGTAGTATAACAATAACAGATCAATAGTAATCACACAGACGTAGTATAACAATAACAGATCAACAGTGATCACTCAGATTTAGTATAACAATAACAGATCAACAGGCATAGTATAACAATAACAGGTCACACAGGCTTAGTATAACAATAACAGATCACACAGACGTAGTATAACAATAACAGATCAATAGTAATCACACAGACGTAGTATAACAATAACAGATCAATAGTAATCACACAGACGTAGTATAACAATAACAGATCAATAGTAATCACACAGACGTAGTATAACAATAACAGATCAACAGTGATCACTCAGATTTAGTATAACAATAACAGATCAACAGGCATAGTATAACAATAACAGGTCACACAGGCTTAGTATAACAATAACAGGTCACACAGGCTTAGTATAACAATAACAGATCACACAGACGTAGTATAACAATAACAGATCAATAGTAATCACACAGACGTAGTATAACAATAACAGATCACACAGGCTTAGTATAACAATAACAGCTCACACAGACGTAGTATAACAATAACAGATCACACAGGCTTAGTATAACAATAACAGCTCACACAGACGTAGTATAACAATAACAGGTCACACAGACGTAGTATAACAATAACAGATCACACAGACGTAGTATAACAATAACAGATCAATAGTAATCACACAGACGTAGTATAACAATAACAGATCAATAGTAATCACACAGACGTAGTATAACAATAACAGATCACACAGGCTTAGTATAACAATAACAGCTCACACAGACGTAGTATAACAATAACAGGTCACACAGGCTTAGTATAACAATAACAGCTCACACAGACGTAGTATAACAATAACAGATCACACAGACGTAGTATAACAATAACAGCTCACACAGACGTAGTATAACAATAACAGATCACACAGACGTAGTATAACAATAACAGATCACACAGACGTAGTATAACAATAACAGATCAATAGTAATCACACAGACGTAGTATAACAATAACAGATCAATAGTAATCACACAGACGTAGTATAACAATAACAGATCAATAGTAATCACACAGACGTAGTATAACAATAACAGATCAATAGTAATCACACAGACGTAGTATAACAATAACAGATCACACAGGCTTAGTATAACAATAACAGCTCACACAGACGTAGTATAACAATAACAGATCAATAGTAATCACACAGACGTAGTATAACAATAACAGATCAATAGTAATCACACAGACGTAGTATAACAATAACAGATCAATAGTAATCACACAGACGTAGTATAACAATAACAGATCACACAGGCTTAGTATAACAATAACAGCTCACACAGACGTAGTATAACAATAACAGGTCACACAGGCTTAGTATAACAATAACAGATCACACAGACGTAGTATAACAATAACAGATCAATAGTAATCACACAGACGTAGTATAACAATAACAGATCAACAGTGATCACTCAGATTTAGTATAACAATAACAGATCAACAGGCATAGTATAACAATAACAGGTCACACAGGCTTAGTATAACAATAACAGATCACACAGACGTAGTATAACAATAACAGATCAATAGTAATCACACAGACATAGTATAACAATAACAGATCAACAGTGATCACTCAGATTTAGTATAACAATAACAGATCAACAGGCATAGTATAACAATAACAGGTCACACAGACGTAGTATAACAATAACAGATCACACAGACGTAGTATAACAATAACAGATCAATAGTAATCACACAGACGTAGTATAACAATAACAGATCAACAGTGATCACTCAGATTTAGTATAACAATAACAGATCAACAGGCATTTAGTATAACAATAACAGGTCACACAGACGTAGTATAACAATAACAGATCAACAGTGATCACTCAGATTTAGTATAACAATAACAGATCAATAGTAATCACACAGACGTAGTATAACAATAACAGATCACACAGGCTTAGTATAACAATAACAGCTCACACAGACGTAGTATAACAATAACAGGTCACACAGGCTTAGTATAACAATAACAGATCAATAGTAATCACACAGACGTAGTATAACAATAACAGATCAACAGTGATCACTCAGATTTAGTATAACAATAACAGATCAACAGTGATCACACAGACGTAGTATAACAATAACAGATCAACAGTGATCACTCAGATTTAGTATAACAATAACAGATCAATAGTAATCACACAGACGTAGTATAACAATAACAGATCACACAGCTTAGTATAACAATAACAGCTCACACAGACGTAGTATAACAATAACAGATCAACAGTGATCACTCAGATTTAGTATAACAATAACAGATCAATAGTAATCACACAGACGTAGTATAACAATAACAGATCACACAGGCTTAGTATAACAATAACAGCTCACACAGACGTAGTATAACAATAACAGGTCACACAGGCTTAGTATAACAATAACAGGTCACACAGACGTAGTATAACAATAACAGATCAACAGGCTTAGTATAACAATAACAGGTCACACAGACGTAGTATAACAATAACAGATCAACAGTGATCACTCAGATTTAGTATAACAATAACAGATCAATAGTAATCACACAGACGTAGTATAACAATAACAGATCACACAGGCTTAGTATAACAATAACAGCTCACACAGACGTAGTATAACAATAACAGATCAACAGTGATCACTCAGATTTAGTATAACAATAACAGATCAATAGTAATCACACAGACGTAGTATAACAATAACAGATCACACAGGCTTAGTATAACAATAACAGCTCACACAGACGTAGTATAACAATAACAGGTCACACAGGCTTAGTATAACAATAACAGATCACACAGACGTAGTATAACAATAACAGATCAATAGTAATCACACAGACGTAGTATAACAATAACAGATCAACAGTGATCACTCAGATTTAGTATAACAATAACAGATCAACAGGCATAGTATAACAATAACAGGTCACACAGACGTAGTATAACAATAACAGGTCACACAGACGTAGTATAACAATAACAGATCAATAGTAATCACACAGACGTAGTATAACAATAACAGATCAACAGTGATCACTCAGATTTAGTATAACAATAACAGATCAACAGTGATCACACAGACGTAGTATAACAATAACAGATCAACAGTGATCACTCAGATTTAGTATAACAATAACAGATCAATAGTAATCACACAGACGTAGTATAACAATAACAGATCACACAGGCTTAGTATAACAATAACAGCTCACACAGACGTAGTATAACAATAACAGGTCACACAGGCTTAGTATAACAATAACAGATCACACAGACGTAGTATAACAATAACAGATCAATAGTAATCACACAGACGTAGTATAACAATAACAGATCAACAGTGATCACTCAGATTTAGTATAACAATAACAGATCAACAGGCATAGTATAACAATAACAGGTCACACAGGCTTAGTATAACAATAACAGATCACACAGACGTAGTATAACAATAACAGATCAACAGTGATCACTCAGATTTAGTATAACAATAACAGATCAACAGGCATAGTATAACAATAACAGGTCACACAGGCTTAGTATAACAATAACAGATCACACAGACGTAGTATAACAATAACAGATCAATAGTAATCACACAGACGTAGTATAACAATAACAGATCAACAGTGATCACTCAGATTTAGTATAACAATAACAGATCAACAGGCATAGTATAACAATAACAGGTCACACAGACGTAGTATAACAATAACAGATCACACAGACGTAGTATAACAATAACAGATCAATAGTAATCACACAGACGTAGTATAACAATAACAGATCAACAGTGATCACTCAGATTTAGTATAACAATAACAGATCAACAGGCATAGTATAACAATAACAGGTCACACAGGCTTAGTATAACAATAACAGATCACACAGACGTAGTATAACAATAACAGATCAATAGTAATCACACAGACGTAGTATAACAATAACAGATCAACAGTGATCACTCAGATTTAGTATAACAATAACAGATCAACAGGCATAGTATAACAATAACAGGTCACACAGGCTTAGTATAACAATAACAGGTCACACAGGCTTAGTATAACAATAACAGGTCACACAGGCGTAGTATAACAATAACAGGTCACACAGGCTTAGTATAACAATAACAGGTCACACAGACGTAGTATAACAATAACAGGTCACACAGGCGTAGTATAACAATAACAGATCACACAGACGTAGTGTAACAATAACAGATCAATAGTGATCACCCATATTTAGTATAACAATAACAGATCACACAGACGTAGTGTAACAATAACAGATCACACAGACGTAGTATAACAATAACAGATCACACAGACGTAGTGTAACAATAACAGATCACACAGACATAGTATAACAATAACAGGTCACACAGACGTAGTGTAACAATAACAGATCACACAGACATAGTATAACAATAACAGGTCACACAGACGTAGTGTAACAATAACAGATCAACAGTGCAGGTCAGCATGACCAAATCGATACAAGTGCTCATTCTTAAACATCCAGTGTGCTGATGCTGAGGTAGCGGGTTCAACCCTTACATGTCAGTCGAACAAAAATGTTGACTTCTCATCCTTGACTTGGGGACATAAATTACAAGTACCTCAGAAGTCAGAGAGGGTTCGCCAGATGGCGAGGTACACTGGTAACAAGGAAAGCTAATTCACATGCAACAATCAGTCCAGTACACTAAAAGAAGCAGCACATGTATGGACTACGCTCGAGTTGAAATTGAACAAACAAAGAAAAACAGCAACGTTATATAACTACAAAAGATCACGAGTAATGACACAGATATTGTCAGATGACACGCGAAATGCATACCTCCATTCTCTCTATGGGGTTATCACACTTGGCAGCCTTCTCAATGAGGGGTGCGTACTCCATGTACTCAGCTAACCGCTGGATAAAGCTCAACGGTTCGTTGAACACAACAGGCATTGTGATCTTCGACAGCTCCTGGTCAAAGCAAATATGCAATTTGTAAATCATTCAAAAACAAAATAACAAACAATTCATAGTTATCCACATCCATAATTGTTTTCTAATGTTTTATTTTTGTTTACAAATCCACTATAATTTTATAAAACATTTCTATATTTTCCTCTCTTAGAAGAAAATTCTATATTTCATTCTATTTTCCCTCATAGAAGACAATTTGACGTGTATATGCTGCGATCAGTTATTGAGCGTTCTATAGAAGTAAACAAAGATATACATCTTTGCTTTATTGACTACACAAAGGCTTTCGGTAGAGTAAGACATGTCAACATGGTAATATGCTTGCAGATCTACAAATTGATGGGAAAGACATTAGACTTATAAAAAACAAATATTGGAAACAACAAGCTGCCACAAGAATTGATAATGAATTGGGACAATATCAGCCTATTAAGAGAGGTGTTAGGCAGGGATGTGTAATGTCTTCAGATATTTTTTTCCTATACAATGAACTATTTTCAGAAATGTAGAAGTTATAAATGGAATCAGCATTGGAGGACGAAACATCAATAACATTAGATATGCAGATGATACAGTATTGATTGCAGACAATGAGCAGGATCTGCAACAATTAGTAGATGCAGTTGCTGCACACAGTGAACATCTGGGGTTAAAATTAAATTGTAAAAAGACACAGGTTATGGTCGTCACTAGGAAGAACGAACTACCACAATGTAATATACAAGTAAATGGGAATATTCTTCAACAAGTGAATCAGTACAATTATCGCGGAACTGTCATAGCATCTGATGGGAGATGCCTTAAAGAGATTAGAACAAGAATCGCAATGGCAAAAGTAGCCTTTAGCAAGATGAAAAACATTCTGACCAATAAAAAGATGTCAACTGAAATGAGAAAAAGAGTGTTGAGGTGCTACATAGAGCCTGTTCTTTTGTGTGGATGTGAAACTTGGATAATGAGCAGTCAAGCTGAAAAACATCTGATGGCTGCAGAAATGTGGTTTCTGAGGAAAATGCAAAGAATACCATGGACAGATAGAAAAACCAATGACCAAGTACTACAGGAGACAAATGAACATCATAAACTGATTAGAGAAATTAGACGTAGACAGTCAAAATTTGTTGGACATGTTATGAGAAGAAATGCATTGGAGAACTTAGTGGCAACTGGCAAGATCGAAGGGAACAGACCCAGAGGCAGACCAAGAGGAAAATACCTGGATGGCTTGGCCACATGGCATGGTCGAGACAGGAACACTGAGCTGATCCACGACACTGGTGGTCGAGTGAAATGACGAGTCATGACCGCCCACGTTTTCTGGCATGGCACATGATTGATTGATTCCTATATTTTCTCTCATAGAAGACAATTTGATATAATATTCCTATATTTCCCCTCATAGAAGACAATCTGATATAATATTCCTATATTTTCCCTCACAGAAAACAATCTGATGTAATATTTCTATATTTTCCCTCACAGACGACAATTCGATATAATATTCCTATATTTTCCCTTATAGAAGAAATTTGATATAATATTCCTATATTTTCCCTTATAGAAGACAATTTGATATAATATTCCTATATTTTCCCTTACAGAAGACAATTTGATATAATTTTCCTATATTTTCCCTCATAGAAGACAATTTGATATAATATTCCTATATTTTTCATCATAGAAGACAGTTCGATATAATATTCCTATATTTTCACTCTTAGAAGACATTTCGATATAATATTCCTATATTTTCCCTCACAGAAGACAATTCGATATAATATTCCTATATTTTCTCTCATAGAAGACAATTTGATACAATAATCCTATATTTTCCCTTATAGACTAGAACATTACATCTAGCATTCCTTTATTTTTCCTCACAGAACATATAACATATGAGAAAATGCTATTTAATATTCCTTATTTTTCCCTTGAAGAAAATTATATCTAACATTCCTATATCATCTTGTATACAACATTCCTATATTTTCCTTCAAAGAACAAAATTCTATATGCCATGTTCACAATTTTTTATATCCTCCATCACTGAGTAGCATTCTATACAAAATTTTTATATTTACATTCATAGTACAAAATTCTATATTGCATGACCACAATTTCTTATATTCAGTACAATTCTTGCTAACATTTCATTGTCAGTAAAAAATATAACCACTGTTCCCAAAAACCCTGCTATCATCTTCATCATCAAGTGCCATCTCAGCACTGAAGGTTGGCTCCAACATCCTCTGTCCAGCAGCTTCATAGTGCACTCATACAGGCTTCATCCAGTCCTTCATGTTCCTCCCAACTGCATGTTCTACCTTCATTCTTTTGTTACACCCAAAAACATGTCATAGTCTAGCTCACCGCCCAAAGGAGCGGCAGCAGCCAGTCTATCAGCCTGTTCATTTTCTGACACACCAGCACGCCCTGGGCAGAAAATCCACTGTATCTACCTCAAACACAGTGGAATAAAGTATACATTAACTACTATACCTATCTTTCCTACTACAGAATAAATTACACACTAACCAATGTACCGTACCTGCTTTCCCTACTATACAATAACCTACACACTAACCACTGTACCTACCTTCCCTACTATAGAATAAAGCACACACTAACCACTGTACCTACCTTCCCTATACACTGCTTGAGAATACTCCAGAAGCTGAAGTCGGACCGGGAGAACATAGGCACAGGTAGGGTTGTCCTGTTGATGAACACACAGCCAGGAGTAGGATACAGGCAACAGATGTACACAGTGTAGGCAAAATACAGGTAGAATGTGCATTACATGTGTACAACATAAACGTACAGGAAGAATATGGTTTACAGATGTACACAATATAGGCAACTGGTTGGCTGGCTGACTGAATGGTTGGTTGGTTGCTTCGCTGGCCATCAATCTTGTTGCTTGCTTGTGTTCGCTAGCTGTGAACTCCAGCATGAAGTCCTGTATGTCGGATGAAGACATCCTGTTGACAACATCAGTGTGATGTCATACAGGAACTGAGGTTTACGTGAGTATCCATTGTCCTATGTCTGACTTATTGGTGTGCAGACTGGTGGTTCCTCGCCGTGCAGGCAGACACTCTCCGACTTCGGAGGAACCAGGACCCCGAAGGGACCTGTTGCCCAGGACGCGTCAATAGGTCTTGGCCAGTATAGAACCCAGCCCTGGTGCCTTGGAAAAACACCTCTGCGTCCCATCAATCTTGTGAAAGACTGAGTTTAACTCTAAGTCCAATACACAGACATTCGATCATCAGAACCCAGAATAGGGTTGACATCTACCAGAGAGACTGTTCTGACCTGGTACCAAAGTGCAATCTCCATGGCAACTGTACTGCGGAGATCTCCTTCCCTTCTCCAAGTGCAGTAACCAGCGGTTTGTGGAAGACTGATACTGGAACATGACATATTAGAGGCACATCTGGATGTATTCATGTCATGATTCAGATTCAGTAAGAACAAGCTGAAACACTGCTGTAAAACATGTAAGGACTGACTAACACACCTATAAAATGGTTACCTGGCTGCTCTGTCATCAGTTAGGGGCATTAAAAACATCAGGAAGAGAACAGGTCCACAACATCAAGAAGCTGTTAGGATACCTCAGAAGTCAGAGTGGGTTCGTCTGATGGCGAGGGAGACTAGGGGAAAGCTAATCCACACACAAAAATCAGCCCAGTACACTAGAAGTAGTAGCTCGTGTATGGACTACGCTGGAGTTCAAAGCGAGAGAGAACACTAACAAAACAATCTGGACAAGTCACGATGACCTATATTAATGGGAGCCTCTGTGGCAAAGTGGTCAAGCCATCTGGCTCAGGCTCCGAAGGTTGTGGGTTAGATTCCGGGTCACGTCCTTCGGTTCACGAGTGCATTTTTTAAGACTCCTGAGGGTCATCGCTGGAGCTACGGAGTTTGTGCTTTGTGCGACGCTTTCTGCGCTGTGGAAGGAGACTGAGCCATATGGGATAAAATCCCGGTGCAATGATGTCAACCCTGTTAACCTTTAGGTGACTTTTTTAAGCGACCTATATTAATGTCTGCAGTAGGCTTTCATGTAGTTCTTGACTGAATATTCCACGATGGTTTATATTAAAGTTTGAAGGGTCATTTCATATGGTTCCAGATTGAGCAACTCATGATATTTATATTAATGTTTACAGAACCTATTCATGCGATTCCAGATTGAATAACCCACGACAACTTATATGATTGTAGAGTAATTGCATGCTGTTCCAGACTGAATAACCCATGATGGTTTATATTAATGTTTAAAGGGCCATTTCACAGTTAAGTTTCAATAACCCTTGATGGTTTCATGTTTACAGGATCCTTTCATGTGATTCCAGACCGAATAACTCAAAATGGTTTTAATTTGCATTTACCGGATCCTTTCATGGGGCAAATCTGATTTACCAATGATGGTTTACATTGAAGTTTATGGGATCCTTTCAAGTGGCCCCAGTTTGAATTATCCATGATGGTTTAAATTTGTGTTTACAGTGCCCTTCTGTAGGAATACAGCTTGAATAACCTGCTATGGTTTCAATCAATTTGTACAGTATCCTTTTATTTGAACTAAATTTGAATAATCTATGATAGTTCTAACTCACTTTCAGAAGGTTGCTTTATGAATAAGTCGTAATGAACTCACTTTAACAGGGACGAATAAGTCGTAATGAACTTACTTTCACCAGGACAAATAAGTTGTAAGAACTCACTTTAACAGGGATGAATAAGTCGTAATGAACTCACTTTAACAGGGACGAATAAGCCGTAATGAACTTACTTTAACAGGGATGAATAAGTCATAATGAACTAACATTAACAGGGACAAATATGTGATAATGAACTCACTTTAACAGGGACGAATAAGTCGTAATGAACTTACTTTAACAGGGACGAATTAAGGCATAATGAACTAACTTTAATAGGGACAAATATGTCATAATGAACTCACTTTAACAGGGACGAATAAGTCAAAATGAACTCACTTTAGCAGGGACAAATAAGTCGTAATGAACTCACTTTAACAGGGACAAATAAGTCAAAATGAACTCACTTTAGCAGGGACAAATAAGTCGTAATGAACTCACTTTAACAGGGACAAATAAGTCGTAATGAACTTACTTTAACAGCGACAAATAAGTCGTAATGAACTCACTTTAACAGGGACAAATAAGTCGTAATGAACTCACTTTAACAGGGACAAATAAATCAAAATGAACTCACTTTAGCAGGGACAAATAAGTCATAATGAACTCACTTTAACAGGGACAAATAAGTCGTAATGAACTTACTTTAACAGGGATGAATAAGTCATAAATAATGGACTCACTTTAACTGACTTCAATAGGGACCCTGTAATGGAGCCCGTCTGAATGACCATGACAGTTTCAACTTGCCCTGTCAGAAACCTCCAGTCTAAACAACCCATGATGTTTTCAACCCACTTGTACATGGAAGCTCTACATGAGTAACCCAGTGCTGCTTCCCATCATTGACTCCCACATCCTGACAGAAGTCCATAGAATGACTGTTACACTAGCAAATGACATCCCAACACACCCAGCCCACCACAAACCTCTCCAAGAGAAACACTGACCTGCCATAGCTGGTGGCAGGTGTACAGTTGACGTGGTTGGCTTCATCCAGCACCATCCCTTGTGTCTGTGTGGCTGAGAAGTCTTCTACAGTGGGGATTCCTGGAGAGAAACCAAACACGGCCCAATTAGTACCATCTGATTGCTGAATAGTTCTGCCACAGATCCTGACAAAAGTATATTTATACAAATCTTGGGCAATTATGAAGGCATTATGTGTGTTGCCTTGTACGAGGTCTGTTATATGAGGTATATTGAGCAAACAAACATGGCTCAAATATGATCTGCTATGTTGTTCTGCCACGGATGCAGACAAAAGCATATTTATATATATCTTGGGCAATTGTGAAGGCTTGATGTGTGTTTGGCCATGATAAGACATAATGACTCATCTTCTGTTCCAAGTTGCCAGCCTAGGGTCAGTGATGTGATAAGGCCATCACAATGTGTAGGCCTGAATGCACGGAGAAATAGGTGGTCAGTCTTTCCCTCACTTAGCAGGCGACAAGCAAAGGCATCGAACCCTCGGCCGACTGTGCCCATGACATTATCAATGCAGTTCCTTATCAACTCTGCTAACGTGTCTGAAACCCTAATCCCTGTCAAAGTACTCTCCTTAGGGCTGTACACAATTGTTCGTCTGACAATATTTCTCTATGTGAATGTAACATGCACAATAGATGAGTGGTTGGAAGGGACGAATGTAAGATGGGCCTGCGAGCCCAATTTGTGACCCTCTGAAAATAAAGTTTGTTCTTTCGTTCACAAACAGAAATTGTAAATACTTCCCTATGAAGTAGCTCGTGAACTGAAACTGAAGGTGCCATATAAGATACCGTTGGTGGATTGGACATGAATCCACTGACAGACAGTTTCAACTGTTGGTCCAATGAATTGGCATTCAGGTTGTCTGAGCAATGAAAACAGGGTCTGCATATACTGGAGTGAGGCTGGTGACTCTAGACTTTCTTCCTGATCCAGATGCACCTCCAAAAACAGGGCCTGCATGTACTGGAGTGAGGCTGGTGACTCTAGACTTTCTCCCTGATCCAGATGCATCTCCAAAAACAGGGCCTGCATGTACTGGAGTGAGGCTGGTGACTCTAGACTTTCTCCCTGATCCAGATGCACCTCCAAAAACAGGGCCTGCATATACTGGAGTGAAGCTGGTGTCTCTAGACTTTCTCCCTGATCCAGATGCATCTCCAAAAACAGGGCCTGCATATACTGGAGTGAGGCTGGTGTCTCTAGACTTTCTCCCTGATCCAGATGCACCTCCAAAAACAGGGCCTGCATATACTGGAGTGAGGCTGGTGTCTCTAGACTTTCTCCCTGATCCAGAGGCATCTCCAAAAACAGGGCCTGCATATACTGGAGTGAGGCTGGTGTCTCTAGACTTTCTCCCTGATCCAGATGCACCTCCAAAAACAGGGCCTGCATATACTGGAGTGAGGCTGGTGTCTCTAGACTTTCTCCCTGATCCAGAGGCATCTCCAAAAACAGGGCCTGCATATACTGGAGTGAGGCTGGTGTCTCTAGACTTTCTCCCTGATCCAGATGCACCTCCAAAAACAGGGTCTGCATATACTGGAGTGAGGCTGGTGACTCTAGACTTTCTCCCTGATCCAGATGCATCTCCAAAAACAGGGCCTGCATGTACTGGAGTGAGGCTGGTGACTCTAGACTTTCTCCCTGATCCAGATGCATCTCCAAAAACAGGGCCTGCATATACTGGAGTGAGGCTGGTGTCTCTAGACTTTCTCCCTGATCCAGATGCATCTCCAAAAACAGGGCCTGCATATACTGGAGTGAGGCTGGTGTCTCTAGACTTTCTCCCTGATCCAGAGGCATCTCCAAAAACAGAGCCTGCATATACTGGAGTGAGGCTGGTTCTCTAGACTTTCTCCCTGATCCAGATGCACCTCCAAAAACTGGGCCTGCATATACTGGAGTGAGGCTGGTGTCTCTAGACTTTCTCCCTGATCCAGATGCACCTCCAAAAACAGGGCCTGCATATACTGGAGTGAGGCTGGTGTCTCTAGACTTTCTCCCTGATCCAGATGCACCTCCAAAAACAGGGCCTGCATATACTGGAGTGAGGCTGGTGTCTCTAGACTTTCTCCCTGATCCAGAGGCATCTCCAAAAACAGGGCCTGCATATACTGGAGTGAGGCTGGTGTCTCTAGACTTTCTCCCTGATCCAGATGCACCTCCAAAACCAGGGCCTGCATATACTGGAGTGAGGCTGGTGACTCTAGACTTTCTCCCTGATCCAGAGGCATCTCCAAAAACAGGGCCTGCATGTACTGGAGTGAGGCTGGTGTCTCTAGACTTTCCCCCTGATCCAGAGGCATCTCCAAAAAAAAGGCCTGCATGTACTGGAGTGAGGCTGGTGTCTCTAGACTTTCCCCCTGATCCAGAGGCATCTCCAAAAACAGGGCCTGCATGTACTGGAGTGAGGCTGGTGTCTCTAGACTTTCTCCCTGATCCAGAGGCATCTCCAAAAACAGGGCCTGCATGTACTGGAGTGAGGCTGGTGTCTCTAGACTTTCCCCCTGATCCAGATGCACCTCCAAAAACAGGGCCTGCATATACTGGAGTGAGGCTGGTGACTCTAGACTTTCTCCCTGATCCAGAGGCATCTCCAAAAACAGGGCCTGCATATACTGGAGTGAGGCTGGTGTCTCTAGACTTTCCCCCTGATCCAGAGGCATCTCCAAAAACAGGGCCTGCATGTACTGGAGTGAGGCTGGTGTCTCTAGACTTTCCCCCTGATCCAGTAGCATCTCTACAGGCACTGTGGTGCAGAGCTGTCTTTCCCCTCACCAAGCTCAGAAACCAGCTGGGTGTGAGGAAGTAGTATTGGAACCTCCATCCATCCATCATGTGCCATGCCGATAAGCGTGGGCGGTCATGTTTTGCCATCTCACTCGATCACCAGAGTCGTGGATCAGCTCCGTGTTTCTGTCTCGACCGTGCCACATGGCCAAGCCATCCAGGTATTTACTTCTTGGTCTACCCCTTGGTCTCTTCCCTTCGATATTGCCAGTTGTCACCAAGTTCTCCAATTCATCTGTTCTCATAACATGCCCAAAAAACCTTGCATGTGCAAATAAACATGGTAATCACTGGAATGTTAGTCAGACTGTGGGTGGACTCAGTGAGCAGCCAGCGTAATGAAGAGGTCCTCTGAGGTCTTGGCCAGTGAAAGACCTGATCTTGATCCTGCCACCTCGGCAGCCATTAGTTGAGATATAGGTCTTCTGTTGCATTCAACATAGAATAACCACACTCAAACACACAAAGTACAACTATAAACAAAAACTATATAGCACATTCAAGGCACACAAACTAACAGTCCATGTCTTGGGTGAACACTTCTGGCAATGTACAAGTCTAGTCTAGACAACTTTGTAGAAACACCAAGATGTGTCTATACCCTCGCCTGATGTGGTTCATATGCTATACCTGAACTGTGACTAACCTAGTCAAACCTGTGTCCCCCCAAAAAATACTCTTAACACTTGTCATATATGTGTGTCCAGATAAATTGTTAACACTAGTCATACCCACCTGTTCAAATAAACTTAACATTAGCCATACGTGAGTGTCCAAATCAACTGTTAACACTTGCCATATCAAGTTATTCAGACAGAAGACTAGTATGCAGTTATTCAGACAGAAGACTGGTATGCAGTTTCCACAAATGCCACCCCCTTTATCCCAGATTTGACACCTGCTCATACCCTGATTCTTGGGAAAGTCAGATAGCACTTAGCACCACCTACATGGGAGTCGTTGTAGCACATGGCAGCCGTAGTAGCATAGTGGCTAGACACTCACCAGAGATACCCAGTTGGTCACTGCTTTCAGTCTTCACTGATGCAGATGTATCAAATAGACGTGAGCTCCCAGTGTGACCCAGACTAAATAGAGTCCCAAGAAATATTCTGGGATGTCAAGGCAGCAGACTTGATACTGACCACATGATACTGACCATGTGATTCTGGCCATATGATACTGGTCACTTGATACTAGCCATGTGATACTGACCACGTGATACTGACCACATGATACTGACCGCATGATACTGGCCACGTGATACTGACCGCATGATACTGGCCACACGATACTGAACATGTGATACTGACCATGTGATACTGGCCACATGATACTGGCCATGTGATACTGACCATGTGATACTGACCACATGAAACTGACCATGTGATACTGACCACATGAAACTGACCACATGATACTGGCTACGTGATACTGAACTCACGATACTGACCACACAATACTGACCACATGATAATGACCATGTGATACTGGCCATGTGATACTTACGTGATATTGACCACGTGATATTGACCACATGATGCTGGCCACGTGATACTGGCCACATGGCTAATTAGTAAGAAAATCAAGTGGATCCAGCATCATATACCCAAAGCACCTTAGGATGTGTATCATCATCATCTAGTGCCTTGCCGGCTGGCGTGGACAATCATGCCTCTCCACAAATTGAGATCTCTGATGTCATGGATCAATTTGTGTGTTGACTCTCTTCCATGCCATGACACAAGACTGTCAAGAATTTTCTCATGCCTTCTTCCTCTATCTCTGTTTCCACAAATCTTTCCGGTTGTCACAACTTGTTTCAGTTTTTGTCTTCTCATAATGTCGCCACAAAAAAACAATGACTGCCTCTTTCTGATGTTGGTGATAAGTTCTCTTTGCGACTTAGCTTCCCTCAAAATGTCCAGATTGCTAATTTTGGCTGTCCAATTAATTTTCAGCATTCTTCTATTCTGCTGACAACCATGCCTTTCAACAAAACTGGACGTGTAGAAGGGCCATTTTACTCAGTACCACCTACTGACATTCCATCGCCTGTGTGTCCTGATGGCCCATGATGGCAGCACACAACTGTCACACTCACCTCCCATGCATGTCATAAGAGACCATTAAGGAGGGTTGGTGTGAGACTGACCACCTCATCCCACAGCACAGCCACAAATATCCAACTAATCATTAGCCAGTCCCCAAAGGGCTAGGTGAGGGTTGCTCCAGGGCCTGTACTCCACTGGGAGGGTAACCAGACCACAGGGTCAGCTTCACTGCACCATGGTTTATCCCATAGAGCTAGGACTCTCTCCACTCAGTGGCTAACTGTCTGATGAAAGCTTCACACAGGGCACAAACTTTGGGGCTCCGTCCATGACTCCCAGGAGTAAAAATAACTGCACTTAATAACTAAATGATACAAACCCACAACCTTCTGAGCACTAGGCGAAAACAACCCATCACCACCACCACACCCCCTCACACCACACAAAAATAAATAGATTAAGAAATTCCCATGCCTGGAAATATTACATTTTAACAATATCTTCGATCAAAAGCAAACTATTTTTCTCAATGTGTACATTCACATGTATGTTATTGAATGAATCAATCTTCATGTTCTACCTTTAAACACTATTCATTACTATAATAACAACGATGACATAAAAAAATCAACCGATCATAATGTTTCCATGCTATTCTTGACAATCAGGTAAATACATTATGCTCACTGTATTTATTGTCCAAAGTGCATTCCTAGCATTTGAGATACAACAACTGATAGAGATGCAGCAATGAAAACTATATGAATGTACGATGATTGACAAGAAGATAGCCAAAGATAGGACAGCTGGGCGTGGTTCAGATGTGGGCCATGTCCCAATGGGGGAAACAGGACAGGAGAAGAAGAAGAGGGAGAAGAAGACGAAGAAGAAGAAAAAAAAGGAGGAGGAAGATGAGGCGGAAGGGGAGGAGGGGAGGAGGAGGAGGAGGAGGAGGAGGAGGAGGAGGAGGAGAAGAAGAAGAAGAAGAAGAAGAAGAAGAAGAAGAAGAAGAAGAAGAAGAAGAAGAAGAAGAAGAAGAAGGGAACTATATGAATGTACGATAACTGACAACACCAGGGAACATACAAGACGGATATTATCAAAACTAATGATGTCATTATAAGATATGACAATGCCATGCCTGACCCAGACACAATTTATATCTAAAGATTTGATACGAAAGGTATGGAGAAGTGATGTTACACAATCATTAACTAGAACTAGGCAATACAAAACATTTCATATTTATGTTAACAGTTGCAGCCAAGGGAACGAACGAAGAAAGATAAAATGGATCAGGAAACAGCAACTGTGACAATGATAAGAAAGAAAATGATAACAGAGATAAGATAACAGATAGAAGCAAAGTTACAGAAACTACAGGCACATCAACAAAGTCATCAGTGATGATGGAAATACGTAGCCAAAAGGTTAAGAGCGCTTGCTGTGAAACTTCCGGTGCACTGCTAGGGGGAGTGGGGTTCTCTCCTTACACCGGTCAGTTGGACTTAAACACTTCCCATCCTTATCTTGGGGACATTAATTACAAGCACCACAGAAGTCGGAGTGGGTTCACCTGATGGCGAGGACTCTGGAAATAGGGTAAACTGGCCCACGCAACAAATCAGTCCAATGTGGACTACACTTGAGTTCAAAGCAAATGATTTAAAAAAAAAAACACCAGTGATGACATTGTAACTCATGAAGATGATGAAAGGAGACAGAACTGGATACAGAATTGCTCATGTAATAACTGATCTATTTAAAATATGACACCACTCACCATAATCATCGTCGTCATCACAGTCAAAGAACTCTTCGTCCATGGAGGAAAGAAATGATGGACGCCTGGAGAGGGACTTTTCTAGTTCATGGTGTTCAGTGGCCAGAGCATGAAGTGAATCCTGCAGCATGCGACATCGCTCCCTCTCTTCCCTCAGCTGGTTCTGGCGTAGCTGTAACAACACAAACATGAACTCTGTAACAGCTGCCGACTCTAGACACACTGATCTGCGATCACCTACATCACTCATCATCATCATCATCATCATCATCATCATCATCATCATCATCATCATCATCATCATCATGTGTCCTGTAATAGGCGAGGCAGTTATGACTCACCATCTCACTTAATCACCACTCTTGTATCGACTCACCATCTCACTTAATCACCACTCTTGTATCGAGTCTGCATTGTTGTTTCCTGAAAGACTGGTTACAAGCTATTGTTTGATGTGGCAGTTATGATTTGTCTTCTCACTCAATCACCACTCTTGTATCAGGTCTGCGTTGTTGTTTTCTGAAAGACTGGTTACACGGTTATTGTTTGATGAGGCAGTTATGATTTGTCTTCTCACTCAATCACCACTCTTGTATCAGATCTGCGTTGTTGTTTCCTGAAGGACTGGTTACACGGCTATTGTTTGATGAGGCAGATTCGTCTTCTCACTCAATCACCACTCTTGTATCAGATCTGCGTTGTTGTTTCCTGAAAGACTGGTTACACGGTTATTGTTTGATGAGGCAGTTATGATTCGTCTTCTCACTCAATCACCACTCTTGTATCAGATCTGCGTTGTTGTTTCCTGAAGGACTGGTTACACGGCTATTGTTTGATGAGGCAGATTCGTCTTCTCACTCAATCACCACTCTTGTATCGGATCTGTGTTGTTGTTTCCTGAAGGACTGGTTACACGGTTATTGTTTGATGAGGCAGTCATGATTCATATTCTCACTCAATCACCACTCTTGAATTGGAATTGTATTTTTGGCTTGCTTTCTCCCTTCTTTTTTTTTTGACGACTTGCCCTATCAATTTTGCTAAATGTCACTAATGTTTCACATTTATTTCTCCTCACAATATGAACAAAAATGCTCGACTGTCGACATCATATATCTACAGTCAGTTTAAGGTTTTCATTTGTTTCTTGAAGGACTGGTTACAGCTAGTGGCTGATGAATCATCTGTTGTTGATCTCCATCACATATCTTGTTTTGATGACTAAATACTATTGATTTTCTGGCATTATTCAACAGGTTCCACATGCTGTCTCCCATATACATAATTGTACATGTAAATTAAACTGCTCAACAAGAAGTAACACACACCATGGGGAATCTCCATGGCAAAGTGGGCTGCTCAACAAGAACACACCCCATGGAGAAGCTCAGAGGCAAAGTGGTTACGCCTCCTCAACGGAGGATGTGGGTTCATTTTTGGCCTCCATGTGGCTCATGGGCGCAATTTTTGGGGAGACATGAGAATATTGCCGCAGCTAATGAGTCCATGCTTCTGGCAGACTGCTCTACAGAAACAAAGTTGAGCCGTATGGGATAGAACCAGATGCAATGAAGTCCAATCTCTTGCCAATAATCCCTTTTTAAAAAGATTGCATTTACATTAATTCACACATTGTATTTATATTACTTCCCACATTGTATTTAAGTAATTCACACATTGTATTTAAGTAATTCACACATTGTATTTAAGTAATTCACACATTGTATTTATATTACTTCCCACATAGTATTTAATTAATTCACACATTGCATTTAATTAATTCACAAATTGTATTCAATTAGAATCCACAGGATTTATAAAGCGCCACTTGCCAACTGCCGAAACCAAAACCAGACGAAATTACAGTCCCTAAACTCAAGGTATTCATCAAGCTAACCTTTCAAGGGGATGACGCAATGCAACGTCTACAGGACCAGCTCATTACAGCAGTCGGACGAACATTCTGTACTGCAACTCCAGGCATTAGGTACAGAACTACACCTACACCTATTCCCACTCCAGCAGTTAATGAATCTGTCCCTCTGTACGCCAAATCCAATTGCATTTACCAATTCACACGCATCTTACATCTGCAGAACAGAGTGGCAGTTGGACAACAGAGTGGTTGAACACATACCTAATTGGATTGACAAGATATACACACAGGCGATGGTAGCCTAAAAAGACCAACACACCACAAACGAGCTGCTTCGTCGATTGCGCAGTACGTGTTGGAAAGCGTCCATGTGATTGATAGAAATAGTGCCTTTCACGTGTTGTTTAATACACAAAAAAGTCGCTTGTTAAAGTTTGCAGAAGCCATAATGATTAATCTACACAGGCCAGTTATATGCAAACAGAAAGACATGATGGTCAGTTTAAAATTACTGTGGTAGACAATTGATATTACTGTGCGAACATGTGTATATTTCACATTGACGGATTCATCTGGTTAATTTACTTTATGTTGTGTGAATTCTGCAGTATGTACCTGAGATGTAGCAAAATATGCCAGGCAATAAATCATGCAATCTATTGTTTGTGTCTTCGTTATTAAAATTCACTCACTATGGGAAAACATTGTTTTGATTTTCTGTATTGACTTAATTCACAAATTGTATTATATTAATATGAGTATATACACAAAGTATATTTGTATTAATTTGCACAGTGTATCTGTATTACCCCACACACAGTATTTGTAGCAATTCTAACACGGTGTATTTTAATTAATTCATACACAGTTGATTTACCTTAATTTAAATTTATTTACACACAGTGTATCTATATCAATTCATGCATAGTACATTAATTACTGCACAGAGCATTTACATTAATTCACATACAATTAATTCATACAGTGTATTCATAATTCACTTGGTCTACTTATACTAATTCCTGCACAGCATACTATGTTAATTCCCCCACTGTGTATATATATACTGGAGATATGGAGGAAAGTTAAAAAGAACAATATTTACGATACGGAAACAAACAGATTTGTTGAAGTGGAAGCAACAACAACAGCAGCTGCGGTAACAATAGCAGCAACAGAAGGAATCAATGCAACAAAAGTAAACATGGAGCTCTGAACACTAATCTGTGCCTGGTGTTGATTTTTGCTGTGTGTATGCCTGACAAGGGTTTCACTGAAATGTCACTTCTTTGACCTGCAGCGGTGGAGTGCTGATTGTGCTTACTTATCAAGAAAGTAGTCTAGGTTCAAACACTGACAAATGCAGGATTCTTTATTTCAACCAGTATAGCACTACAGTCGACCTGGCCTCATAAATATGGCCTGGCCTGCTGACCCAGTGGTCCAGTGTTGGAGTCCTCATCCAGGTCAAACATCTACACTGGGTCAGGAAGGCAGCAGGCTAGCAACCACACTACCGCAGATCCCTTGTGTACAAGTGTAGAAACTGTGTGGCAGTTGAATATGCTGGATTTGGTACCTTGCTACAGGCACCTTGCCATATCTATAGATGATTGTAACAATCACAGTTCTGCAGATAAGCCACAGGATGATGATGATACACCATAATTTAACAGGCTGGATCTTTAAAGCACAGGCAGACAGAGCCCGGTATCGTGGATAGAACCTGTCAAGAGGAAGTGTACTTTACACACCAATCAATCAATTAATCAATCAATCAATCAATCAATCAATCAGGTACGTCTCCACAATGAAGGTTGGCTACAATGGATCTCCAACACTGTCTTTTGCCCTGACTGTACATTCTGTCTGAATGATGTTCGTCCATCTCTTGGTGTTAAATTCCCACTCGTATCATTGTCTACCTCTAGCTTGCTTGCCCGCAACCTTGCCTTCTAGTATAGTTTTTATAAGAGTATATGACGGGGCCGAAATATTTCACTTGCCTCTTTTTATTTCTTTCATAAACTCTCTTTTCACCTGACACAAACGCATGCCAAGTCGGACACACTGACCTCTGAGGTACTGAATAAGTGGTGGCATACACCCCTCAAAAGAGGAACAAAGAGGATCTTTAAAGACACATAGACACTATATATATATCAAGTGTATAGGCTAGATTTTCCATACACAGAACAACATATCTCAACTATAAGCCAAAAGGGTTGAATAGAGTATTATCTTCATGTTTACTGTAAAGAGACACCCCAAACAGAAGAGTACCTATCTCTACCTAAGTGTGTGGGTCACAGGTATTCAAGACAAGATGTCAGGCAAATGTCACCTGTGACAGGCAGCAGAACGCTGGCAGGGCCTCCGCTAGCTCATCCCAGGGACAAATGTAACTTGGCGTGTGATCGACGACTTCTTGACTGATATGATGAACAGGAACTAGGCAGAAAACAAACAGGAACTAGACAGAAAACAAACAGGAACTTGGCAGAAAACAAACAAACAGGTGCTAGGCAGAAAACAAACAGGAGCTAGGCAGAAAACTAACAGGAACTAGGCAGAAAACAAACATGAACTAGGCAGAAAACAAACATGAACTAGGCAGAAAACAAACAAACAGAAACTAGACAGAAAACAAACAGGAACTAGGCAGAAAACAAACAGGCACTAGGCAAAAAAACACACCGGAACTAGGCAGAAAACAAACACACAGGAACTAGGCAGAAAACAAACAGGAACTAGGCAGAAAACAAACAAACAGAAACTAGACAGAAAACAAACAGGAACTAGGCAGAAAACAAACAGGCACTAGGCAAAAAAACACACCGGAACTAGGCAGAAAACAAACACACAGGAACTAGGCAGAAAACAAACAAACCGGAACTAGACAGACAAGAAACAAACAGGAACTAGGCAGACAACAAACAAACAATCAGCTTGTTGACTGTGAAATCACCCATGGCAGCAGCACTGGTAGTGGATAAGGGGGAAATGCTACACTGAATGAGGCGCTGCAGTAGCAGAGTGGCTAGTACATCTACTCCTGTAATCATGAGTCTGAGTCCCCATCCAGGCAGATATATTTAATAACTGACCTGGTTGACCCGACCTAAAATGTGTACAGCGCCTCACTGCAGGAATAAGTGTACTTCAACGCATGACCAACTAGACCCCTAAAAAGGTGTCTTCATTAGCCAGGTGTATCATCCACATGAGGCGCTGTCGTCATTTGGAGGCGACAGGTTCGAATCCAGGTCGGTAATTATAGCTTTTAATTATTATGTTGTCTAGTATGTTCTCTAGTCTCTAATTGTCACCCATCTGTATATATAAAAATCGTTGTATGTATGTATGTATGGATGTATGTGGATCCGTCCTTTATGCGTTCGCGAACGGTCCATCCAATTGAGATGAAATTTTCTACACGTTTTCCTTTCATTCCTGTGCAACCAACTGTCATAGTTTTATCTATCAGCTATCAGCTATTACCTTCCTAAAATTTAATTTTGTAATTACATGACTGAACATAAGAAAATATAAAAAAATATTTTAAAAAAGGGATATAACTTTTAGTAGTATTGTTATATCTTAAGTTAAATGAGTTAATTGACGATGAATTAAATGAGATGCTCCCCACCAGGGACTGGGTGCAGCCGGGCCAGGTCAGACAGACAGACAGACAGATAGACAGACTGACAGATAGTCGGGAACGGGAGCCAAGTTTACTTTAGATAGATCTCTTCCAATCATATTTTCTATCTATTCTTCTATTCTATCTATATTTTATTGTTATGTTCGGGCCGAACATACATACATACACAGACAGACAGACAGACAGACAGATAGATAGATCGATTGGGAATGGGAGCTTATATGACTACTTATATGAATTAAATGAGATGCTCCCCACCAGGGCCTGGGCGAAATCGGACCGGGTCGGACAGACAGACAGACAGACATAGCCGGGAACGGGAGCTTATATGACTACTTATATGGATTAAATGAGATGCTCCCCATCAGGGTCTGGGCGAAGCCGGGCCGGGTCAGACAGACAGATAGACAGACAGACAAACAGACAGACAGATAGTCGGGAACGGGAGCTTATATGACTACTTATATGAATTAAATGAGATGCTCCCCACCAGGAGCTGGGCGAAGCCGGGCCGGGTCAGACAGACAGACAGACAGACAGACAGACAGACAGACAGATAGATAGATAGATACATAGATAGATACATAGATAGATACATAGATAGATAGATAGATCCCCGCCAGAGCCTGGGCGAAGCCGGGCCGGGCAGCTAGTACTTCTATAAACGCCAAACAACATGTGTATATTTATTTATGAACTAAGTCATGATCACCGGCTCAGTTCTTCATGTCATATCAGAATGAACAACTCAACAACAACAATCTTCACCTTCAACTTGTCCAGGACCTCAATTATCAGATTCAGTGCAAAGCAAAAAGTAGATTTGTGCCAAACAAAAATAGATTGTAGAAAGTGGGAAGTAGCAGCATGTCACAGTTATACTTAAAAATTTTGAATATGGTAGCAGACATGTTGTATTATATATCAAATTAAATGGAATTGCATAAGAAAAAGTACAGTATTGTATATAGAGCCACATGCAGATAAAGGAGTCATTTTAGAGGATGAATCATCCCATGGCACTGAATCAGTTAAAATAAATATAGTTCATGTGTGTTTGGTAGGTCAGTATTACTGTTGCCAGATGGTGACGTGTGCAAGGTTCAAAAGCCAGGAGGAAAGCTGGCCGTGTTATGGCTCACTATTGATGTCTGACTGTCTGGGGTTGTTGTTTTACCTGAGATCTCTGCAGGTGTACTCAGATAACACTTGTCAACCTGGTACCCTGGTCAGGCCCCCTGCTGTTTGAGGTATGAATGTTGAATTATGTGGAACTTTACTGTGGAGTCATGGGGATAGTTGAGATTGTTTGTTTGTTGGCAGGAGCATTTAATGTCTCTTGTGTCTTAGTTTTGTCAGATCCCTACTCATGACAAGGCCTGTTATATTTCTGTGGTTATTTGTGTGTGTGTGTGTGTGTGTGTGGTGTGTGTGGGGGTGTGTGTGTGTGTGTGTGTGTGTGTGTGTGTGTGTGTGTGTGTGTGTGTGTGTGTGTGTGTGTGTGTGTGTGTGTGTGTGTGTGTGTGTGTGTGTGTGTGTGTGTGTGTGGGTGGGTGTGTGTGTGTGTTCACTGGTTGTTAACTCAAGTGTTGCCCATACATGTGCTAACCTCTAAAGTTGCCACCACTGGGGATGTTGACCAGTCACTGGCTGTGAACTCAAGCCTTGCCCATACAGTGCTACTAACTGTGGTAGTTGCCACCACTGGGGTTGTTGACCTGTCGACCCGGATGTCATGGGTTAAACCTGCATCAGGGGTGATTTCAACTGCCAACACCGCCCTGGGCTCCCAGGTCTGCCCTGCCTAAAATGGGGGCCAGGAAATGTACTGGGAAATAAAGGTGGCCGCAGGACACAGACCACCTCAGCCAGCGGGACACAGACCACCTCAGCCAGCTGGACACAGACCACCTCAGCCAGCGGGACACAGACCACCTCAGCCAGCGGGACACAGACCACCTCAGCCAGCGGGACACAGACCACCTCAGCCAGCGGGACACAGACCACCTCAGCCAGCGGGACACAGACCACCTCAGCCAGCGGGACACAGACCACCTCAGCCGGCTGGACACAGACCACCTCAGCCAGCGGGACACAGACAACCTCAGCCAGCTGGACACAGACCACCTCAGCCAGCGGGGACACAGACCACCTCAGCCAGCTGGACACAGACCACCTCAGCCAGCGGGACACAGACCACCTCAGCCAGCGGGACACAGACCACCTCAGCCAGCTGGACACAGACCACCTCAGCCAGCGGGACACAGACCACCTCAGCCAGCTGGACACAGACCACCTCAGCCAGCTGGACACAGACCACCTCAGCCAGCGGGACACAGACCACCTCAGCCAGCGGGACACAGACCACCTCAGCCAGCGGGACACAGACCACCTCAGCCAGCTGGACACAGACCACCTCAGCCAGCGGGACACAGACCACCTCAGCCAGCGGGACACAGACCACCTCAGCCAGCGGGACACAGACCACCTCAGCCACCGAGTGCCGATGGTTCTATGACAATAAGGGTCTAGCACCTATGTCCCATGTGCTCAAGGCACGTAAACAGGTCATTGGTTTTAATACTTTACTTACAATGCATGCATGTTTCTCAAACCACTGTCACCACACACCCTGGTATTACAGGCGCCCTGGTGGGAAGCAAACAACAGTCACACTGCCACCTGCCATGCGTGTCATAAGAGGCAACTAAGGAGGGTTGATGTGAGGTTGGCTTTTCTCATCACACAGACAACTTTAGCTCCACAATCTGACTTAAAGATAAGTAACACAGAATCATTCAACCAACCAAGAGGAACGGAAGATGTTTGAAAAGCCGCAAGTCTGTACAGTCAGCTTACTTTCTCTCACCAAGTTTGTTTGTTTGTTTGTTCACCTAGAAAATCTCCAGAAATGGCACCTGGAATGTCAGAAGCATACACTGTGAAAGATGGCACGGGCAGTAGAAGAAATAAAACACTGTGGGGACAATATGGAGCCAGTTTCATCGAACAGCAAATGATAGGAGTCTGGCGAACTGGAATATGCTCCAAGAAAGGATCAAGAGCAGCAAAAGAAACTGTCCGGCTGTACTGGCTGATGTGCACTTATGCTTACACGTAACAGTTTAACTGACAGCTCATTTCATATCTATAGAAGTGCTGGTCTGTTCAGAGACACTAATGAAAACTAGAGTACGTGCCTAACAATTTCATAGGCCCCAAACCATTGGGGAGGTCCCAGAGTCTCAAGTTCCAGTCTGACTGTCTGCTCTGAAAACCAGACAGGGACACACCCTTCGGCACTATGTTTGAGGAAAGTGACAAGAATATCGCTGAGAATTATCTAGAACATGTAGTTACAATTACCATGTCATTGAATAGATTAGGTTGTCCATAATACGGGAGTAGACTAGTTACAGGACAAAGGTGAAAACACATGGCCATCAGGGAACAGTAAGTAAGGCTACCTGCAATGGTAGCCACCAGGGAACGGTAAACATGGCTACCAGGGAATGGTAAACATGGCTACCAGGGAACGGCAAACAAAACCACAAGGGAGCGGTAAACCACCGCTATGTAGCCAATGTATTTTAGTATTGGAGACCTGAAGCTGTGTATGAGCCAGTTCTCTTTCACATTCAGATCCTGTAGAAGAGTGTTTTCTTCTCTTTACATTGAAGTTCACAAGCTTTGATTTTCCTCTCTAGTGCTTGTGAAATAGCCGGCTCCCTGGCCAAAGGGTTAGCAGCTTTCTCCATTAACCCCGAATACTCTCGTGGTTGACGTGAGCGCATGAGAATTAGAAGTGGTTCGAGTCGCGCCAGTGACTTATGAGAGTATGGAGCCGGTCGCTCAGAAAGTCGTAGCGTGCTGATGAGCGTAATCTAGCCTAGGAATCAACATACAGCTGAAAGATGCTGGTGTTGATCGCAATATCCTGAAACAGGATGGAAACGTGGGGAAAAATAAAAGTGTTTGTGAAATCGTCAATGGTTCACATAGCTTTTGTTACCACAGAAAAGATGCTTGCTGCCTCCAAGCAATCCAGCTGCCTTCAAACAACCCAACTACGTGACACCCACACCTAGAGATTGCTGCCTCTGAACAACCCAGCCACCATGACCCACACCTAGAGATACACGCCCCCAAATAAGCCAACAACCATGACCCACACCTAGAGATTGCTGTATCCAAACAACCCAGCTACATGACACCCATACCTAGAGATTGTCGTATCCAAACAACCCAGCTACGTGACATCCACACCTACAGATTGTCGTATCCAAACAACCCAGCTACGTGACACCCACACCTAGAGATTGTTGCCTCCAAACAACCCACCTACAGTAACACCCACACCTAGAGATTGTTGTATCCAAACAACCCAGCTACATGACACCCACACCTAGAGATTGTTGCCTCCAAACAACCCACCTACAGTGACACCCATAACTAGAGATTGCTGTATCCAAACAATCCAGCTACATGACACCCACACCTAGAGATTGTCGTATCCAAACAACCCAGCTATGTGACACCCACACCTAGAGATTGTTGTATCCAAACAACCCACCTACAGTGACACCCACACCTAGAGATTGTTGCCTCCAAACAACCCACCTACAGTGACACCCACACCTAGAGATTGCTGTATCCAAACAACCCAGCTACATGACACCCACACCTAGAGATTGTCGTATCCAAACAACCCAGCTATGTGACACCCACACCTAGAGATTGTCGTATCCAAACAACCCAGCTACATGACACCCACACCTAGAGATTGTCGTATCCAAACAACCCAGCTATGTGACACCCACACCTAGAGATTGCTGTATCCAAACAACCCACCTACAGTAACACCCATACCTAGAGATTGTTGCCTCCAAACAACCCACCTACAGTGACACCCACACCTAGAGATTGTTGCCTCCAAACAACCCACCTACAGTGACACCCACACCTAGAGATTGTTGCCTCCAAACAACCCACCTACAGTAACACCCATACCTAGAGATTGTTGCCTCCAAACAACCCACCTACAGTGACACCCACACCTAGAGATTGTCATATCCAAACAACCCACCTACAGTGACACCCACACCTAGAGATTGTCATATCCAAACAACCCAGCTACATGACACCCACACCTAGAGATTGTCATATCCAAACAACCCAGCTACATGACACCCACACCTAGAGATTGTCATATCCAAACAACCCAGCTACATGACACCCACACCTAGAGATTGTCATATCCAAACAACCCAGCTACATGACACCCACACCTAGAGATTGTTGCCTCCAAACAACCCACCTACAGTGACACCCACACCTAGAGATTGCTGTATCCAAACAACTCACCTACAGTGACACCCACACCTAGAGATTGTTGCCTCCAAACAACCCACCTACAGTGACACCCACACCTAGAGATTGTCATATCCAAACAACCCAGCTACATGACACCCACACCTAGAGATTGTCATATCCAAACAACCCAGCTACATGACACCCACACCTAGAGATTGTCATATCCAAACAACCCAGCTACATGACACCCACACCTAGAGATTGTCATATCCAAACAACCCAGCTACATGACACCCACACCTAGAGATTGTCATATCCAAACAACCCAGCTACATGACACCCACACCTAGAGATTGTTGCCTCCAAACAACCCACCTACAGTGACACCCATAACTAGAGATTGCTGTATCCAAACAATCCAGCTACATGACACCCACACCTAGAGATTGTCGTATCCAAACAACCCAGCTATGTGACACCCACACCTAGAGATTGGTCGTATCCAACAACCCACCTACAGTGACACCCCACACCTAGAGATTGTTGCCTCCAAACACCCACCTACAGTGACACCCACAACTAGAGATTGCTGTATCCAAACAAACCCAGCTACATGACACCCACACCTAGAGATTGTCGTATCCAAACAACCCAGCTATGTGACACCCACACCTAGAGATTGTCCGTATCCAAACAACCCAGCTACATGACACCCACACCTAGAGATTGTCGTATCCAAACACCCAGCTATGTGACACCCACACCTAGAGATTGTCGTATCCAAACAACCCACCTACAGTAACCACCCATACCTAGAGATTGTTGCCAATCCAAACACCCACCTACAGTGACACCCACACCTAGAGATTGCTGTATCCAACAACCCACCTACAGTACACCCACACCTAGAGATTGTTGCCTCCAAACAACCCACCTACAGTGACACCCACACCTAGAGATTGTTGCCTCCAAACAACCCACCTACAGTGACACCCACACCTAGAGATTGCTGTATCCAAACAACCCACCTACAGTAACACCCACACCTAGAGATTGTTGCCTCCAAACAACCCACCTACAGTAACACCCATACCTAGAGATTGTTGCCTCCAAACAACCCACCTACAGTGACACCCATACCTAGAGATTGTCATATCCAAACAACCCACCTACAGTGACACCCACACCTAGAGATTGTCATATCCAAACAACCCACCTACAGTGACACCCACACCTAGAGATTGTTGCCTCCAAACAACCCACCTACAGTAACACCCACACCCTAGAGATTGCTGTATCCAACAACCCACCTACAGTAACACCCACACCTAGAGTTGTTGCCTCCAAACAACCCACCTACAGTGACACCCTACCTAGAGATTGTCATATCCAACAACCACCTACAGTGACACCCATAACTAGAGATTGTCATATCCAACAACCACCTACAGGACACCACACCTAAGATTGTCATATCCAAACACCCACTACAGTGACACCCACACCTAGAGATTGCATATCCAACAACCCACCTACAGTGAACCATTACTAGAGATTGTCATATCCAAACAACCCACCTACAGTGACACCCACACCATAGATTGTCATATCCACAACCCAGCTACTGACACCCACCTAGAGATTGTCATATCCAAATCAACCCAGCTACATGACACCCACACTAGAGATTGTCATATCCACACACCCCACTACATGACACCACCCTAGAGATTGTTGCCTCCAAACAACCCACCTACAGTGACACCCATACCTAGAGATTGTCATATCCAAACAACCCACCTACAGTGACACCCACACTAGAGATTGTCATATCAACAACCAGCTACATGACCCCACACTAGAGATTGTCATATCCAAACAACCCACCTACAGTGACACCCACACCTAGAGATTGTCATATCCAAACACCCAGCTACATGACACCCACACCTAGAGATTGTCATATCCAAACACCCAGCTACATGACACCCACCTAGAGATTGTCATATCCAAACAACCCAGCTACATGACACCCACACCTAGAGATTGTCATATCCAAGCAACCAGCTACATGACACCCACACCTAGAGATTGTTGCCTCCAACAACCCACCTACATGACACCCAACCTAGAGATTGCTGTATCCTAAACACCCACCTACAGTGACACCCACACCTAGAGATTGTGCCTCCAAAACACCCACCTACATGTGACACCCACACCTAGAGATTGTCATATCCAAACAACCACAGCTACATGACACCCCACACCTGAGAGATTGTCATATCCAAACAACCCAGCTACATGACCCACACCTAGAGATTGTCATATCCAAACAACCCAGCTACATGACACCCACACCTAGAGATTGTCATATCCAAACAGACCCAGCTACATGACACCCAGCACCTGAGAGATTGTCATTCCAAAACCCAGCTACATGACACCCACACCTAGAGATGTTGCTCAAACAACCACCTACAGTGACACCCACACCTAGAGATTGCTGTATCCAACAACCACCTAGCAGTGACACCCACACCTAGAGATTGTTCATATCCAAACACCGCTACTGCACCCACACCTGAGATTGCATCAACAACCAGCTACATCACCCACACCTAGGATGTCATATCCAAACAACCACTACATGACACCCACACCTAGAGATTGTCATATCCAAACAACCACGCTAGCATGACACCCACACCTAGAGATGTCATATCCAACACCCAGCTACATGACACCCACACCTAGAGATTTCATATCCAAACAACCAGCTACATGACACCCACACCTAGAGATTGTCATATCCAAACAACCCAGCTACATGACACCCACCCTAGAGTTTGTTGCCTCCAACAACCCACCTACAGTGACACCCACCTAGAGATTGCTGTATCCAACAGGACACCCACCTACAGTACCACCCACACCTAGATTGTTGTTTCCTCCAAACAACCCCCTACAGTGACACCCACCTAGAAGATTGTTGCCATCCACAACCCCTACAGTGACAGTACCGACACACCTAGAGATTGCTGTATCCAACACCACCTACAGTACACCCATACCTAGAGATTGCGGTTGCTCTAAACACCCACCTACAGTGACACCCACCACTAGAGATTGTCATATCCAAACCACCAGGCTACATGACACACCACACCTAGAGATTGTCATATCCAGACAAAACCAGCTCGAGACACCCACACCTACAGATTGTCATTATCGCAAACAACCCAGCTACATGACACCACACTAGAGATTGTCATATCCACACCTACCATTCAGTGACACCCACACCTAGAGATTGTCGGATCCAAACAACGGCTATGTGACACCACACCTCGAGATTGTCATATCCAACAACCCAGCGACCATGACCCACCACCTAGACATACACGCTCAATAAGCCCACACACATGACCCACCCTAGGGTAGTGAGTCATATACATACACGGGTACGCAGAGGTGTGTCCATGCACCAGGCCGGGTCTATACTGGCCGAGCCTTTGACGCATCTCGTCGAGCGTCCTGGGCACACGGTCCCTTCGGGTCCTGGCTATGTGCCTCGCTCTAGGAGCGCAGATTCCTCGAAGCCTGAGAGTGTCCCTGCCTGTACGGCGAGGACCACCAGTCTGCACACCAATAAGCCGACATGGGTACACGATACTCATCGCAAAACTCAGGTCCTGTATGACATACACACTGATGGTGGCCAACAGGATGCCTGCTCCGACATACAGGACTTCGCGTTGGAGCTCAGCCACGAACACACAGCAAGCAGCATATACAATAAACTACGAGATCAGCTCCCGCCCTGTCTCACGTCTTACCGGCCAGACCACCACCAGTGTCTGTCATGCACGTGATTGTCATTGTTACATAAGTGTTTTGATCACATGTCACTCTGTTGTTGAACACGACTCAAGCACGCCTGTTACTTCATTGTATTACTGACTACAAGCAGGAGTTGATACACCCCAGTTTCATGTCGTACCGTACAGTAGATGTGGGGAGTATACACCCCAGGTATCGTGTACTGTACAGTAGATGATTGGTACATACACACCCCAGGTATCGTGTACGTACAGTAGATTCTTCTTTCGTATTCTCCTGAAATATGTCTGTAACTGCAATGTGTGTCTCTTGTATGATCTAACAGTCTTTGTTTACTTCACGTCATCGTCCTATTAGAGTTTATCTTCCACGGTTGTCTCTCTAGCCAGAATGTTCGCCTGGATATGTTGTATTTGGGCAGTCTTGGAGTTATGTTCTCGCGTCTGCGAGGCATCACATATAGCACATGAGCTGATTCACTATCTTGAATGTGTAGACATGTGGTGCGTAATCTATTGTGTCTGTTCTGAAGCGCAGATCATGACCTGTTCGGTCTGTCCATAACGTGTCGTTTGTCTGCATAGGCTTGGTGGCCTTCTCTGACTGAGTGATCATTCTTTCTTTTGGTGGTATGTAATTAGCACATCAGGTTGTTACTTCTTTTGCTCCTTCTTAGCCAATCGATCGCTTTGGCGTCCAGTACTCCACGTGGGATGGTATCCACTGTATGGTACCTATGCTGACTGCTAAGTTCAGAAAGTAGTGTCCTTAGAATGGTAATTTCCGAGACTGGAGCGCCTCGAGTACTGGATTTTGCATCTGTCAATATCACCACAGGTTGTGTACCATGGCTGTTATTTTGTAATTTCTCCGGTTACTATCTTTATTGCCTCAATTTCGGCATTATAGTTATGGCAGTTACTTTCCTGTTGGAAATCTGGACGTCTTCCTAGTAGATTTTGGGTATCTATGTACAATCCCGATCCGCCATTTCGTACAGTAAAGATGAGAGTACATACACACCCAGGTACCGTGTACCGTACAGTAGATGAGGGGTACATACAACACCACAGGTATATGTACCGTACAGTATATGAGGGGTACTACAACACCCCAGGGTATTGTACCGTACAGTAGATGAGGGTACATACAACACCCCAGGTTGTACCGTACAGTAGATGAGGGGTACATACAACACCCCAGGGATCGTGTAGCGTACAGTAGATGAGGGGTACATACAACACCCCAGGTTGTACCGTACAGTAGATGAGGGGTACATACAACACCCCAGGGATCGTGTAGCGTACAGTAGATGAGGGGTACATACAACACCCCAGGTTGTACCGTACAGTAGATGAGGGGTACATACAACACCCCAGGGGATCGTGTAGCGTACAGTAGATGAGGGGTACATACAACACCCCAGGATTGTACGTACAGTAGATGAGGAGTACATACAAACACCCAGGTTGTACCGTACAGTAGATGAGGGGTACATACAACACCCCAGGTTGTACCGTACAGTAGATGAGGGTACATACAACACCCAGGTTGTACCGTGCAGTAGATGAGGGGTACATACAACACCCCAGATTGTACCGTACAGTAGATGAGGGGTACATACAACACCCCAGATTGTACCGTACAGTAGAAGAGGGGTACATACAACACCCCAGGTACCGTGTACCGTACAAGTAAGGATGAGGGTACATACAACAAACCCGAGGTACAGTGTACCGTACAAGTAAGGATGGAGTAGCATACAAACCCCCAAGGTATCGTGTACTACGGTAACACCTTAGTGAGGGGCGGCTGGCCGAGTGGCTGAGATAATGCCAGATGCTGCCTTCAGAAGACCCCCCAAAGTGTCGAATCCGCAAGGCAAGGTGTGGAGTGTTATTTTATGTCTGGGGGGCAAAAGAAAACCTAAACTTGCACAGATTGGCAGCCGACTGCACTAGCCAGGTGGTCTAAATACCTCAAGGTTCATCCCCGCCCCCCCTTCCCCGCCAATAACAACCTGCAAGATTACTGATAATGAGCAGTAAATACATGAACAGTTTAATTTATTTTTAGTTCGACAGTGTGGTGCGCAATCATGTATCGCTGGGGCAACCCGGGCCACGGGCGGGTGTGGGGCGGGACGGTGCTTCCAGCTTGGGGAAACAAGGCTCTGGTGCCGATACGATGGCCACCCACACATGAGTACATGATAGGGGTTCAATGTCAATTCTTCCAGCTTGCTAAGGATTTAACATAACGCAATTTGTGCGAAAAGACAATCTGACCCCCTCAAACAGTCCATCTTTTTTACAATTTTAAATAAAAAGAATTAGAAGCTCTATTATGTGGAACAAATAATCAAGAAAAGAGGGAGACAGACAGACAGACAGACAGACAGACAGACAGACAGACAGACAGACAGACAGACAGGCAGACAGACAGACAGACAGACAGACAGACAGACAGACAGACAGACAGAAAGAAAGAAAGAAAGAAAGAAAGAAAGAAAGAAAGAAAGAAGCAAGCAGTAACGGGTGGGGGAGAGAGAGAGAGAGAAAGTTAAAGGTAAGCTGCAATAATACATCACCAACTGACCGACGCGGCAGCTGGCGACCTGAAACAAACAGAAGAGACACCCCAAACCACAGAACCCGACTTCACAACCTCGGGCGCACATGTAACAAACAACGGCGGACACAACAATCGGTGTTGGAAAGATAAGACATCCACACCTGCCCAATAATAGATGAGACAGAAAAACCCCTTCCAGCCAGGGTATCTTGTGTGCAGCGAGATCAGGTCACGTCCCTGTCTGTAGGTTGAACTTGTGCAATCATTATCTTTATTGTGCTGACGAGAATATCCCCAGAACTATCCTAGGAATATTTCACTTCCTTTCTTTACTATGCCGGATCCATGGCGTCGGTTTTACGGATGTAGTTCGTAATCTCGCATACCCACGTTCGAAACACAGCTCGGGCGATTTGGCAGCAGACCGCCTTGCGTTGGTTTTTTACGAAATGGTATGGGTGCGGTCGTTCAGAAAGCAATGGCAAACTAATGAAAGTAAACTTGCCAAGAGATCACAACAGCAAAAATGCTGGGGTTGAATGCGGACGTCCTTTAAAGGATATGCAACTAACTTTGTTTTCTGTGCCATGGATGTTAAATATTGCAGATCCAATACTACAATAGACTTGTAAATGGTGCCGTGTGCTATATAGATCCTCTTCTGTTTAATGCACGTGAGACATGGACAATTGGCAGACAAGCTGATGAACATCTAATGGCAGTTCAGATGTGATTTCTGGGGAGAATGACAAGAATATCATAGAGGGGCAAAATCACAAACGAGGCAGTCCAAGACAAAAATTAAAACTGTAGAGTGATCAGAAAACAAGAAGACAAGAGGGTCGACGACTTCGATGTACTTGGTCTGACCAGATCCGGCTGGGTCTCTCCCAGCACAACGGCCAGCCGGCAGCATCGCTCCAGCGACGACCCTCCAGGAGTCTCTGGAAAGACTGCACTGGCGGTCTACCCGAAAACGAACTCACGACCTTCACAGTCCCAGTCGAATAGCTTGTACTGTTGTTTTTCAATATTTATTTTAAAACAAAGTCTTTCCAGTGGATGGCTTAGCTGTATGTCGTCCGTTCCTATCTTTAAAACATCAAGTACGAATCAAACTTTTCAAAACAAAATCAGAATCAGATAATTTGAAGAAAACAAGTGGTTCAGACTTCTAGCCGTCCTAGGATAAGGGCGAGCTGCTTGAAGAGCCCGATGTGAGGTTGTGCACGTGAGAATTATTCGGCAGTTAGAAAATCAAACAGATCAAAGCCGAATAGGCGGTTGCCGAGGTAACAATTTCAGATTGCTAAGACCCACTTATATAACAATGTTTATAGCGCGTGTTATTCTGACCACACACACACGGAATCCTCGCTGATACGGAATTGGTGTACTGTGCTGAGATTTCCCTTGTGGTCATCTATAGGCGGATTCAGTGCAATGACAGTGACCCTATACAAAACAAACCGCCTGTTCTGGCGTGTTATTAACCTGCACCCCTCCCCCTTTTTTTCACAGTGTATCACACAGAGGTAAACATCAATTACCTGACTCACTCTCCTACATGTGTCAGAGGTAAACGACGACCTAACACAGTCCCTCCTAACGTGTGTACAAACACAAATACCTATCCTATCCGAGTGCAACTCACACACAGGTATTCAACCCGTGAGATCGATGTCATTACTCAAACTTCCAACCAACCATGTTAACACTATCAAAGATGAAATCGTGTGTGGTGGAATAACAGACAGACAAGACAGACACATACACATAACTTCTACCGAGGACCAGACAGACTGACCGACTGACCAGCGAAGTTAGAAACAATAAACAGGCAGGCAGACGGAACAGCTGACGGATTAACTAACACAGACTTCACAGAGAAATAAATCTCTCTCTCTCTCTCTCTCTCTCTCCTCGCTCTCTCTCTCTCTCACACACACACACACACACACACACACACCCAAACGAACATAGCAAACATCACACAAACAAACATATAAACACGTGTATGACAATCGTAATCACACAAAATCAATCTCTCTCTCTCTCTCTCTCTCTCTCTCTCTCTCTCTCTCTCTCTCTCTCTCTCTCTCTCTCTCTCTCTCTCTCTCTCTCCGCGACACGGTATGCACAGCACATTTATAAGTAGTAAAAAAGCATAAATGCCTTTGAATATAAATGTTATAGACGAGTTCTAAGAATATCTTGGATAAAGAAAAGAACAAATGCATCCATACTTCAAAAGCTGAATACTGAAGAAGGTTGGCTATTAAAGACTATAAAGAAAATTGAAATATTTTGGTCACTTGAAACGTCACGACAGTTTGAAGAGAACAATAATGGAGGGGTACTATGCACTGGGAAGAGAGGAAGAGGAGGGCCAAAGAGAATATGGGTGCAGGATGTGGCGGATGATCTCCAGATGGGTGTATCGACGCGGGACATCTTGCTTATGATCAAAGGATTTTCTGGAAGGTTGTTATGGGAGCGAGGTTCTTTAAAGGACATGCTACTGACTGAATGAATGAATGAATGAATGAATAAAAACACGTTTAAATGGCGCGCTTTGGCTGGACGCACATTTCCATTGACCAATCGGCGCCCTCGCGGGTGATGTGATCCCTAACCCCCGGCAATTTATATTTCCGAAGACATTCCCTGCTACCTATTTCAGGCTGGGTCGACCCGGGGGCCAATTTAAAAAATCCGCCCGATGAGAATTCGAACCCACACTCACGGGACGGACAGACGAGCGCCTAGCCACGAGCCTACAGCGGTGCCAACAGTACATTCATTGAGTGCACAATTACCTCGAGAAACAAGCAAATACCTGTTGGTCCTTGTCGCGTACCCGGACAGCCTTGCTATTGTTGTCCACTGTTTGTGACCACTTCTGTACTGTACTAACAGCGGCAAGCCAGCTGAACAAACACGTAGTGACATAAGATCACGGCAAAACGTGTACACAATCATGAAGTCACTATAACACAAGCACACTATGAATCCACCATCCAGGATCTGTTATATGGTAGGGGTAAGACGTGGCGGGGTTGGGCCTCGATGACTCGGCAGATCAGAGTTCAGCAAACAATCCAGATTGAAAACAGAACCACGGACGTTTAATAACTGGTCACAATATTTCAGAATTGCCCTGGTACAGTGGATGTGATTGGGTGACATGTCGACCTCGTACGACAGTTATCTGCTAGAAGTTTGTGTTCTTCACATTAACAAAACAATGACCATCGCAGGCCGGACAAATCCATGGCACCTCTGCCTCAGAATGTCTAAGAGTGTGACGGCGATCACGCAGTTCTGTGTTCATTCACTAGTCTTCGTGTATCAGTGTACAACTGTCGATTCACCTGTCTACGTGTATCAGTAAAAAGTTCTCAAGTTTCGCGCCCCTCTCTCTCTGCTCGACACCAAAGTCTCTCAACCGGAGCAAGGCCAATCTGGGAGTTGAGTTGGGTGTGTCTGTTGACAAGCAAATGACTAAAACCTATGGAGGAAACACCACTAACCCATGGCTAGTATCAGCCAGTCCATATGGTATCCAAGCAGAAGCTGCTAGTTAGTTAGTTAGTTAGTTAGTCGACAGATCATCCTCATTGCACATCGAACCATTCAGTCCACAAGTGCTCGGATCCCCTCCTCAGCAAATCCCGCAACGTGTAGCGGCTAACGACGCCAGTTCTGTGTTGGTTTATCAATCTTCTTTGGCTTCCTGCGTAGTGTTCTTGTTTGGCCACCCCTCTTTTAATTTGCTGCTCTCGCAGTCTGGCCATTGTTGTAGATTCACAGTCATCACTTGGTTCTCGCAAGTCTTACCTCTCGTAGAGCATTCAGGATGTCGGCCTGGTCCATGGTGCGTCCGCCCTCCACAGTAGCCTCACCTGCGAGCTTGTCAGCCCGCTCATTTCCTTGTACCCCGCATGCCCTGGCACGAAGATGAAACTAATCTTTGCCAGTCGAGACCGCTCCAGAGGCAGCAACCATTCTCTTCGGATCGATCCCTCCTCTATCCTCTTGATCATGTTCATTGAGTCGCTGAAGGAAACAAGCCCTAGTGAATGTCTGTGTCTCGAGCCATGTTATTGCTTTACTTACTGCCATGACTTCCATGGTCAGGCTACTTGTGGTTTCAGTGAAAGCACCAGAGTCCTCCTTCACAATTCTCCCTCCGGCCCGAGCTGTAAAGGCCCATGAGCTTCTCACATGTCGGACGACCGACCCATCTGTGTAGATGACCGCGTCACCGTCTAACGAATTCTCGAAAATCAACGCTTGTACTTCAGCCTCAACAGCAGCCGGATTTTCTTGTCTGCATTTTCTATCTAGTTAGATGCAAACTGAAAAGGATGTGCAGAAGTCTGTTGGCACTTGCACCCACTCCTCGCCAGGTTGTAAGTCCTCAAGTGAACACACCTGTTGAAGAATGTCTTCGGCTTGATCCATCCACGACCTTCCTCTTTTTAACCTGCTGCCCTTCACCTTCCTAATTTCACTATGCAGTGGATGTTGTGTGTTTGCGTTAATTCTGAGGTAGGCGCGTGCCCTGCAACCTTGTATTCTCTCTTCAATGGTTGGAAAATCAAGAAGGTAGCGCATCGCCCTGCATGCTGTATCTCTTGTACATCCAAGAATAATGCGCATAGCTTCGTTCTGTATCCTTTCCATCCTTTCTATCTGCTTATGGCTGAGAGTCAGACATGACCAGCCCCTCGTACAGAAGACATAGATGGCGCTGCTCACAGTTTGCTGCCGCCATCACCCCGCATTGCTGCCAAACCCCGCTTGGCCTTTATTATCACCTGGTCTATGTGCACATTATAAGCAAGGCTTCGATCAAACCGTATCCCCAGGTAATTCATTGCCTGCGTTCTGTCCACCGTCTCTGAACACAGCATTACAGTTGGTGTTGGAGTGTTGACAATTTGATTATTCAACGAGAACTGCTAAAGTCAAAGTAAACACCTCAACTAAATTACTGCATTGTTCTTACAAAGTCTGGGAGACCGAACAAATGCCAGCAAAACTAGAGAAAAGATATCTGGTGAAGCCACCAAAGGAACGGAACCTGAAGGAGTGAACATTATACAGGAATGATGGCAATGTTGAATCATTAAATTAAAATGGTTATTTCCGCTTTAACCCCATCCGGGGGAGGGTCGGACTTACATGGCCATGAATTGGGCTGGGGCAGAATGCAAGATTAACATATCCCCTCCAGGACAGTGTGACAGCAACATCTTGGCACGTCAGGTGGATGAACATTCAAGTGCTCTCAGGACGCGTGGTTCCGGTGAAGCCGAGACGCATGTGAACCATGGATTTCAGGAAACCTCAGCCACATAGAGTATATAACCCTGGTTCCTCTAGTAGTGACCATGACCCTGCGGCCCCACCCCCTCCTCCCTGCTTATCTTCCCCCTATTGTATGGGTTGTGGCATTATTATTTGTGTGTTAAAATGGAAGATCACGGGCGTGACATAACTGTAGTTAATTACATATTGTTACATTTATACTAACTAGGTCACGGCACAGCCAGTTTACCTCTTTTCTTCCCCCCCCCCCCCCCCCAGTCCAAACTACCAGAAAATGTCCTGGCACCCAGGCAGCTTTCAAATAAACCAGGTCAGCGCGTTATCATGTGTGGTAAACAGCACGCGTCTTCGCCGCTGAAGTATAAACAACCTTGGATAAACAATGATCAGCCACACTTATTTATATGTATTATAGGTAATCAAAAGCATGGCAATGTCAGAATTGTGACGGGTGATCTGAATGCCAACGTAAGACTGGAAAACATGGGTTACGAAGATATCGTGTGGAAACACAGACTGGGTTCAGAGATCACGGGGACAAACGACCTGGGGAATGTAAACAACCTTTTCCCCGCGTCTTTGGGGTTTATAGGATATATGGTGTTAGCCTCGTGTTTTATACACCTATCGGCACACGGTGGGGGTGTGGTCAATACCACGCTGGCCGCTTTCACTTCCCATAACCTTTCTGGTACCCAGTGTATCAGCGCAGATCTGAGAGCCCAGGTCATGCATGCATGCACGCACACACACACACACACGCCTCGATGAGGATTCGAATACACGACCCTCGTGCCGGCAGGCCGTGTGGACACTACGCTACCGCGAATCCCCTTATGGGAACTATAAACATTATGACATAACACAAAGTGATGCAGCTTTACCGTAGTTCCACTAAATGTATTCATGCTTTAACTATGCTTACAACCGCAACTAAGTGTACTTCTCCTTCCGTTAATTGTTATATGTTTTTTGTCTGTGTATTGAAGACAATGAAGGTTTTTATTTGGTGATTATATGCTGTGTTTTGTGTATGTATTTGTTTACCGATGAAAGTTAGTCGCCGCAACGTCTTGTGTTTTTCTTAATTCTGTTCTGTATAGGAACAATAGGGCCTTAGTGTAAATGACCTGATATGTCACATGTTCCTTATTCTTCACTGACACATGCTAAACGGTTATAGCGTCGGCAAGATGCTACCAGGTTGTAATATCTAACAAGTGCCATACCTCCACAAGATACCCAAGACCAAACGTGTCTAAATTGTCACGGCTCAGCGGCATGCCCTACAGTTAGAGAACAGCCCACCTTACAACGTTTCTGTCGCCGGTCTGTGCACAGGTGCATGCAGGTCATGCCACACTTGGCCCTGGCCCAAATGTGCTCAATACAGACAGCCACGGGATAGAGAGGCTCAAAGATGCGATGTCCGCCCCTAACCTGAACTAGTCATCGGTTTGTAGTTTTCACCCAACTATTGACGGCTTCCATGACATAAGCAACTCGGTGAGAATAGACTACCCACTGATCCAGGGGCGGCGAACAAGGCGACTGGCCCTCTCCTATAAGAGACAGAACAACATGCGACTCCGTGTGCATGCTGTACAAGATCCCTCGTCATTTGCCAATAGTACAGACTAGGGAGTAATGTGCTATCAAAGAATTCAAACTACGGTTAATCACACGTCATCCAAGCATACATTTATGGGCAGTTACCTCTTTATCATCGCTTGAAATGTGTCTATAACTGCAATGTTGTCTCTTGTATTAATTTAACTATCTTTTTTAGTTCACTCAGTAGTCTAGAGTTTATCTTCGATTGTTGTTTTTATAGGCCAAAAGGTCTGCCTAGATATGTTGCATTGTGGGCAGTCTTGGAGTATATGATCTGCTGTCTGCGGCGCCAATCCACATGTACGCATGGCTGATTCGGCAATAAGGGCAGTTACTAAAACTAGATTTACGGCGGAAAGTCATGTTCCAAAACTCCGAACTAGTCTGTGGATATATAACACACTTGAGCTGCACTTTACTTGTATCCCGAATTGAAATCACCGTCAGGATGTGAACCTCCAACGGATATTCAAGCCTCCATAATGAGAGACATGCTGAGACACTTTCACACTATGCGACCCTTCCAGAATAAATTATCAAGGACTGAAATACTTGATGATGATGATGATGATGATGATGATGATGATGATGATGATGCTAATGAAGTACAACGTGTTCATATGTGTAAGTGTGTCTGCATGTTTATATGTACGCGTGCATGTATGTGTATGCGTGCGTACGTACTTAAGTGGTTTTATCGTGGCCATTTGTAACAAACATGTCAGAGCCTAGCAGCAACATCGTTACGGCGCCCGGCGGACAAGAGTTGTCGGCTGGCAAGTTTCTTACCTGACACGCGACCAGCGCTGACGACAGACGACGCAAAGCCACGTGATCCCACCTGAGGCAGTGGGCAGTGTGTGTGCTAATCTCAGACCACGCTGCGACTGGACATCTGAACGGACGTGTGTGTCGAGAGCAAGGCGTTGTGTGAATCTCCGTGGTTGTGAGCTGAACGACTGATATTGTGAGCGTCAGACCTATGAGCTGTATTGTGGTAGTGAGTTGTTATATGTTGTACATTGCTGTAACTAATTGTTATGTATTTAATGTGGTAATAAATCCATAGAACTTGTTGCTGTGTCTTACGTCGAATTACGTTTGTACTTGTACTGTCTCACATGTGTTAGCCAACGAGCCTAATATAAGATCCTGACATGTGTGGACGTGGGTTGCTCGTCATTATTTAAGAACCTAATATATTTAGACGTGTGTTGTTCGTCTTTGTGTTATTTAAAACTATAATTCTTGTACTTGTAAAATTTGTCAAGGTTATAGTGATGTACATGTGATCGAAAAAGTCTCAGTGTGATCCATTACTACATTGTCTAAATATGTTTAAGAATCATTAGTAAATGTACAGTACATATTGTTTGATCCTGTAAACGTGTAAAACATTTGTGATTTGTTTAACTTGTCACCGTTCGACCTTGTCAACCTTGTGATTTTGCCACCATTTTTGACCTTGTCGCCATCTTGTAAACTTGATGTCTTTGTCCTTACTGAATGTCATCTTGATGTAAGTGATGTGTCATCAATGTTATTGAGTGTTCAAATACAGATAGATTGTTTTTGTGTATCGAGTTTGTGGAACGCAAAGAGTTTTGGAAAGAGTGTAACTTCTGTGAAGAAACACTGTTGACGACAAATGTACGACATACAATTATACTCAACGCCATCCAAACCAAATCAACACTTAGTGACTACAGGCACACACCAACAAACACACGCTAACTTATTTCTCTCCAAAAACAAAGCAGGTTTTGCGTACCATCCATAACCCTGCCGTAGAGGTCATTAGTGGTTCTGAAGTACGACCTTACAGTTTTCTAGCCCGATTGCCCAACCTTTCGTCACCATATCCAAGGGCACTTGAGTATATTTTTTCTTCACTTCAACTTTACGTATGCATTAGTAGGCACGCATCGTATAGTCAAATCAATTGTAAGTTGTTTTTACTAACCATTTACAACATATTTGTCTGTGTGGTTGATTCATTGACATATTTTTCTCCATCATGTCGTCATTATTGATTTCTCGATATGGGTTTTTAAATTAAAGTTAGAAGGTGATGAATTAACACAATGGACGTGAGAAGAAATACGCTGAGTACTAGTGAACGCGAAATAGAGCAGCTGAAAGAGCTCTAAAAACAAGCAGAAATGGCTGCAAAGCAAATAGAGCTGAAACGCATTAAAGCAAGCTGAGATAGACAGTGAACTTAAGAAAGCAGAAATAGCAGCTCAGAGTAAGAGAGAGACTTGAACTACAGTTGAAAATGAACAACTGGACACTGAGACTGCAATGAATAAAGAGTCAAAGAATCTGAAAGACTGGAAAAGAAAACCAGTATAAAAAGTACCAAGGTATCGTTCGTACTATACCTCGGGTGACTGCATAGCAGCCTTACCCAAAATTTTGAGACCATTAATGGAACATTACCAAGTTCCACTTTCGGAATGGATATTTTATATATGAGAAGTCTTTCTGGGGAACCTTTTGAAAGTCATTGAAACCATCCCCAAAGACTCAGGAAAGAGTACCATTACATTAAATCAAAAATAATGGCACATTTCATGCTAGATGAAGCAGGGTACAGAGAACAATTTAGTAACTGAGTCCAAGTCAACTCAAACGTTCTCTGACTACCTCTGTTTAGTCCGAGACATTTTCAGCAAATGGACTTCATCAGCCAAATTAACAAAAATTATGATAATTAGAAGATCCCTCATATATTCGAGATAAGGTATTTCTTCTATCCAACATCTTTTTCTAAGTTCTTGCAAGAGAATGAATGCACATGTGTGGAAGAAATGGAAAGACGTGGGTCGGCCTATTATACGGCAAATAAACATGTTTTGCCACTGAAGCTACTGACAGTATGGGTAGCAGCTGCCAACTATGGAAAAAACTATAGTAGGCAAAAACCAAACAGGCCTACCTACTGAAAAGTTCAGACATTGTGTCCATTGTAAAATGTCTCATTATTGAACGAGATGCTGCGATAAACCCAGCGGGTACAAACATACTTGCAAATATGGTAAACAGACAAGACAGAGAACGTAAATCGTTCAAAGCTTACGAAATGTTTCTCTGCAAGGCGTACGGTCACCATCGCATGGATGTAAAGGCAGGCATATGACCAACAAGGCCAATGCGCTTGTTCGATAGTTCAGCGTACAGAAGACGAAAATACAGAAAAACATCCTGTACATGCAGCACAGGCTTGTGACGTATTTAGTCCAACACATGCACTGCTCTTAATACCTTCTTGAAATGGTATCTTAACATGCGGGCACGCCATCCCTATTGCTAATGAGGAAGGTAACTTAGTAATAGACTCAAAAGGCAATTAGACATATATCACGGATATGTTAATGGCAAGAGTGCTACAGTACTTCGCGGACACCGGGAGTACACTTATTGGCCTGAAAACAACATTCATAACACTACAGACTACACTAGGTAAGACACATCACATGTAGAACATTTTCAGGCAATATTGAAAAATATCCATTAGCTTGGGCATACATCGAAACACCATTCCTCACCGGAAAAGTAAAAGTCGCAGCACTTACAAACCCAGTGTGCGATATAATCATCGGAAATTTACCGGAGGTGAATGACAAACATCATAACCATGACATAACATCACTATGTATTAATGATAACACATCACCATCAAATGTCATTGAAAATGTCATATCACCAGTTGAATGTATGTTAGCTAACGCAGCACTAAGTTCTCATCACATCATTGACGATATCATTCCATCATCATCTGATGTCATTGAGTGTGTGAACGCAGTAACAAGAGCTACTGCTAGAGTGCAAGATGATAGTAACCAAACTGAGGCTATTCAAATGCTTAGCCCAGAAGTACCACCTAGTGACTCGATGAAGGAAACAGTCATAACAGCTCAAAAAGCTGATCCTTCACTGTCAAAGTATTTTGACCTGATCGGCAAAAAGCCAAGAGTAACGAAAAATGCTAAATGGCATTTTGCTTTATACAACGATATACTCACCAGGTACTACACCAAAGGTGACGTTACAACAAAGCAAACTGTGTTACCAACCACTTATCGCAAGCAAGCTTTACATCTTGCTCACGATATACCTTTTGCAGGTCATATGGCATATGTTAAAACCAGGTCAAGACTATTGACACAGTTTCATTGGCCAAATTCTGTAATGACATAAAAACATATTGCAGAAGTTGTGATACATGCCAGAAACTGGTAAAGAAAGGTAAACACCCACAGGCAAAGTTACAAGTCACTGACTTAGCCAGTCGACCTTTTGAAAAATTATCAGTTGACATTGTGGGCCCTCTTAGTCATACAACTACTAGAGGGAATAAATATATACTAACAATTATTGATCAATGTAGTCGCTGGCCAGAAGCGATTCCGTTAAAGAACATTACTGCCAACGATATCATGGAAGTGTTCTTCCATATTTTCTCCAGAATTGGGTTTCCAGATACGATCCAGTCTGATAGAGGCACTCAATTTATCGCCGCATCCACTCAAGCTTTCACTAAAATGTTAGGAGTGAAGCAAGTCTTCAATAGCCCCTATCATCCTCACTCGAGCGGGATAATAGAAAAGCTTAATGGGGATCTGAAGCACATGCTAGCCAAAGTAACTCAAGATCACCCCAATAACTGGGATCTATACTTACCAGCTGTCCTTTTTGCTTATCGCGAGGTACCACATTCTAGTACCGGTTTCTCTCCTTTTGAACTCATCTATGGTGCCAACCACGCGGCCCATTAACAATTTATCACCAAATGTTAACTGAGTCCACTCCAGTATTGAAACCCATATCATCATTTGTGTATGTAACATCATTGCGTGAAAGGATAATGAAATCATGTGAAATTGCTAAAAGTGCACTAAAACTATCTGGTGCTACTTACAGACAATACGCAGACAAAGGTAACAGGACTATAACATTGACAGCTGGACAAGACGTTCTACTACTATTACCTAGTGACAGACAACTACTGACAGATTCTTGGCAGGGACCTTTTAAAGTGACAAGACAAATCTCTCCTGTTGACTACGAAATCCTGATAAAAGACAAACACAAAATATTTCACATCAATATGCTAAGACCATATTACAACAGAGACAACGAACAAGACGATACGACAGCTTGCACCGTGATAATAGATCACGAAGATGACGATTCTAGCGACGAGATTCCAACACCTACATTAGACACGACAAACTGCTTGAAGGAGATCAAGATCAATCCAAACCTAAGTCAAGCAGAGACAAACAGTTGCAAACAGTTGATACAAGAGTACAACACCATCTTTTCAGACAACCCAGGACAAACAGAGTTAGTACAGCATCACATCACACTCACATCAAACACACCCATAAGATGCAGACCATACACCATACCATTACATTACAAGGAACAACTACATCAGGAAATCATCAACTTAGAAAAAAACAACATCATCAGACGATCCCTATCAGACTTCTCTTCACCCATGGTCATTGTACGGAAAAAGGACAACACAATACGACTTTGCATAGATTACAGAAAACTGAACAAAATAACTGTTTTAGATCTTGAACCAATGGCAAATACAGACGATCTTCTGACAGAACTGACTGACGCTAAGTTCTTCACGACCCTTGACATGGCTAAAGGTTACTGGCAGATTGCTGTACATGAAGACAGCAGACATCTAACAGCTTTCGCCACGCCTTGGGGACTGTACGAATGGTGCAAACTTCCATTTGGGCTAGTCAATGCCCCAGCCACATTTGTACGCATGACACGACTCCTCCTATCTGACATTCCTAATATAGTTTCCTATATTGACGACATCTGTGTCCATACAGAGACAATGACGGAACATATAAAGATACTGGAAAAGACACTAGAACGTATCAGACAGCACGGACTGACAGTGAAGCCTTCAAAGGTGAGCATGGCTTACCAAGAGATATCATTTTTGGGGTACAGAATATCCAATGGCTTTGTCATGACAGACAACAAAATTGTCTCGAAAATTCTAAAACTGTCACTTCCAACAAATAAGAAACAAGTCCGCAGTTTGCTGGGACTTATTAATTATTACAGAAACTTTATTCCTGATTTTTCAGAGCTAACTGAGGTTTTTTCTAATTTACTAACCAAGAGTAACCCGAAAAAGTTGTAAACGATGAATGCCTACGAATGCATTTGATAAAGTTTTGGCACATTTTTCTGATAAGAATACACCTAATCTCATCCTTAAATTGCCCAACATTCGTTTACCTTTCAGATTGAGAACAGATGCTAGCTCCATTGCGATCGGTGCAGTCCTTTTGCAGGAATACAACGACATCTTGCATCCCGTCTGTTTTCTATCAAGAAAACTAAGACCCCGAGAGCGGGCCTGGTCCATTCCGCAATTGGAGGCATTGGCCTTAGTAGAAAGTGTAACAAAGCTGTCCAAATATCTTCTAGGACGTCACTTTATCATCGAAACTGACAACAGTCCATTAAGGTATATCAATTCCACAGTACCATCAAATAACATGATTGCTCGCTGGTCCTTAAAGCTTCAGAATTTCAGTTTTGAAGTTCGCCATATTCCCGGCAGAATGAATACAATCGCCGACCTTTTGTCCCGTTGTCCGACAGACCCAGTAAGCAATGTCTGAGTGCACTGTGTAATATTACACTCAGCCCAACACAGCCACCAATGAGTGAATTTTTTTTTCCATTCACCTACTGTGTAAGGTCAATAATCAAAGTTGTGATACGGTTTAGAAACCGACATGTATAATATTCTTATTTTAATCAAGTTATGTAATGAGTGTAGTATAATTGTGTAGTGTGTGTTAGAATGAGAACAATATAAATTGTATATAGACACCAACAACAGAGTCACAGACGCTTATCCACTTACCAGAAGCGAACGTTACCATTGTGACATTTGTGGGTGATTTTTTTCACCGTGATATTTTAACATGTGCAAATGTGGACTGAACATAGACTCCTACACCACCTCTACAGCAAATTTACTCCAAATTGTTCGAAGTTTTGAACACATCGGAAATAAGAACATTCCACCATAATCCGTTGTCATCTTCTAACATCAGACACGAACTGTGAGAACATTTTACTATCAGTTCCGAAATAAAACCGGATCATTTGTGTTTAGAAAATGTAACATCAACCAAAATTTTCGTTTCGTGTGCATTTCTGTTATAATTTAAAAAGTATAGCAAAATTAGCAGACTATGTACAAATTTCCAAAAATTTATGACACTTGTAAAATCTTTTTGAATCAATAAAATATAATATACAAATTGTGTACATATTTATTTTGATTAGTGTAATCTTAGAATTATATCTTGATTAATGTATTAATGTATATATTACCGACTTTTTCTCGTTAATATGAAGAAACGTCAAGCAATGACGCTAAGAAATTAAATAAGTATTGTAATGTATGAAATTTCTTAAATGTCAAAAAATTACTTCCCTTGCATTTGTGAATTACATCAAGGGCCATAATTTAAAATATATTCATTAATGTATATTGTATAAATAGACATTTTGTTGCTCAAATGATTGGCACAGCAGGTAGGCGTCCACCAAGCATGTCATAGTGCTGCCAACATTGCAAACCAACATAAGAGCTCCTGACCAAATGAGGGCAGAGTTTAAGTGTTTAATACGACTAATACAAAGCCGTATTTCAGTCTGGCCTAGATGGTTGTTGCAAAACAATCATATTATTACGTTTTTTTCAAAATGGCTGCGAGGTAGATGCGTGAAGCTGGAACTACTGATCTGACTGGGTATTATTGCAATGAAGGTAACCAGGCATCAGGGGGATGAAACCTGAATTGTGTTAAAAATTGTACTTCATTTGTCATTTCAATGCAACTTACATTTTTTTTTGTATATATTTCTATGCCTTATATGTATTTTCATGCATACCACTGGGAAAGAGTAGTCTCTGACATGAAATTAACACTACCCCAGTATATACATACATCATGAATGAAAGATGGCATCTTTCATTGAAGTACCCGGGGAGAATGTCAGAGCCTAGCAGCAACATCGTTACGGCGCCCGGCGGACAAGAGTTGTCGGCTGGCAAGTTTCTTACCTGACACGCGACCAGCGCTGACGACAGACGACGCAAAGCCACGTGATCCCACCTGAGGCAGTGGGCAGTGTGTGTGCTAATCTCAGACCACGCTGCGACTGGACATCTGAACGGACGTGTGTGTCGAGAGCAAGGCGTTGTGTGAATCTCCGTGGTTGTGAGCTGAACGACTGATATTGTGAGCGTCAGACCTATGAGCTGTATTGTGGTAGTGAGTTGTTATATGTTGTACATTGCTGTAACTAATTGTTATGTATTTAATGTGGTAATAAATCCATAGAACTTGTTGCTGTGTCTTACGTCGAATTACGTTTGTACTTGTACTGTCTCACATGTGTTAGCCAACGAGCCTAATATAAGATCCTGACAAACACTAAACACTGTTAAGCCATGTCCCCTGCTAAGACCCAACACTATTGAAAGGTAAATGCATTAAGTCAGCAATACATTGTTGAACATTTGAACAGCATGCACCTGTTTGCGGCACATCTGTGTTTTAATAATCGCTGCAGTGGATCCCGTTTAGCTTGTCGGGATCACGTATACAACCGTTTTTCTTACGTGTATAATGTTATTTCTCAAACTGACAATGATTGGACGACGACGACGGAGGAGGTGAAGGCGGAAAAGAAGGAGAGAAGAAGAACAACATACTAATATGTTCACTGTTTCAAAATATGGCCTGTCTCCATGAAGCAAATATATAGTACTCTCTGACACAAACATGACGGGTAAACATGAAACAAAGACATCGTTTATCCGAGGACGATGGTTGAAATGCCAACATAAAGTTGAAGCTATCTATTAATTAAAAGGGTTTAAAGGAGACTTCATTGCACGGTGTTTTATCACATATGGCTTGGTCTTCTTTCTGCAGGGTTACCCGCAGGCGACTTGGCTACGTGGCCACTTGTCTGTTTATTGTGCCTCCTATATGGATATGGTTCAGATCAAGCTTGGTTGGGACAGAAGCATTGATTTCTGTTGTCAATCATCTAGAGGACTGAGCCTTAAACCCTAGGCCCTTTCTCTGGAACCCACACAGGAAACGAAACAGGGGGAACTGAAACACGGGGAGAAGAGAATCGGAGTTAGATGAATAATATGGAGCAGACATGGAGAGAGCCAGGGAGATAGCAGAAGATAAGACAGGTTAGGCAGGCGAGGGTCGAAGGCCGATGCTCCAATGGAGCGTAAAAGGCAGAATAATTACCAAGAAATAAGAATAGAAGAGAGGATGGAAGAGAAATAGAAACACCACAAGTCCCGGGAAGGTTAACCCGGTCAACAAATACCCGCAGAAGTCGGATGTGTCGACCTAACGGCGCAAGAATGCAGCTCTGCTGTAAACAGGCACAACGCAGTCACGTCCGGGAAAAAAACAACTCCGGATGAACGAAGAAGAAGAAGAAATACAAGTATAAACCACCACAAACCAACATAACTGCTAACACAATAATCAGCAGCTATCACCAATAGACAAAACTGTTTATGACAAGACGAACGTTTCAATCAAAACATAGTTCAAGAAGGCGACAGAAAGCAGGACAAGAAACACGTATAAAAACCTGAGGATGACAAAATGGTGTTTAAATGTCTATGGAATGTCATCATGAAGATAACCACAACATCTTGAATGGCGCGCACATAAAGACTCCCTCTCATTCGAACAGACGACCTACACACAGCCAACTGTGTCACATACATTTATGTGTCCCCCCAAAAAAAAACACCCATAGTCACGGTCTACTTGTCCCCTGAAGGCTACGCTCACTTGTCACGCTTCTCGGCTCTCTATACGCGGTGTCCCTAAATATACATAAACATCGGCGCATAAATTCTTCCAATTTATATTGATATTACTAATTCCTGGATGCCGGTCTCCCGGTGTAGGAGTTAAGGACGTTGTTCGTAATCACGTATACTCTCGTACGAAACGCAGCTGCGCGGGATTCGGCAGCGGATCGCGTCGCGCTGGTTACTTGCGAAGGTATATGATTCCTGGATAGTAGCTTGGCCACGGGGCATTAAAAAAAAAAAAAAAACTTTAATTACTACGTTGTGTGATTTAAGCAATTTGTACCTGACGAGATGCAGCGAAATATGCCAGGCCATATTGTTTGTGTCTTCGTAATTCAAATTCACTACGGGAAAACATTGTTTTGAATAAAAAATTAAAAACAAACTGTCATTACTGGTTATAACACCTTGCGGTGTAGGACAGGAGGTCTTGAGCATGAGGTATTAAGGCTGCCTGGCCAGTGTAGTCGCCGCGAACTGTGCAGACCAGGCTTTTCTTTTTGCCACATGGCATAATCTGGACATATGGAGACCTGTTCCAAGGCAGGTGATTGTATGAGATGGCGAGCTCGGAGACGTACCATCGTGGCACATGATGATGATGATGACAAATGACGTATATCTGTGGTATATAGCAGTGTTGGCCTCGGGTGGTAGCTGTCTGGGTGGAGCCAGGAGCACAGGAGCAGAATGGGCACGCTTGACTAGAGCACCATCACCAGTGACGCAAGTGCTTTGAGGAGACACGGTTTAAGCAGTCAAGCGTATATTGTCTTTATTGCAGCAGATCCATTAATGAGAAGAGTCTGCCGGGTGGGTGGTGTACAGACAAGTACTGGAGACTAGAACTGAGGACTGTCCGTCTCTCCCATGTTCGGAAAACATACGTAAATATCAGTAACATGGCGTAATTATTTCATCATGTCAGGAAATATGACTAAGGGAAATATGACGTAATCATTTCATCAAGTTGGGAAATATAACGTAAGCATCTCATCACATTGGAAAATATGATGTATTAATCACATCACGTCAGAAAACATGTGATAACCATCTCCCCATGCCGGGAGCCGTCGGATAACCATCTTCCATGTGTTGACCAACAAATGGTAAACATCACCCATGTTAGGAAACATCGGATAACCATTTTCCATATATTGACCAAAAATGGTAAACAACCCCCGTGCTGAGAAACCATGACAGCTGGCTTTGTTAAGAGACATGGCGTAAAAATGTCTCTCATGCGGAGAAGCGCGGGGGAGCCAGTTCTGTCATCTCTCCCACCAAATACACGGTCCAGCCGTTAGATCCCACCCAGACCTGTCTCGGACTGGACCGTTGGTCAACTCTCCCACTAACTACACCGTCCAGCCGTTAGATCCCACCCAGACCTATCTCAGACTGGACTGGTGGTCACGACTCCCCAAAAACACTGAACCTAATGCACTGACGTTCTGACCATCGGAGCCCTAGACAAGGGCTTGCATCTATCAGTATGAGGTTGGTATAAAGACCTTTCTCCCGACCAGATATCAAGGTACCATCTCCCCAGGGGCGGCGTGGTAGAGCGCCCATTCCCACCTGCAAGCTCAGAAATCAGCAAGGTCTGTATTGGAACTTCAAATCTGCGGGGACGGGTATTGGGGTGTAGCTAGTCCATGATTCAGCACTGGCTGAGACCAGGCCTAGGTTGGATCAATGGTACACACCTGGACAGTTTCCAACAGAAGTCAACGCTGAACCAAGTCTGAAGGCTACACAACACAACAGATATCGATTCCCGGATAACACCAACTGTATATTAGCTTCATACCTGTGTACACAGTGAACACCAGCGGTATATTAGCTTCCTATCTGTGTACACAGTGAACACCAACTTCCTACCTGTGTAATCAGTGCACACCAGCGTGCCGCGTCACGGCTCTGGCAAATACCAAGGCCCGGCAACGGCTAGGGCTGGAATATCCCACTAGCGGATTTTGTGATAACAATTCAGCCATGTGTGGAATAGAAAGAAAGAAAAGAAAGAAAGAAAAAAGTGTGCCAAGTGTGCAGTCGCAAAATCAAGACCGTATCCAAAAAGGGAAGCGGGGTGGTGGTGGTGGTGGGGGGGGGGAGATGAGAGAGAGAGAGAGAGTGAGTGTGAGAGAGAGAGAGAGAGAGAGAGAGAGAGAGAGAGAGAGAGAGAGAGAGAGAGAGAGAGAGATGCAGCAACATATTGCCAGGCAATACATCGTGCAAAGTCATGTTTGTGGCTTCTGTGTTTACATGTTACATAGTTTGAATTTAATTTGGTCATGTTACGATTACCCCTTCCCCGTTCAACCTCAGAAGAGAAGTTATAATTAGGGCCCATTCCGGCCTCAGATTAATGATCCCGTGAGCGAATAAGCCACGTTTCGGATATTAATTGGAAAGGGGTTGTTGGCAATAGTTATATGCATCTAATACACCGATATTCTTTATTTTCCTTATTGGACAGAGAGAGAGAGAGAGAGAGAGAGAGAGAGAGAGAGAGAGAGAGAGAGAGAGAGAGAGAGAGAGAGAGAGAGCGAGAGAGAGAGAGAGAGAGAGAGAGAGAGAGAGAGAGAGAGAGAGAGAGAGAGGGTAAGAATAAGATAAAATCGAATCAGATATATTAAAATAAGGAAGAGTGCAACATCTAAAAGGGGATGTGGTATGAAGGTAAGACGATGGGTGGTAAAAAGGCCTCGTGCTGGCTATGGCACTGCCGGAACACAGAATGGGACAAAATCTCCACAGTAGTATGGTTTAAATTTCAGGCTGTACATAAGAACAAATAACATCGGAACCAATCTCTCAATAAGTGCTAGATCTTGCACTGTCTCGGGTCGACTCTGTAGCCTTCCCTCCAAGCGAGGGTTGTGCACCTGAGTACGGGACTGTCTGGGCGTTCTCTCTCTCTCTCTCTCTCTCTCTCCTCTCTCTCTCTCTCTCTCTCTCTCTCTCTCTCTCTCTCTCTCAATGCTACGTAAAGAATATCGGTGTGTAAGACGCATGTAACCTAAGCCGTTGAAGATTATTGAACAAGCGACAGTCTGCCGCCCAAATTAAAGTCAAACTATCCCAATGTAAACACAGAATCCACAAACAATATGTTGCACGATTTATTGCCTGGCATGTTTCGCTGCTTCTAGTCAGGTGCTGTATATCATAAACGATTCATACTTTGGCCGAAATACAAAATACATAGTCACTAATAGTGTAATGGAACCCTGTTTGAGCATAATGTGGGCAGCGTCTGTTACACGTAATAAATCTAAACGTAGTAGTATCTCTCTCGCTCGCTCTCTCTCTCTCTCTCTCTCTCTCTCTCTCTCTCTCTCTCTCTCTCTCTCTCTTTCAACTAGCCAGAAAAAAAAAAACATTCCCATACGTGTGGCACGTTACACCCACCTTGGATATTTATGATGCCCATGTTAAACACTGCCTCAACGAGTCATATATTATTGATTATTTTTCATGCGTTTTAATGCTTATTGTTCTTTTGTTGTTAAAGAATTGCTTCATAAGAGATGTTGAATGAAAGAATGTGTGAGAGGAAATAGAAAAGAAGGGCAGAGTGTCAGACGGGCCTGTGTGCCCAATTCTTAACCCTTTGAAAATAAAGATTTTCGTTTAGTTCATTCTCTCTCTCTCTCTCTCTCTCTCTCTCTCTCTCTCTCTCTCTCTCTCTCTCTCTCTCTCTCTCTCCCACTGCATTTGGTTTTTGGACTGGGTGGCGCGCGTTATACCTATCATTTGGTGCAAAACCAGTAACCTTAAAATTTGCAATTGCCAAAATTATACATAAAAATAACCACACTTGTAAGTTTACAATTGTCAAAAGAATACACGAAAATACTCACGTTTTGTAAGTTTACAACTGCCAAAAAAAGTCAGGTTTTAGATAAATATGACTGACCTACAGGTTCAGCTACGCGTGAGATGACGAAACATGCCCGCCCATGCCTATCGACACGGTATGACAGTAGACGGAACTACATGCTTTCTATTAGCGCCGAATATTTTGGCAGCGCTCACCAAACATGACATCCCACATTGTGCCATCGGCTTCTGGCGAAGGGGAGCAATTAGGAGGGTACGGGTCTTATCCTGGTGCGAAGAAATGCAACCTAAAGTCTCAATGACACGGCAGGGCAGACCAGGCCCTAAGCCTTGGTCGGCAAACTGGTCTAGGATCGGAGCTCTGACAGGCAGGCAAACAGAGCATTGCTTTGCTATCCGGCAGCTTCTGCAGTTTGGCTTGGTCCAGATGTGTTGTTGCTAACTCTCCTCTGGAGCAAATTAGAGAGAGAGAGAGAGAGAGAGAGAGAGAGAGAGAGAGAGAGAGAGAGAGAGAGAGAGAGAGAGAAAGAGTGTTATGCTGTATGGGCAACACATTGTCTCTACAATACAGCCCAGGCTTCGTGCTATAGAGAGCCTGTTTTTTTTTAAAGCACAACTTAACAAACTATCGTCTGTCTGCACGAAAAGGTGCCAGTAACTACCAAAACTATACAGATAATCTTAAGTTTACAACTGCCAACTTTACACCAAAATACTCATATACATTCTTGAAACATTGTATTACTTTACGGCATGAAAGTTTGGAGAGAACAATCATGGAGGGGTTTATGCCCGGGAAGAGAAGAAGAGGACGGCCAAAGAGAAGATGGGTGCAGGATGTGGCAGATAATGCCCAGATGGGTGTATCGGACGCGGGACATCTTGCTTATGACCGATAAGTTTTCCGAATGGCTGTTATGGGAGCGAAGTTCTGCAAAGGACATGTTACTGAATAAATGAATGTATTACCCGAGGACACAAACAAATATATGCAAAGATCTAAGGTCAACGTTCAAAGCTGTGGGTGAAACTATGGAAACAGCTAGAAATAGCCACAACGGAATGCTAACGGAATAATCAATGTGTATCGATTATCGAGTCAATCAATCATTAATCGAACTTTGGTGACGATCGGCAATGTCCCGCGAACAGAATACCGAAACGAGAGCCTCGTGTCATAGTTGAAGTACAGCTTAAACAGCCTTAAATAATTAAACGCATCGGGCAGTTGTATACAGAGGGAACAGAGACTGGGGGACAGGTGGAAGAATGGAAGGATGCACTGACAGACAGAAAATAGCTAAGCAGAACAAAGAACGGAATGTCAGACTGGCAAAAATGATGGATAGACAGAAAGGCTGACTGAAAGACAGGAAAGCAGACTGCTAGACTGAAAGATAAATAAATAGCCAACAGTCGGAAGAAACGAGAACAAAATAGCAGCAATGTAGTGTATGCACACATTTAATCCATCTCAGCTATAATGTACTCAGACAGACACAGAGATAAACAGACAACCAGCAGCGAATCTATATGCTCATTTAAACAACCTTATTTTACTAAGACAGACCGAAAACCAGCAAGGAGGTGATCTATACACAATGTTAGTGTACAAAGGCAGGCAGGCAGGCAGGCAGGCAGGCAGACAGAGCGACTAATATATAGAGAGAGACATGGCGCCGCATTCTTAATAAGACATTCGTGATCTGTTTCAAACCGTGGACGACATATAAATATAGAACCCACGGGTGTAATACTGCCTCCTGACCCGAGGATAGAGATTCGGGTGTTATGCCTTCTCCGACCAGGGCTAGAGGCTGAAGACAGACAGATCCTGTTTGCATATCATAAACGCCCCGATAGCTGGAACTCGTAAACAGTGGGATGTATTAAGTCACTGTCCTGAATTAATTTCAAAATGTGAAAACCCACCCACAATAACGTGTGTGGATTCTGGTATTGGTATACATGAAGTCTTCGCCGGTGTCACGGAGTGATGACACTTAACTCCAGACAAGTTTTAACGAAACGCACCCCGACGTGAGAGATTATGTTGCCGCCCCTGGAAGCCCAGGGTTAGACACCATCAAAGACTACGTGAATACAAGATACGGCGACACTGGGCAGGACCTCCTGTTTACACTGGGGAGGTGGTGAAAAAGAATATTCACCCAAAGAGGTACCTGACAGGGGCATTATTGATCCAGAGTTAGTGTACTGTAGCCCATGATTCCTCCCTTATTGGTAATCAATAGCGAATACCCGAACGAGTATAATCTGGCAAACGATCTCGGAACTGGACAATCCAGAGTTGATTCAAGCGAACCGTTAATGATTTCGTTTGGTGTGTACACAGTTCGCCTTCTCTGCACTCGCACACTTTCTCCCACAGATCTCACAAGGAGCTTGTGGCGAGAGAAGACATGGGTGGAACTGCAGTAAAGCTACCACAAATCAAGTGAGCGAATCAACAAACACGGAATGTGCAGTTGATCAGATTTAAAACACAAATCGGCAAACAGAACTGATGTCACCGCTAGAAAACCCTCGTCAGCACACAAAAAGAGACTGAAACAACTGCATTTAAACAATTACAAAAACTGACCGGGGTCCTGGAGTCCCCCGAATCTCAGAGAACAAACATATCTTCTGATGGGGATGTTTGTGTCTACGATTCAGTGTGATGATTTATACTATTCTTCTTTAAACAAAATCGCCACAAAAATATGTTGCACAATTTATTGCCAGGCATATTTGACTGCATTTCGTCGGGTGACAGCAGAGTTATATATCTTATGAAGTGAATAAATGAATAATACTTAAGCAGAAACACTTGAAACACGTAGCCACAGGTACAGTTGGAATGTGGAAGATCTGTTATCCCTATGGTAATTTCAAATTTAACAAACCCTGTTTGCATAAAACCTTCTGCAACATATTGTTTCTGGCTTCTGTGTAAACTGACTAAGGGAATACGTTGTTTTCAGTATTCTTCTTTCGCCCAATACCCCTCATTGAAGCACGGGACTTCAATCAACCCCCAGCCGCCCTATATATTGCTACGGCATGCCGCTCCGTCCATGCACTCGGTAGACTGTTCATTTGTCTCACATTCTATTCTTCTGTGTTTCAGGTCTTTCTCTAATTCGTTTGTTCTGTGCCTTCCAGACTAAAGGATTTATGGTTATACTAATCTCAGATGCTCTCAATGTATATCCTATTAAGTGCCAGCGTCACTTCCTGATCGTCTGATTCACTGATATTTGATTTATTTGGTTGTTTCGGGATTTGAGATTTAAAGATTGAGCACAACCCACAACTGGCATTTGATATTTGATCACTGATATTTGTTGAGCCTGGCTACATCTGTTCCACGCGGGTGATTCTCTGTTATACCAACTGAGTGCTATTTCACGCAGGCACCAAACAGTGCATGTTTGTCATTTATTAATAAATCACTGTAGTCGCCCTTCATGTTCCGACCCATACAGCAGTGCTGATATAACATTAGACTTACATGTTCCAAGTCCAGTGCCAAGTTTTAATTTCTTTGAACTTGCACACATTTCCTGGTGCCACGAAAGCACCTATTAACTTGTGTATTTGTATTTTAATACCTCTATCTGTTCTATCTGTGTACCGCACAGGTACATTGTGCATAATGCCGCCGCCAGAAAGCCAACACAAAAGTCCTCCACGATAAATACAGTTCATCGTCGATGAAAACGGCAATCACCAGAAAGACTACATTGACCGGGGTTTTATCCCATATGGCTCGGTCTCTTTTGCAGGGCGACCCACCGAAAGCGCCGCACAAAGCACAAACTCCATAGCTACAGCGACAACTCCCAGGAGTCTCCTGAAAAATGCAATCCAGCAACAGCCGGCCGTCATCATTCCGAACATGCAGTTCACGCGAAAAACAACTGCGAACAGATTCAAAAGCATTCCACGTGAAATTCACAGCTCACAGTGTCGCGCCACGCACTCACTCAGTAGCAGGGCGACGGAACCATAGCCTCTTTAGTCGCCTCTTACGACATGCATGGTAGGTAACAGTGTTACTATTCTTTGCTCCCCCGTATGGGCCCCGGCAACACACGGGAGTTATTGTGTAGTAGTGTCCTATGATATTGTGTAGTACAGTGCCCTATGATATTGTGTAGTACAGTGTCCTATGATATAGTGTAATAGTGTCCTGTGATACAGTGTAGTGTGGTGTAACGTAATGTGATACAACATAACTGTGACTACCACAGCGGAAACTCCTAACGAGGCCCACACAAGAGCTCCTACCAGAGAAGCCCCAGTCTAATCCCATACAAGCCGGGCTCTGCTGTGTGTTGCTATTCACTTCCCCCCAGACACCATTGTCTGTCTTTCTGGTATAAACCGCTTTGCTCCCTGATTACTGCGCTCCAAAAACAAATCCGGCACTATTCTTAAGGGAAACAAAATTGGCCCCACTTAAAATTGCTTCAGTGACAGCGGATTGTAACAGTAACTTTCTCAGCCATGGTTATTTTTGATCTTCCGAGTGAAGTTGGGGCAGGAGAAAGACGAAGTAGCAATACAATACAGAATGCATCAGCGATAAGCCTTACTGTGTAAACAGGTTGTTTTATTATGAAGTGGGTGTATCAACTACCTTCTTTACTTCCCACCCCTTTCAGAGTATTCTTCGAGACATGTTTCACCAGAGCACGTTACTCCTCTTCACCGCACTATACATCCTCCTTCAGTAGGACGAGCAGAATTGGCAAATGCAACCTAAAGACTAAATGTCATGGCAGGGCAGACCAGGCCCTAATTCGGCAACTGGTCTAGGATAGCAGCTTTGACAGGCGGACAGTTACAGCATTGCTTTGCTGATCCGATAGCGAGTCTTGTTCCAGACGTATTGGTGTTACCTTTCCTCTGGAGTAAACTAGACAGGCCGAGAGAGGGATCATGCTGCATGGGCAACAGATGGTCTCTAAATTCAGCCCAGGCTTTGTGCTATGGAGAAATTAACTCAATTGTATAAACCTATCGTCTATCAAGACGGCAATCTGCCAGTCATACTATACATCTGACCCAACCACCACACTATACAATATATCTGTCTAAACCTGCATGCTGTAGATCATGTAAACACACACAAACAACAGCTCACCGTTTGCTTACATGCTCAATCAGCCAGTAAATTGGCGCGACCCTTACAACTTTCCAAACTATTGTACATCAACTCCCGTTCGGCAGCCAATCCCTCTCAACTACCTGGCGCGACCCTTACAACTTTCACTTCAAGCAATTGTACAACTCCCTTTCCGTAGCTATTCCCTCTCCACTATACTCTCCACACCATCATTCAAACGCTGAGCACTTGAGGTCTGTGACTACCGTACTAATCGCGAGTGACAACATCCTGAATCACGAAATGCACGCCCGACTACTATGATCTATGGAATATAAAACGGGACAGAATAATGACCTATTCACACAGTTTATACGGCAGTCCAGTAGAACATGTAAAAGCCATTTACTGGTGGTAAACAATAGCTTACTAATGAGCGTACTCAGGTGTTTTATAATCTCAACACTACTGCATGGCGGACACGTGTGACCACTACACAATCAGTAGAAACAAGCGAATGGAAGTCCGTGGCTACTGCACATGATAGTTGGCTGGTTAGTGAATATTCTGGAAGATTGTGGCTTTTAACTCTTAAGTCCCATGCATAGGTGTTCGGGTTTTCCAAAAATGAAAATGGCTTGCACCTACGGGGGTGAGGGTGATGTAGGCATTTGCCTCCCGACCAAGTTCCAACTATACAGAGGCTGTGTCGCAGAACTCCCCGTCCACCCTCAAAGCTCACAAAGCTGTGGGGTTTGACAGATTCTCCTGGAGCTTGCCTTCCGTGTGGAGGCACATCGGGATGTACCAGGGTCAGGATGCAGCACAGCACGCACGGACAAGCTGGCACTCTGCCTGGGGTGGTCGTGTGTCCTCCACAGGTGTGACACATTCCACTGTAACATCTCCACCACAATACTCGGGGGCTGTGCAGGTCCTCCACAGGTGTGACGTACTCCACTGTCAACAACTCCATCACAATACCCGGGGGATGTGCAGGCCCCACTGTGATTGTACAGGTCGCATTTCATGGGCACAAAGGTATATACATATACAGATCCTAAGTATTAAATACAACGCCGATGTAAGAAATAAACGAGAGACATATCCAACATTCGGGGCACAGTAAGAGCATTTGCGCTGAAAGAAACGACACTTTTATAACAACCATATTGGAAGGAAATGTTAAATTGGACGAACAAAAGTAGACAACGATACAAGTGGGAAAGAAGTTAACTTTAAGAGATGGACAAACAGCAATCTATCAGAGTGTACCACCAAAGCCAGAGACAGAAAGTATTAGAGATTAAAAAATAAATAAATAAATAAGAGAGCGTGTGCGTGCGTTTGTGTGTATGTGTGTGTGTCCGTCCGTCGGTCCCTGGAGTTACAAAATTAGTGCTTTATGCGATGCTTTCGACAAGCCGCCGTGTGGAAAGAGCCCGAGCAATGTGGGATAAAACCCGATGCAATGATGTCGACCCCCTTGCCTTTTAAACCTTTTCAATTTGAAAAGGGAGACGGGGCACGTGCAGGGTTGTCCGGAGTGCAACAATGTTGATTCGTGATTTCATAACATCATAATTAAATCTTCTCTCACCTCTGAAGTCGGAGTGGGTTCGCCTGATGGCGAGATACACTGTTACTAGGGAAAGCTAATCCACACGCAAAAATTCAGACCATCAGTACTATAAATAGTGTGTATGGATTACGCTTGAGTTGAAAGCGAGCGCAAAAAAAAATATATTTACTTCTTTGATCTACTTCTATAAATGCTAAACAATACCTTTAAACAGTTTCTCGCGACAATCAAGTCCTGGGTATATATTTCAAACAGATTTCATCTATTATTGCTACAATTCAGCTTCAACGCTCAGAAGACGGAATAAACTAGCGCGGCCCTTGGCGTCTGCTGTGAGAATGCACTAATCCTCTTAGAGATAAGCCAAAGTCCGTCTCCACTCTAAAACAACATGGCATTTTGGATGAGCGCTGACAAAGATGCAATCTAAATATAACTGACAGAATCATGCTAGTTGTTTTATGAAGCTATATATAACCGACCACTTGCTGAGAAACCAAAGTAATGCAATATTTGAACATGTGGAATAGGCTGTATGCGGGAGTGACAAGAATAATCAATGGAAAACACAGTTACCGTGAAATTTGAAGTGGCGAGCTCTTCATACTTGTATCGCCATCATAATGAAGGTTCCCAAAGGAGCATGAGGACGTTGCCGTAGTGATGTGGTTTGTGTACTGACTTGCTGATACGGTGGATTCAGGCTCAACCACGAGTGATGGCTGGGATTTGTTTCTTCTCCAACATCACGATTCTATAGAAGAATGACCGAGAACACTACGGGCAAACAAAGATGGGTGCTGGGTACGTGATGCCGGACACCAATCCAAGCAAAGAACCGTTTACTTCTGTCAGATGTAGACTAGCGGCACCCGTGGGTGGGCAATGTCCTAAAGTAAGAGTCAATCTAACTTTAATACGTCGCAACAAAGAAGAAGATATAGGGGACTTGAGACCAAGGAAGGCCCAGACCGAAGATAACAGACAGCTTGAAATCGTGTCTCGGAGGAGCATCTGGGTAGAAAGTGATGGGTACTACACGAGACGGTGGGCAAACATGCCATACGGCTTGGGGGAGATAAAGGGTCAAGCTTTTAGACCAAGCAAGCCTTATAGTTGATTGATTTATCACATTGGCACTTTGATGTCTTGACAGACGATAGTTTATTATATTGTTTCAAAAAAAGCCATAATAACTACAACCTATGGCGGTAGCGAATGTAATTGACCAGACCAATTCGCGTGGTACATGTCCCTCCACAATGGATGCATGTGAAAACATGGTCATTTCCACCATCACGCACCACATGACGGCTCACACGCTCAGATTGTAACCTAACTGCAATCATTTTCTTCCATTTATTCCATTCCTGATCTTTTCCCTCCATTCAACGCGATCAGCGGCAACTTGCTCCGAGGGTGCAATGTCAAGTCCTGTACCAATCATGCCCCGCTTACACATATTTTTACCTTAGCAGAGGCCGACACCGAGATCGTTTACCCATTTGTAATTCACCAACAAAGACGCCCGCTGGTATTCTACTGTTGTCCCTGGTTGATTTATAATCATATAGAAAACTGTAGGTCAGCTTGGCCGAATAGATAAAAACGCGTGTTCATAAACATCCGGTGTAATTGGTTCAACCCCTACACCGGGCAGTTGGACTAACATGTTGTCCTATCGGCCTTGACTGGGGATGTAAATTACAAGCACCTCTGAAGTCGGTGTGGGTTCGCCTGATGGTGAGGGACAATGTTAATAGGGAAAGTAATCAACATGGAAAATGCAGTCCAGCGCTACTAGAAGTAGTGTTTATGGACTACGCTTGAGTTCAAAGCGAGCGGGCACACAAAAAAAAAAAAAAAAAGAAAAAGAAAAAGAAAAAATATAGAATACTAAGTTTCCGAAACGTTGGTATTTATGTCGCCAGCTTGCTTCTATCAGAAAGAAGTTGACGTAGAGATTTTGAATAACGAAGACACAAACAATAGATTGCACGATTTATTGCCTGGCATATTTCGCTGCATCTCGTCAGGTACATACTGCAGAATTCACACAACGTAAATAAAGTTAACTAGATAAATCCTTCAAGCTGAAATAAACACATGTTTGCACAGTAATGTCAATTGTCTACTGCCACAACGCAACTCCCGCAATTATCAAATTGGCAACGTCAACGTTGAAGCAATAATAAACAGTTTCCTAGCTTCTTGTGGGGATTTCCCTATATTATTTTCTACCGCCTTTTCCGATGACGTCATTCTGTCTAAACGCCATGTGGCATCTACCACGGTACTGACTAACATGTCTTTCTGTTTGTACAAAACTGGCTTGTGTAGATTAATCATTATTGCTTCTGCAAACTTTAACATGCGAGTATTTTGTGTGTTAAACAACACGCGAAAGGCCCTGTCTCTATACATCACATGGCCGCTTTCCAGCATATGCCTATCAATTGATGACGCGGGAAGCTTCCGGTGTGTAGGGGATGTAGAGATTCTCCCACCAACCCAGTACAGAAGTGCCAATCTCCACGGAGACCTTTACTGCAGAGCCCTCCTTCACCTCTCCAAACTCATAAACCAGCGGGATGTACAAGACCGGTTCTGAAACATAACATCCGCGAAGAGGCGTGACGATCCTAGGAAAGTTAGCCAGACTGGGCAGCCAGTTTGTGGGAAGGATGCAACAGGAAGAGAAGCCATCCTCCCAGGAGTGAGTCCTGGCGCTGGTTGCCACCTGATCTACCCAGGTTTGCACAACAGGAAGAGAAGCCATGTTCCCAGGAGTGAGTCCTGGCGCTGGTCGCCACCTCAGCGATCTACCCAGGTTTACAAAATTGACATGGGAAACTTGTCTGGAAGTGTTCAGGCGGCCAGCGTGATGCTGGACATCATTTTCCCGCCAGGTACCTGATCACAGAATCAACCAATGAGATGCCTGGATACATACAGAGAAGACACATGCTTGCGTTACAGTGTGGCAGATTGAAAGAAAGGTAACAGGCGAGAAAAGAGGTAGTGGAGAAAAACGAGGAGGAACATACACGAGTAAACTATTCCACTCGTATTTTAATATCTATAAGGCTTTTTTAAACAACGAAAAATATATTTAATTAACTGTTAAAAACACCAAACCCAATTAAATATCCGCCTCGCATGACCGGCCACCCAGCTGAGCACGAGAGGCAGTCTGTTGACGAGGAGATCTAAGATTAATAAAATATGCAACAAGCAGCTCGGCCGGAAGATCCTCAGCCGGTCTATAAATACAACATCGCGTGTCTTCTAGAACTGTTGCCTATATACTGGACACTGCTTTGTTTGTGTGCTTAAACTGTCGAAGGTTCTAGCTGTGGAGGGGGCTTGTCTCGAGGTATGGTGTCTGTCTCGAGTGCTGGAGGTCCCGGGTTCAAGCCCTGGTGAGGACCGGGATTTTTTTTCACGTGGACTTCTAGTAATAAAATTTCCCTTGGTCTCTGGGTAGTGAGATCGGACGCCCGTGTGTATTGTTGCGCACGTAAAAAATCTCTTGGCAGCTGGAAATCGAAAAAGAGTAGCCTGACAGCGCTTCCCGGGCAAAATTTCGAGTTAAAAATCTACTAAAGTATTTCAGGATCCTCGCCGGTGCTAAGGAGTTCGTGCACTGAGCTGAATTTCTCCAGACTCAAGTTTGAGTTAGGAGGAGAGCGGAGCACTTATGGGTTACACCCGTGTGCCGTGATGTTGATCCATCAACTAAACTAAACTAGATGTTGGGTTCAGGTATACTACAGAAACAGAAGAGAATTAGAGCGATTCAGCAGTGGGCGAGCACCAGTTCTGGGACGACGCTCAACCCGTAGAGGAACATTCAGGCAGACGTTCAAACAGGCTCCAGTGGTGCCATTAGTATGGGCACTCTTCGCTGGCCACGAAGAAGGAGATGAAGCACGTGTGAGGATTTCCCTAGTGCACTAATGTATATTCCTTATTTCACATTTTGTTATATGTAATACGCCGGTATCCGTGGCGATGGCGTTGCGGACACGATTAGTAATGCCGCTTACCCGCGTTTGAAACAGCAGTGACCGATTTGGCAGCAGACCATGTCGCGCTGGTTTTAACGTGTTGGTATGGGAGCCGGTCGTTCAGAAATCAATGTCAAACTACTGAACGTAAAACTTGCCAAGACACCAACAACGGCAGTAAAATACTGGTCTTGACTACAACGTCCTGTAAAGGACATGCAACTTTACCACACACACAAAATACGTAATACACAAAAATATCAACTGTTGGGGGACTAGTGAGGCCATTGGAATAGCATGACAAATAAAAGCACCCCTATAGAATTACACGAAAGTGAGGATTAGAAAGTTAGTTGCATGCAACAGGACGTCGCAGTCATCCCAGCATTTTTGACTTTGTGATTTACTAGGCAAGTTTACTTTCAGCAGTCTGTCATATTTTCTGAACGACGGGCGCTCGTACCACTGTATGAAAATCACCCCAGACGGTCTGCTTCTAAATCGTCTGCAGATGTGTTTCAAAGGCGGGACTGCGAATGGCGTTGGCAACATTTTCGCCTGACACATTAGCAGAAACGTGTAATATGCACGTGTTAAACAGGTGCTAGTTCAATGGCTGGACACGCTTTCTGTCCATCTTCCATAGTGTTGTCTTTGATGTGGATAACCGGCTTGGCTAGTAAAGGCACTTTATTCTACTGTCTAGCGTGTCATCCACTCTATATTTATATCGTGTACTTCTATAAATGTCTATCATTTTGTTAGTCTTCAAAATCGAGAGGATCAATTCCACTGCACCGGGTTTTATCCCATATGGCTCGTAATCTTTCTGCAGGGCGGCTTGTCGAAAGCAGCAACAAAGCACGAACTCCGGTGCGCCAGCGACGACCCCCCAGGAGTATGCGAGAAAAATGCACTCATGAACCGAAAGACGTGGCACGGAATCGAACCCACAACCTTCGGAGTGCAAGGCAAACGGCCTGACCACTTGGCCACGAAGACCCTGCCTATCAATACATGTATATCAAGCAATTTCAATGACCTCAAGCGTTCCCGGACAACTGTATCTGTGCATTACACGAAAAAAAAAACGGAGGGGGGTAGAATGTGCCAGACCAAATCAGTACGGCTCAAACAACAGATACAATGACTTGGCTTTGAACTGATCACTACAGCTGAGGGAAGCAATCCCTCCAGACGCTGAACCACTTGGGCATGTAAGGACAAGCCGCGCACACACACACACACGCAGAGAGAGAGAGAGGGAGAGAGAGAGAGAGAGAGAGGGAGAGAGAGAGGGGGAATGGGGGGGGGGGTAACTATGATATCCAGTTCAGAGAGCATCATACAATATATCCTAGTTTCAAACCCGCAACTACAGTCAAGGAAACCACAGCACCTGGCCATGTGAACACGAACTGGGACAGTCGGTTAAGCTTGCCACATTCCTGAAAGTCGACCCGGCCCATCTCAACAATCCATTCCCTTCTTACAATAACGTAGCACCGAGGCAATGGTAGCGTGGCCGATATTTGACAACCTAAAATAACCCGGGTATTTGAGAACCCTGAATACAAAGGAAATCAACAGCCTGTAACATCAGCACCAAATCTCTCCCGCATACCATCTCTTGAATGTAACTACACGACACAGGTTGCTGGTGTCAGGGGTGATAAGTTACAAACCTACACCCAGGGATTATATGTCCTGTGCTCATAACACAATTCCTCATGTACAGTAGTTCCTTTGTTAAATTAGCATGTTCTTTCAGGGGACCAGCAGGGGGCTGATGTGTTCTTCTGATACCCGAGGAGACGTGTTCACTTACCAGCAAGATCAGCTGTATCTCCAGGCATGTTTGATGTGTCTTGTTCTGCCTAGAATATATCTTCTGTGTAACATTTACCCGCCCACAGCAGTCAGGCAAAGGAGCTGTAGGATGTTATCGTCATGTGTCCTGCCAACTGGCGTAAACGTTCATTCTCCTCTGCAGATCTCAGTCCCTGGTGTTCTGGATCAGTTGTACTGATATTCCTCCATACCACCGTCTAAATGCAACCAGCATAATCTCTCTCGGTCTGTCTCTGCCTCTCTTCTCACCGATATCTCCTGTGGTCACGATTTTTTAAATGCCTCTCTTCTAAGTATATGACCAAAGAAAGCTGTGCACCTTTTTCTTATATGTGTGTATAACGTTCTACGCAAGTATTTGTGTGTGATACAACATGATCGACTGTGCCTCTCGACATGACACTCGAATACGACGTAAGTTTCAATATTTCTGGTATGCGTTTGCTTGTAACGTAGAGAAGCAAGGCCGGCATTATTCACGATATAGACAACACGGACAGATTGGATGCACCGTCGATGACATCCATGATAAAGACTCATACTGGAAAGACCTCTTCATATCCACGTGGGGAAATGTGGCTAGGAACTAGTATATGGGGCATTCGGGACAGACACTACACCAGCTATCGAAGACTGACTGGGTCGAGCATGGTAACTACTGTGATAAAACTTAGGTCCACAACTTTGCATACTGTGTGACTACAAGAGAGACCACAATATTCCACGACGACGCTTGACAATTAGTATCCACATGTTGCACTCACTGTTTGGAGAGCTCGTGGGCGTGTTGGGAATGTATGTGTTGTTTGCCAATCGGAAGGAAAACAAGTCATCACCAGCCTACATTCATGAAAGTACATAAGAGTGGACAACTTGATGAGATGGAGCTTTGACAACAACAACACTAATAACAACAACACATACAGGTATTGAAGATATACGCGAAGTGCTCAACACACGAAGGCTACCGCTTCCTATAGTTAGTAGTAATCTGAACTGGCAACATAACAAGGCGCCTGCGCCTGACTGGGGAAAATCCGTGTGATATACTGACATAGAAGGGCGAGGCGTTACAGATATGTGAGATAGAAAACATACCGAACTAACTACCAGACTAAAGATGTCAGAATAAGTATACACAAGTAAAGGTGAGCTTTTAAACACTAGGAAATTTGTGGAGGTATATGGAAGTTAAACCTAGCACGGCAATGAGAATATTCAATCCCGACGTTAAATCTGTACATGAATCAGAAACATTGAGAACGAATAAAAAGGATTATAAACAAAGTATACACATTTATTAATTGGTGCCTGTGCAAAGTAGGACATCAATGGTGAGGAGTTCATGGACGGAATTAGACAAATGTGAAATACCAGTGAACCAAGAGGCAAAGTAGGACATCAATGGTATGAGAGACTGACCGGTGAGGAGTTCATGGACGGAATTAGACAAATGTGAAATACCAGTGAAGCAAGAGGCAAAGTAGGACATCAATGGTATGAGAGACTGACCGGTGAGGAGTTCATGGACGGAATTAGACAAATGTGAAATACCAGTGAACCAAGAGGCAAAGTAGGACATCAATGGTATGAGAAACTGACCGGTGAGGAGTTCATGGACGGAATTAGACAAATGTGAAATACCAGTGAACCAAGAGGCGAAGTAGGACATCAATGGTATGAGAGACTGACCGGTGAGGAGTTCATGGACGGAATTAGACAAATGTGAAATATCAGTGAACCAAGAGGCAAAGTAGGACATCAATGGTATGAGAGACTGACCGGTGAGGAGTTCATGGACGGAATTAGACAAATGTGAAATACCAGTGAACCAAGAGGCAAAGTAGGACATCAATGGTATGAGAGACTGACCGGTGAGGAGTTCATGGACGGAATTAGACAAATGTGAAATACCAGTGAACCAAGAGGCAAAGTAGGACATCAATGGTATGAGAGACTGACCGGTGAGGAGTTCATGGACGGAATTAGACAAATGTGAAATACCAGTGAACCAAGAGGCAAAGTAGGACATCAATGGTATGAGAGACTGACCGGTGAGGAGTTCATGGACGGAATTAGACAAATGTGAAATACCAGTGAACCAAGAGGCGAAGTAGGACATCAATGGTATGAGAGACTGACCGGTGAGGGGTTCATGGACGGAATTAGACAAATGTGAAATACCAGTGAACCAAGAGGCGAAGTAGGACATCAATGGTATGAGAGACTGACCGGTGAGGAGTTCATGGACGGAATTAAACAAATGTGAAATACCAGTGAACCAAGAGGCGAAGTAGGACATCAATGGTATGAGAGACTGACCGGTGAGGAGTTCATGGACGGAATTAGACAAATGTGAAATACCAGTGAACCAAGAGGCGAAGTAGGACATCAATGGTATGAGAGACTGACCGGTGAGGAGTTCATGGACGGAATTAGACAAATGTGAAATACCAGTGAACCAAGAGGCGAAGTAGGACATCAATGGTATGAGAGACTGACCGGTGAGGAGTTCATGGACGGAATTAAACAAATGTGAAATACCAGTGAACCAAGAGGCAAAGTAGGACATCAATGGTATGAGAGACTGACCGGTGAGGAGTTCATGGACGGAATTAAACAAATGTGAAATACCAGTGAACCAAGAGGCAAAGTAGGACATCAATGGTATGAGAGACTGACCGGTGAGGAGTTCATGGACGGAATTAGACAAATGTGAAATACCAGTGAACCAAGAGGCGAAGTAGGACATCAATGGTATGAGAGACTGACCGGTGAGGAGTTCATGGACGGAATTAGACAAATGTGAAATACCAGTGAACCAAGAGGCAAAGTAGGACATCAATGGTATGAGAGACTGACCGGTGAGGAGTTCATGGACGGAATTAGACAAATGTGAAATACCAGTGAACCAAGAGGCGAAGAAAAAGCGCTGGAGCCAGACAGGACATACATTGAGAAAATCTGAGAATAGTATCACTGGGAAGGTCATTGTCTGGAATCCAGGGACAACCACAATAGAGGACGACCTAAAACACGCGGAGAAGTGAAGTAGAGACAAACATGTATAATACTGGAAGGGCATGGGCGGAGATATGGGGAGGGTATGGACGGAGATATGGGGAGGGTATGGAAGGAGATATGGGGAGGGTATGGAAGGAGATATGGGGAGGGTATGGACGGAGATATGGGGAGGGTATCGAAGGAGATATGGGGAGGGTATGGACGGAGATATGGGGAGGGTATGGACGGAGATATGGGGAGGGTATGGACGGAGATATACAGGATGGCTATGGATTGGAAGGCTTGCAGTCAGTTAGTTCAGGCCTATGTCCCAATGGGGGAATAAAAGACGACAGAAAAAGACATAGATCACCATTTTCCACTGACTAAAGACATCATTTTCCAGTGACCAAAGACATGAGGCACCATTTTCCAGTGACCAAAGACATGAGGCACCATTTTCCAGTGACCAAAGACATGAGGCACCATTTTCCACTGACCAAAGACATGAGGCACCATTTTCCACTGACCAAAGACATGAGGTATTATCTTCCACTGACCAAAGAAAACAAGATGCACCATTTTCCAATCTTCCACTGACCAAAGACAGCAAAGCATAATTAGTCTATGCCTTGATAATCAAGAACAGCAGGAGGCACCATTTTCCTATCTCCCACAGACTAAAACAAAACGATACGATTGCGCACCTTCTACTTACTACAGGCAGAATGAGGCACCATTTTCCTATTTTCCACTGACCATTATTCCTTTTCCCACGGGAGCTAATTATATCAAGAAACGCGGTTGCCCTGTTTGCTCCCCACAAATTACCTGCAAGTCATCTAGGACCTACTTATCCAATCCCAAAACAAAAAAAAACAAAAAAACAACGCCATGTCCCGTTTTTTATTTAACAGACACACAATGTCTCATTTCCCCATGTCTACAACCACACGCTGTCCCATTTCCCCTTGTCAACAGCCACACAATGCCCCATTTCCCCTTATCTACAACCACACACTGTCCCATTTCTTCTTGTCTATAGCCACACACTGTCCCATTTCACCTAGTCAATAGCCACACATTGTCCCATTTCCCCTTGTCAACAGCCCTACTATGTCCAATTTCCCCGAGTCTACAGCAAGGCAATGATCCAGCTCCCCTTGCCGAAGTCAGTTATCATTACAGTACAGTCCTCTAACCGTGTCCTAGAGTATGATCTTCTGCTATTGGCAACAGCGAATGAAAACTGGGTAAGGTGTGCCGTCCCACTGCTGTGGCTAAAGTCTAGAGATGTACGTAAGACGTGCCACAGTTGTGGCTCAAGTCTAGCGATGTAGGTAAGGCGTGCCACAGCTGTGGCTCAAGTCTAGAGATGTAGGCAAGACAACTCTGATTCAAGTATATGTGCCAACATTTCCCTTAAGGGCGCCTGCCTAAATCTCCTCCACGCGTGACTTGCTACTGGACAAAGCTTCACTTCTACAGAAGGTCAGAGTTCACCAATGTTCAGTGCAGGAATTTCTCCGTTATTGAGCGTTGACAAAGTATTCAAGTGTGTGCGGGTAAGCTGGGGATGGAATGGTTTATAGGTCCGATGTCCAGCTGTAACTGAGTCGTTATCCAAATCAAAACTGTTCAAGTGTATGCGGGTAAGCTGAGGGAGGAATGGCTTATGAGTCCGACGTCCAGCTCTAACTTGAGAGACATTCCATTCCAGCTGCATGTCTCATACCGTTCTTATTAACTCCACATAAATTAATCATCAAAACAAAACAAAAATAACAACAACAACAACAACAAGTCGACGATAAGCTGTACTACGAAGCGTAATAAAATGGACGTTGCGACCAAAGCCTTCGTCAGTACACAAATAATAAACACACATGGACACAACTACATGATAAACACAACATGAAAATATAAACATAAAAATTACTCATCTGTATCCTTGTTGTGGACTGGCTATCTGTTTCATTACATCCGCCTGTATGATTCCAACAAAGTGACTGAACCGGAAATGTTATTAACTCCATGTATGTCTTCACTGGTAGACCTGGGCATGTTTGTTTTATAACTATTGTTCTTGTTGTACCCGTTTCCTCTTTCCCGGGGCGTGTTGTCCACAAGTACACCCTTCTCGTTTATGTTTCTCCGCGACCAAAGGTTTGACCAAGTGGCAACTCTTCGCTTTTTGGGCACCTCTGAGCTGTTATATTTTCCAGAACTCGATCATTTGTCAACTGTTCAATCCAGCTGCATCTTTTTTTTATTTTCTTATACAACTTTTTACTTCAACAAATCCCATAACAATCGATAAATTTGTAAAACTGTGTTAATAAAAGAGAAGGGGAAATATTACTCCCATCTCTTCTCCTTGTCCTCCTCCTCACTGTCCTCTTCCTCCACCGTTACCCTGATACTGCATGTGTTGGGTGTATTTATGTTGTTTCTTTAGCAGCAAAACTGTCCTGCCCTTTTTACGTCTGTCATCTGATACACCCGACTTCTTTCCAGCATTTGTTGAACGATTTAACCCTTTTAGCACGGCCCGGGCCGATTATCGGCCCGCCATAGAAATGCCAAATTCACGTAACGGCCGATCGTCGGCCCCATCGTATTTCAGGTAGACACCGCAAGAAATCTCCGCTTTTGAAACACGGAAAATAGTGTCCCATGATTCCTTGCGGTATTTTGTTTACAAATGTCCGCTCGTCTTTGTTCTGTATCAAGCGTTTAATTTGTTGTAGAATTTTTTTGAAACAGACCTAAACGGCCCAAAACATGTCAGATTCTGATAATTCCGCCACTGATAGGGATGTCGATGAAACGTTTGAATCGAGTGAATCTGGTGAGTCTAGTGAGGAAGCTGATGATAGATCTAGTGAGAGCGATAACGAAAGTGCAGATGGAGAGAATGAACCGACAACAGCTCAACCATGGCTCAGGGTTTATCCTCCTGAAGATGATGATGGGATTGAGATACATCCATTTTCTGAGCTGACTGGCCCAAAACGAATGCCACCTAGTGACTCCAAGCCTGTCAGTTATCTATACCTGTTTCTCACAATTGAGTTACTGACAGTATTTGTAGCAGAAACAAATAGATATGCCAGCCAGTTCATTGCAAAAAGTGGCAATGTACTCAAAAGGAGATCCATTGTACAAAATTGGAGACCCACCAGTATTCCAGAAATGAAGGCGTTTATCGCGATAATCCTGAATATGGGACTGAACCGAAAGCCAACCCTTTTTTCATACTGGACTACCTGCAAATCCCAAGAAACCCCTTGGTTTGGAAGGGTTATGCCCAGGGAGAGATATGAGCTCATTTTAAAATTTTTCATATTGTAAATAATGAAAATTTAGCGGCACCAGGGGAAGACGGCTATGATCCATGCGGTAAGTTTGCTCCACTGGTGGATCATGCTAATAGATTATTTAGGCACCATTATACCCCAAAGCAGGAGTTATCTGTTGATGAGAGCCTAATTGGTACCAAGAGCAAAAGCCAGATTCTACAGTATATGCCCAATAAGCATCACCACAAGTGGGGCATAAAATTATGGATGCTGTGTGAGTCTGCAAGTGCGTATGTGCTCGGATTTTTTGTGTACAAGGGGAAAAGAGATCAAGAGGAAGATCACCTTGGACTATCCCATAGAGTAGTCAGAAAGCTCTTATCAATAGGAAACTACCTAAAGAAGGGGTATCATGTTTTTGTGGATAATTTTTTTGCAAGTATTGAACTGGCTACTGATCTGTTTTTGCAAGGAACATACCTCACAGGTACAGTGCGACGCAATCGCCGAAATCTCCCCAAGGCAATAAAGGGCAATCTTCAGCCTAATGAAACTCTCTACTACAGGAAAGGAAGCATACTGACTGCAGCATACAGGGAAAAGAAATCCCAAACAAAATCAGTTCTTCTCATGTCTACTAAAGAGAAAGCAGAACAAGTAGATGTTACTGTGAGGAGAAGACAAAATGACCCAACGCCTGCCGAAAGATCAAAGCCGCGTGTTGTTTTGCAGTACAATAAGTACATGGGAGGTGTGGATCAAAGCGACATGATGTTGTACGCCTATTTAGATGAGAGGAGAACGTTAAAGTATTGGCGTAAGGTTGTCTTCTCCATTTTTGGACGCATGACAGTAAATGCATATATTTTGTATTGTCAAAATACGTCAAATACCCGGAATTTAACTCGCTATAAATTCACTGCCAATGTTGTGAGTGATCTGGCACAGGACTATCTGGACATAAAATATCCTCCTCCTTCTACTGATGCTGCTGGGGACAGAGGCTATGTGGATATTCCAAATAGAAAAGAGAAAGACTGTTCTGTGTGCAGTGACCGCTCTCAGCCAGGAGGAAGGAAGCGTAGCCGAACCATGTGTTCTACATGTGAAAAGGGTGTGCATCACTACTGTTTTGATAAACACCAATGTAAGAAGGCCAAGGGACAATAATAAGGTAGGAAATTGCATATATAACTGTATTTAGCTGTATGTATCTTACTTTGAAGTTGTAAATTCACATTTTGTCTTTTCTATTTTTAGATATGCAAATGAGCTAATTTGCATATTTGTCAATTTAAAAAACAATTTGTTGTAAATCATACACTTCAATATATACCCTTCCTATAAATATATATATTGCATGGTGTCAGAAAATCAGAAAGGTGTCTAAAAAAATAAACAAAAATACAACCAAATTTACTGAAATAATGCTCAGTGTTTTTGGCTAATAAGCCTAAAATAATTCCGTGCTAAAAGGGTTAACCATCCGGGGTATTTTCGTAGAACATCCCACTGCTTCAGAGAGACATGACGCCACGGCCCGTTCCATCCACATGCAACAGGTCTGTCCCGAACTAACTCGAGGATGCCTCATGAGAAGACAGGGGCAACATAAAGGCATCTCTCGTTGTCCAAGGAGGCTTCAACTAATATAGTCTTCTCCATTCTAAAACCGACATCACAGGACTACCAACATACCGCCAGCAAGCATGTGTGGGTGTCGTGTCACCAGTCATCGGTATGTGAGCTGGCAGATAGGGTTATCAAGGTGTTTCTTGTGTACACAGGTACATCAGGCAGAGATAATAGTGGGGCAAGGCTAATGAACATTGTTGCATTCCTAATCCGTTCTAGGTGAGGCTGTTGTATATAGCTATATTCTATGCTGAACAAGGATGCCAATCCATTTTCAGGGAAAGACCATGTTATCAACACACATAAAATAACACCAGTTTAAGATAGGATCGTGGGGGTGTGTGAGTGAGTGAGAGAGAGAGAGAGAGAGAGAGAGAGAGAGAGAGAGAGAGAGAGAGAGAGAGAGAGAGAGAGAGAGAGAGAGAGAGAGAGAGAGAGAGAGAGAGAGAGAGAGAGAGAGAATATCCACGTATAGGCCAACCACCGTCAGACATCCTGATGCTACCTACCGATTTTATTAGAGACAGTACAGTCGAGGTCAGAGTTCACACGTGGGAGAAGAAGCTGACATTACAGTCGAGGTCAGAGTTCACAAGTGGGAGAAGAAGATAAGTAATTAGTTATACATGATTTGACGAAATCACAATATGGCTTAGCGAAAAAAAAAAAAAGTAGCTAGATTAAAAAGATGGACGGATTTATTTTTCTCGTTTGCTGGCTTTCAACTCCAGTGTAGTTCACATTGGATGATTGTTGGGTCTGGGCCAGTTTTCTCTATAACCAGCGTCCCCTGCCATGAGGTGACCACTCCCATTTTTAAGGTACTATTAATTTGCGGAGGGGTGCAACTGGGCGGGTACAGGCCTTATCCTGGTGCGAGGAAATGCAACCTAAAGACTAAATGTCGTGGCAGGACAGCCCAAATCCTAAGCCTTGGTTGGAAACTGCTCTAGGATCGAAGCTCCGACAGGCGGGCAGTTAGAGCGTTGCTTTACTGATCCGGCAGCTTCAGAAGCTTGCCTTGTTCCAAATTTATTGGTGTTACCTTTCCTCTGGAGTAAACTAGACAGGCCGATAGAGGGATCATGCATGGACAACACATGATCTCTACAATTCAGCCCAGGCTTTGTGCTATGCAGATGTATAACTCCATCCCTGGTCTTAACCGGTCTCGGAATCAAAGCGAGAGGTGGCAGTTACTGGTTATACGTCCTTGTCAATTGGCGTAGACAGGCGCCACGGGTTGCCTCTGACGGTGGGAGACACCTACAGGTGTCACTCTGATCAGCTACCGTCCGCCTCAAGCTGGGCAACCCGCTGTATCCATTGTGGACGAACATTTATAGCCCCGGTGATGTACGTCCCCAAGTCCAGAACGAAAAGTCGGCTTGTAAGTCCGATTGACCAGTGAAGAGAGGGAACCCCCTACCTCGTCCAAGGCTAGTGAAAACCACTCTAGATTAAAAGACGGAAGGCTAGGGAAAGCCTTGCTAGATGGAACGGTGGAAGGCAAATGTACCAGGGGGTAGATATCGGTTTACACGGGGACTGATCAAAACATGGCCTATAAAATATGTGTTTGCGCCAACTTGGCTGTGGATTCATGCCAGGCAACGATCGATGTTGTTACACACAGTAAACAACTAGGGTTAGAATTAAATTGTAAAAAGACACAGATTATGGTCGTCACTAGGAAGAAGGAAATACCACAATGTAATATACAAGTAAATGGGAACATTCTTTAACAAGTGAATCGATACAATTATCTCGGAACAGTCATAACATCTGATGGGAGATGCCTTGAAGAGATTAGAACAAGAATCGCCATGGCAAAAGTAGCCTTTAGCAAGATGAAAAACATACTGACCAATAAAAAGATATCAATTGAAACGAGAAAAAGAGTGTTGAGATGCTACATAGAACCTGCACTTTTATATGGATGTGAAGCTTGGACAATGAGCAGTCAGGCTGAAAAATATCTGATAGCTGTAGAAATGTGGTTTCTAAGGAAAATGCAAAGAATACCATGGACAGCCAGAAAGACCAATGAACAAGTCCTTCAAGAAACAAATGAAGATCGTAAACTGATTAGAGACATTAGACGTAGACAGTCACAATTTTTTGGGCATGTTATGAGAAGAAATGATTTGAAAAACTTGGTGACAACTGGTAAGATCGAGGGGAACAGACCAAGGGGAAGACCTAGAAGCAAGTACCTGGATGGCTTGGCTTTGTGGCATGGTCGAGACAGAAACACGGAGCTAATCCACGACTCTGGTGATCGAGTGCGATGGCAGAACATGCCCGCCCACGCTTACCGTGGCACATGATGGATGGATGGATGTACGATCGATGCAGAAATGGCAGCTGGGTATATTTAATTGCTAGATCTCCGACAGAAACCCTGGGGTCTGTGTATGGGTGTTTAGAGAGTCGGTGAACTTGAGCTTTGTAAGTAAACAAGACAGTAAAGGACCCATGTCCCCGCCTGGGGTAGTAGTGGACAAATGGTGCTAGCACACGTACAGAAATATAGTTGGTAAACAAGGGATTCAGATAAGTACCTTTAATTAGTTTAATATTGTCATAAGTGTGTTTCAGGTAGGTTTGTGTCGGTTTGTATTTGTTTGTTCTGTGCAGACGAAGGCTTTGGCCGCAACGTCCAATTTGTCTCTCGTAATCTTGTTTTAGTAAAGCTCACAATCTACTTCTCGTTGTTTGGGTGATTCAGAAATATAGTTGACACTGACAATATCTTACAAGTGACACATTAGTCAACTGTATGTGTATAAAAATAGCTGACACTGACAGCATCTTGCAAGCGACACATTAGCCATCTGTATGTGTATATAAAATATAGTTCACACTGACAGTATCTTTACTTTATTGACTACACAAAGTAAGACATGTCAGCATGATGAAGATGCTTATAGATCTACAAATTGATGGGAAAGATCACAGACTTATATTTTTTTTTAAACATATATTGAAAACAACCACCAGCTACCATAAAGACTGATAGTGAAGTAGGTCAATATCAGCCTATTAAGAGAGGTGTGCGTCAGGGCCGTGTAATGACTCCATCCAGACACCCCCCCCCCCCCCACCCCACATATTTAAAATATTTTCAGAAATTTAGAAGATAGAGGAATCATCATTGCGGGATGTAACATCAATAACATTAGATATGCGGATGATCAGTATTGATTGCAGACAATGAGCAGGATCTGCAACATTTAGTAGATTCGGTTGTTGCACACAGTTAACAACTAGTGTTATAATTATATTGTAAGACACAGGTTATGGTCGTCACTAGGAAGAAGGAGCTACCACAATGAAATATACAAGTTAAGTTAGTTGCATATCCTTTACAGGACGTAGCAGTCAACCCCAACATTTTAGACAGTTCGTGATTTCTGGGCAAGTTAAACAAGTGAATCAGTACAATTATCTCGGAACAGTCATAACATCTGATGAGATGTGCTTTGAAAAGATTAGAACAAGAATCGCCATGGCGAAGGTAGCCTTTTGCATGATGGAAAACATACTGACCAATAAAAAGATGTCATTTGCAGCGAGAAAAAGTGTTGAACTGCTACATAGAACCTGTACTTTTGTATGGATGTGAAGCGTGGACAATGAGCAGATAAGCTGAAAACATTTGAGGCTGTGGAAATGTTGTTTCTGAGGGAAATGCAAAATATGCCATGGACAGACAGAAAAACCAATGAACAAGTCCTACAAGAAACAAATGAAAACCATTAAACTGATTAGAGAAATTAGACGTAGACAGTCACAATTTTTTGGTCACGTTATGAGAAGAAATAAATTGGAGAACTTAATGGCAACTGGTAAGATCAAGGGAAAAAAGAACAAGAGGAAGGCAGAGAAGTAAGTACCTGGATGGCTTGGCACATAATGACGACAGTATCTTACAAGTGACACAGACAGCCAACTGCGTGTGTATATACATATAGTTTACGGTGACAGTATCTTACAAGTGACACAGACAGCCAACTGCATGTGTGTATATACATATAGTTTACTCTGACAGTATCTTACAAGTGACACAGACAGCCAACTGCGTGTGTATATACATATAGTTTACGCTGACAGTATCTTACAAGTGACAGACAGCCAACTGCGCGTGTGTATACATATAGTTTACTCTGACAGTATCTTACAAGTGACAGACAGCCAACTGCGTGTGTGTATACATATAGTTTACGGTGACAGTATCTTACAAGTGACACAGACAGCCAACTGCGTGTGTATATACATATAGTTTACCCTGACAGTATCTTACAAGTGACACAGACAGGCAACAGAGTGTGTATATACATATAATTTACTTTGACAGTATCTTACAAGTGACAGACAGCCAACTTCGCGTGTGTATACATATAGTATAATGTGTATATAAATATAGTTGAAGCTGAAGAAGCTTGTAAATGACGGCAGTTAAGACTCACGCTTAGATGGCACAGGAAGCTGGTCTCTTTATTCAACAGGCGCGTGTGTCTGCAAGCGGGTCAATAGGTGTCACCTGACTGTCAAAGTTCTTCACTGAATACACTGGGGCACGTAGTAACTAGGACACAATGGGGTAGGGTTACCCATTTCTCCTCCCCCCCCCCCCCCTCCCGGAAGAAAATAGAGTAATGACAAGGTTACAGTGCAGTTGAGGTCAAGGTAGCATAGAGGTTAGTGCACTTTTCTGCTCAACCAGAGGCAGGATTGTTGTTCCTATCTGCACGGCTGATAAACATGGGACAGAAACAGACTAGTGACTAGAATACAGTGGGGTTTGTGCTGTCTGGGCCAGAAACTAAGTAATGACTAGGAAACAGTGGGATTTGTGTAAACTGCCTGGGCCAGAAACTAAGTAATGACTAGGAAACAGTGGGATTTGTGTAAACTGCCTGGGACAGAAACTAAATAATGACTAGGAAACAGTGGGATTTGTGTAAACTGCCTGGGACAGAAACTAAATAATGACTAGGAAACAGTGGGATTTGTGTAAACTGCCTGGGACAGAAACTAAGTAATGACTAGGAAACAGTGGGATTTGTGTAAACTGTCTGGGACAGAAACAGACTAATGACTAGGATTCAGTGGGGTTTGCGTTAACTGTCTGAGACACAAAACTGACTAATGATTAGGATTCAGTGGGGTTTGTGTTAACTGTCCAAGACACAAAACAGACTAATGATTAGGATTCAGTGGGGTTTGTGTTAACTGTCCAAGACACAAAACAGACTAATGACTAGGATACAGTGGGGTTTGTGTAAATTGTCTGGGACAGAAACAGACTAATGACTAGGATACAGTGGGGTTTGTGTTAACTGTCTGAGACACAAAACTGACTAATGATTAGGATTCAGTGGGGTTTGTGTTAACTGTCCAAGACACAAAACAGACTAATGACTAGGATACAGTGGGGTTTGTGTAAATTGTCTGGGACAGAAACAGACTAATGACTAGGATACAGTGGGGTTTGTGTTAACTGTCTGAGACACAAAACAGACTAATGACTAGGAAACAGTGGGATTTGTGTAAACTGTCTGGGACAGAAACAGACTAATGACTAGGATACAGTGGGGTTTGTGTAAACTGTCTGGGACAGAAAGAGACTAATGACTAGGATACAGTGGGGTTTGTGTAAACTGTCTGGGACAGAAACAGACTAGTGACTAGGATACAGTGGGGTTTGTGTAAACTGTCTGGGACAGAAACAGACTAATGACTAGGATACAGTGAAGTTTGTGTAAACTGTCTGGGACAGAAACAGACTAATGACTAGGATACAGTGGGATTTGTGTAAACTGTCTGGGGCAGAAACAAACTAATGACTAGGATACAGTGAGGTTTGTGTAAACTGTCTGGGACAGAAACAGGCTAATGACTAGGATACAGTGAGGTTTGTGTAAACTGTCTGGGACAGAAACAGATTAATGACTAGGATACAGTGAGGTTTGTGTAAACCAGTGTTTCCCAACGTGGGGCCCACGCCCCACAGGGGGGCAATTCGATTGTTAAGGGGGGCAATTCGAAAATGGAAGAAATCGGCTGAATATAACAAAACGGGGAGACTTGAGACTGAAGTTAACTAAATTGGAACCTGACATAAGATCTCTTTGCAGCAAGCATCAAGCGCAAGGATCTCACTAAATTTAAATAATAAATAATTACTAATAATTAAAATAATATTGAAAAATCTTTCATTAAAATTATTTTGTACTTGAATTTCAGTTCTCCATTATGTGTTTTGAAAATTTACTTACTGTGTTTGCTCAATAATTTCCTAGTGATTTCTTCCTAAAACCTATCATTCAAGTTTCTTTAGTGAACATTTCAATTTTTGAATATTAAAAATAATGTATATGTTGAGGGGGGGGGGGGGGGGGGCATGGCACAAAACAGGTTGGGAAACACTGGTGTAAACTGTCTGGGACAGAAACAGACTAATGACTAGGATACAGTGGGGTTTGTGTTAAAGACTGTCTGGGACAGAAACAGACTAATGACTAGGATACAGTGGGATTTGTGTAAACTGTCTGGGACAGAAACAGACTAATGACTAAGGTTCAGTGGGGTTTGTGTAAACTGTCTGGAACAGAAACAGACTAATGATTAGGATTCAGTGGGGTCTGTGTTAACTGTCTGAGACACAAAATAGAGTAATGACTAGGATTTAGTGGGGTTTGTGTAAACTGTCTGTGACATAAAACAGACTAATGACTATGATACAGTGGGGTTTGTGTAAACTCTCTAGGACAGAAACAGAGCAATAACTAGGATACAGTAGGGTTTGTATTTACAACTATCTGGGACCGAATCAGACTAATGACTATAAAAAGAGGTGGACGTTGTACATCTCATCTCATCATGTTCCTCTTGTACCTTGTGGTGTCAAGGTGAAGCATAAACAGCGGGAGAGTGCCCGCTTATGGGCTTTATATATTAGTATATATGGAGACAGTACATTCTTTATGATTGTACATATACTATTATATTTAGAACAGTACATCCTTTGTGAGTGTACTCACATCCTTAGTGAGTGTACTCACATCCTTTGTGAATGTATATACATCCTTTGTGAGTGTATATACACTAATACACACAAAACTATTTTTAATTGTCTTTTTCTTGTACTGATTGCTATAATATGGTTAGTTCAAAATGATTATAGGACAAAATGTTTTTAAAAAAAACTGGTACAAGTTGCTGGTCATGTATACTTTCATCCTATTGCTTAGAAATATCAGCCCCAGATACTGAAATCCTCTCCTTCTAGAGCAGTGGTTCTCAACCTTTTTAGCCTGTGCACCCCTTCACCACATTTTCAGAACGTCGTTCGCCACCCTTTTGTAATTCATCCCTATAAATCCCCCCCCACCCTGCCCCTACAGTGTATGTAAAAATGGAAGCTAAATGTAACCACACATACTAGAACAAATCTAGACGTCTACATAAAATGTGATTTGCTGGTCTACTTACGTTATAAAATGAATTTCAGAAGGGTGAAAACCATAAAGTATGGAGGGAAAAACAATATTAAGTAATTGGTTCTTGTATTAACACAATCTTGAAATAATATTAATTCCGCCCTGGAAACCCTAAAAGTTCCCCATCGGTTGAGAACCACTGTTCTAGAGCAAGCTCTTCATGTAGACAATCGATTCTCCCCTTCTAACACACACAGTTGAAAGTAATCGCTCTCTCTTGGACAAAGATGAGGTGACTAGTTATCTTTAAATACAAATAAAATATCTTGCTACCCATTTTTTAAGGTTTTGTCTGCATAATCAAGCTGGTTGACACAAAACCTGCCAGAATGAGGGTCCTGGGCCACAGTGCTGGTATCTCAGTGCACTAACCACTGCACCAGTATCGCTCCTACAACAGTACATCATCAGAATCTGACACAATTCTGCCAGCACTGTCAGTCCCATGCAACTGTTATTTCCAACTGTGGCTGAAGATATAAGAATCTAGGTAAGACAGTTACTACTATGACTGAAGATATAAGAATCCGGGGAAGACAGTTACAACTGTGACTGAAGATATAAGAATCTGGGGATGACAGTTACAACTATGGCTGAAGATATAAGAATCTGGTTAAGACAGTTACAACTATGACTGAAGATATAAGAATATGGGTAAGACAGTTACAACTGTGCCTGAAGATATATGAATCTGGTTAAGACAGTTACAACTGACTGAAGATATATGAATCTGGGAAGACATTTGCAACTTTTACTGAAGATATAAGAATCTGGGTAAGACAGTTGCAACTGTGGCTGAAGATATAAGAATATGGGTAAGACAGTTACAACTGCAACTGAAGATATAAGAATTTGGGTAAGACACTTACAACTGTGACTGAAGATATGTGAATCTGGGTAAGACAGTTACAACTTTTACTGAAGATATAAGAATCTGAGTAAGACAGTTACAACTGTGACTGAGGATATAAGAATCTAGGTAAGAAAGTTACAACTATGACTGAAGATATAAGCATCAAGGCAAGACAGTTACAACTATGACTGAATATATAAGAATCTGGGTAAGATAGTTACAACTGTGACTGAAGATATCAGAATCTGGGTAAGACAGTTACATCTGTGATTGAAGATATCAGAATCTGGGTAAGATAGTTACAACTGTGACTGAAGATATCAGAATCTGGGTAAGACAGTTACATCTGTGATTGAAGATATCAGAATCTGGGTAAGATAGTTACAACTGCTACTGAAGATATCAGAATCTGGGTAAGACAGTTACAACTATGACTGAAGATATAAGCATCAAGGCAAGACAGTTACAACTATGACTGAATATATAAGAATCTGGGTAAGACCGTTACCACCCTGTAGAAGGGACTGCCTGTTCCAATGACCCCAAGAGCTATGCCGCGGTAATGCAGCTATTGGTAGGGCTTCCCATGACGGACAGGTCAAGGGATAGGAACCAGATAGACGGAGAGACACAAAAACCTGCTGCCTGTTAAATAGACCGGCAACAGTCAAAGGCTAGAGAAAGCAAATTTGAAAAAAAAAATGCTTGTCGAAGTTGGATATGAGCCACAGCCTTGACGAAACAATGCAACGCAATTGATCAAAAGACATCACAGCCACAGTTTGAGCGCTTTAAATTTATCATAAATGGTGGTATCCTAGACGCAACCAGCTTATTAATCACGTTGAGTGATTAAGTCAATGTATCGTTATATCATAATCTGAATCATTGTTTATAACATGCAAGTAAAAAATAAAATATCACAGGTGACAGCTATAAAACAAAACACATACCAATAAACGGAACAAAACTCGAAAACAATAAACAGGTATGAAAACAACTTAAGGGATTCCCATATGGCAATTATTTTAGATTTACCTGTCCTGTTGAGTTGTTTTATTTTCATCCCCGCTAACTGCTATGTCCAACTAAATCTAGCCATATGCTATCACTATCGGTATCGCGTACTGCGTCATTTATTTATTGGTATATCATAAACACTAGTCATAAATAGATAAGTAAATATTATTACAAACTTACCTACGTGTTCTCCGTTGGTTATGTTATGGATAAGGTGAGAAAGACTACGATCTCTCCGATCACACAATCACAACAACTTGTCGTCGAACGCTGGATAAACCGATGACCTCGAATACCCCCGTCTGTGTTGTGTATGTAGTTACAGTAACAGCCAGTACAACTATCCAAAAGCTCGGCGTAGAAGACGACAAGAAGGTGAAGAGAAGACCAGATGCGCCTACACACCTCGGCCAGCAGACGCAACTGAACACCAAACGACAACCTGAGGCCTGCGTCGAGTGGAATCAATTCACACAGCACGCACCATCAACAATCTAACTACAGCTATAGCCGGCGCTTTTTTCCGATTACGGGCTCGTTATGAAAAGAGTTAACGCGGCATTGACGGCGGGAGCGGGAGCGGGGTGGGGCACGCTGCTGGCATGCCCCGCTACATGGTGTGTTGTCACAGACAGTACAGGTTCAGGGGTGGGGTTGCCAGATGTTGTAAATGAGAAACTCGGGTATTTCTTTTAAGCTTAAGAAGAATCAAAGAATCTTGGATTAACTCTTTCTCTTGGGCATTTTGAAACCCCTTAATACCCGCTGCATGGCGTAGAAGCTACGGACGCAGTTCGTAATCTCTCATACCGCGTTCAAAACACAGCTGCGGGCAATTAGGCATCAGACCGCCTTGCGATGGGCATTTTATAAAATGGTATGGGTGCCGGTCGTTCAGAAAGCAACGGTAAACTACTGAAAGTGAAGAGATCACACACAGACAAAAAATGCCGGGGGTGACTGCTACGTGCTGTAAACGATATGCAACTAACTTTTTGTTTTAAATATTGTGAACGGGGTATAAAGAAGGCGACGAATCGGGGGTGAAGGCTGTTGTCTCGATATGCAAATAAAATTAATTGCATATCCTTTACATGAGGTCGCAGTCAACCCCAGGAGTTTTGGACTTTGTGATTTCTTGGCAAGTTTACGTTCAGTAGTCTGCCATTGATTCTGGTGACCAGCACTCATACCATTGTATGAAATACCAGCGCAAGGCGGTCTTCTACCAAGTCGCCCACAGTTGTGTTTCTACCGCGGTATGCGGGATTATGAATTACGTTCGTAATCCTATCGTCAGGACGCCGACTGACATTTATAAAATGCTGTCAATCTAGTCACAATTTTGTGTGGTGTGTGTGTGTGTGTGTGTGTGTGTGAGAGAGAGAGAGAGAGAGAGAGAGAGAGAGAGAGAGAGAGAGAGAGAGAGAGAGAGAGAGAGAGAGAGATTGCACGCTTGTGGTTTCCTTTACGTATAAATAAATATTTGATATAGGTCGTGTCATTATTTTTTTTATTATTTCTGTGCTGTTAAGTTATTGTTACATTTGTGTTTATATGAAACATGTGGTATGTAATATTTAGCCAGCCGTGCTGTGTATACAGATAGATCAGAAATACCAGTTGAATGTGTGTTTGTTTTTTTTACGCTAGTGAATTTTGGAACGTGAATCAACACCTGCGAGATGAGATGCCCGAGGAGAGCTGCAAACTTAACAATCTGAGACCGAGTAATAAATGGTGTTATCAGACAGACTGTGGGATTAACGTCCTTGTGGCACATTTATTAAAAGACAGAAGATCAAATGGTTTGGCCATGTCGTTAGAATGCAACACCAGCAACTACCATCACTGGCCTTACATCAAAGATCATCTGCGACGAGACCAAGAGGACGTCCAAGAAGAAAATGGATTGACGACATCAGAGACATTGTACAACCACACGGAATGACACTATCCAGTGCCGCCCACCGGGCGATGGAACGCGAATTATTCCTCCTCACGATATTTGACGTCAGAAGTGGAAGATAATGATGATGCTGATGATGATGATGAATGAATACATTAAAAACAATGTATTCTCTTGGTGAATGTAAACACAGAAACCACAAACAATATATTCAATACATTATATTGCACGATTGCCTGGCATATTTCGCTGCGTCTTGTCAGGTGCATACTGCATGCAGAGTTATAAATCATTTAAAGTGAATAAATGAATAATACTGAAACTGAAACAATTAAAACTATATATATATATATATATATATATATATATATATATATATATATATATATATATATATATATATATATATATATATATCCCTACGGTAATATCAAATTTACAACGAACTCTGTTTACACAAAACCGGCTGGAACCGCCTAATTGCTAACGCCTCACTATATTTTAACAATCATTTATTGTTCATCGAATACAGTTTACAAAACGCTTTTACTTTGTTCAAGCTATGACCGCATTTTATTAGTTGTTGAGAAATGAATACATTAAAAAGCGTTTGGACAGCGGAGTGTCGTTTCAGAGATGAATATGGCGAATACTTTGGATGGCCAGAGTAACCCACAACGATTGTCCTGAAGAGGCCAGTGAAAGTAAAGTACAACATTATATACTAACTTAAGAAAGAGACTATATTCTTTGGCAGACCGAGATAATTTATGCTAGACGGACTAAGACTGTGACATTGGGGCTTCGATCAGCCGGATCCGAAAGGTCGAGGCAGGTTCTGTACGTAGACAGTGGACTGAACCGCTGCGAAAAGGTCTGTTCTCCGTAGAGACACCTTCATCTTCGTCCCGGGGCATGTGGGAGTCGAGGGAAATGAACGAGCTGATAAACTGGCTGGCTCTGCAACCCCTGTAGATGGCCAGCCCAGTGATCGCGCCGATGTTATTAACGCCCGTAGAGAGATGTCGAGAACGGAGGACTTTGAGGCCAGTAAATCCACGCCATTCTGGCGTGCACGCGTAGACTTTTATCCTCCAATCTCTGCCACTCTTCATTTATTCTTTTCATTGTCAGCGTTAGTGTAGTTGATAGGGGTATACTCTGGTAATGTCCTATGGGGGTTCGACGCCCGTGTTCGTCATCCGCTAATAGAGGACAAGACTGGCCATCTGTACTTCCTTTCATTCAGCCCTGCGAAAATGGATGGCCCACATGGCGTCACAGACCAACTAGCAGCAAACTGCTTCGCACATGTTTTGCTTTTTTTTAAAGATATTTTTTTTTCATACTTGAAGGAATAAAGGGAAGGCAGAGAAATAAATACCTGGATGGCTTGGACCATGTGGCATGGTCGAGACAAGAACACCAAGCTGATCCACGACTCTGGTGATCGAGTGAATTGGCGAAACATGACCGCCAGAGCTTATCGGCATGGCGCATGATGATGATAATTGAAGGAAGATCCCAGTTTTGCACTCTCTAGGTATAACCGAACGTTCTAGATCTGTTGCGATTTCAGCTATCAATACTGTGTTATCTGCATGACGTAGATTGTGTATGTTATAACACCCGGTTGGTTGGGAGCCCTGATCTGTCTGTACACACTACACGGCTGGCAAAATATTACACACCAAATTGTTCTTATAAAATAAATATAACAATGATATAACAGCACAGAAACAAACAAACAAATACGGACATGGCCTATATCTGGGAGGGAGGGAGGATGTTCGTCCATCACGAATGATGAGGACCATTCATTCATTGCATCTTTTGATTTGATGAAGAACGAATGACTTGCGCTTTAGTTTGGATTATAGTGAGGTAGTGGTCGCGCAGCCGGTCTCTCTGGCCGAGGGGTTACAACACTTTCTCCGTAATCCCGTTTTACACGCAGAGTCTCGTAGCGGGCGAGAGCTGGGAGCGGTTCGACCCCCGCTGGTGACTTGCGGGATAACTGAGCCGGCCGCTCAGAAAGCAATGGCAAACTTTTTTTTTTTTTCGCTTTCCGGCATGGCACATGATTGATTGATTTACAGGACTTAGCTGTCAACAGCAGCATCTTTCAGCTGTCTGTTGATCTCTTGGCAAGATTACGCTCAGTAGTTTGCCATTGCTTTCTGAGCGGCCGGCTCTGTTATCCCGCAAGTCACCAGCGGGGGTCGAACCGCTGCCAGCTCTCGCCCGCTTACGAGACTCTGCGTGATAAACGGGATTACGGAGAAAGTGTTGTAACCCCTCGGCCAGAGAGACCGGCAATGGCAAACTACTGAGCGTAATCTTGCCAAGAAATCAACAGATAGCTGAAAGATGCTGCTGTTGACAGCGATGTCCTGTAAAGGATATGCGAATAAAAAAAAAAAAGTGGTCGCGCAACTCCATCGACCTCACTCACTCGTCCGCGTCCATCTGGTTCCAGTGGCGAGCATGGCAAGACGGCTGGAGACGGACGCAGATGCAGCGGACGTTAGGCTGCCACGGCCAGTTATCCCTGTATATAGCGACTCTCACAAACAACTGGTAGCCTAGAGTCTCGTGCAAACGGCCCTTCCGTCATTCCTTTGATTTTCAGTTTTAAGACAAGCGTAGCGACAATCAAATGAGCGTATGATTACTGATAGGATCAACCAGATATCCATCGCCTAGACGGACTGACCGCCAGAACAGACCACACACACACATGCGGCTAGCGAGAAACTGCCCACAGTCATAGGAACTCCGACGCGGAGCAAACACGGCAGGGGGCTTCCGATCTTCAGAAGTAAACCCCCTTCCCCAAGCATTTCGGACCCTTTAATTTCTTAATACTTTCTGGGGGCGGTCCCGTCCGGGTCATGACTCCGGGCGTCTGTCCCCTGCCGTGGAGACGTTCTTTCGGTCATGTTCGTTATCCCTGATTTAAGCTTGTCCCTTCGTTGTTACCTTGTCCACTCTAAAGTCCTCCCTCCCTCGGTGGGGGGAGACCGTGCAGTCTGTGTCTGCCCCTTGACACTTGTGGTCGTGGGATGCTTGATTCATCCCCCGCCACGGCCTCCGTCGCCTCCACTTATCTCTGTTGCCGTGTGCCTTCCTTGCGCCCCGTTCACGGCGTCACACCACTTTAGGAAGCCGGATTCTTCCTTTCTACTCGGACCCACCGCTTGGTCTGTCTGCAACTGACTAGACCACATCGTATGCGTATCTCGTGCCATACCGAGGTGGGGGTTACTATGGCAGCTTCGTTATTTGCACTCGGCTTGGTGCGACATTACAGCTATGTTGTGGAGGTTGGTCGTCGGCCGACAGTTGCGTGATTGACTTCACTGGGACTCGCCCCCACGTCGAAGGAAGGGCTGAAGAGCTGACACGAGACGTTTGTAAAGTTCGTGGTTTTGTTGTGAAATTGTTGGTAGTGCAGTTACCGCTTCCAACCATACTAGTGCCGAGACTCATTCCAGTTTAGATTGCGGCAATTCCACAGCCAGCACGAGGCCTTTTCGGCTGCCTCAGACAGTTGTTTTTGGGCCCGGGCCCTTGCTTTTCCTTTAATGCCCAGTCTTTTCAGCACATCAAACACGGAGTAGGAGACAAGACCTCGCGCGCCTACCTCGACAGCGAACAGCCTGACGGTGTAACCCTCCCGCCTGAGACTCGCGACCATGTCATTGTACTTCTCTGTCTTGTACAGGTGCTGCTCCTCAATATTCGATTCGTACGGGACAGTCAGCTCAATCAGCGTTAGCTGCTTGGCTGACTTGGAGCTAAGCACAATGTCAGGTCGCAAGCCAAACCTTCGGATTACCTCAGGGTATTTGCCATGGTCCTTTAGGTCTACGGTCAGTTGCCAGTCCCTGACACCGTCGAAGACGGTAGCAAGTGGCAAGTCGTCAGCTTTCCCATTCTTGCGCCCTGCTCGGACGAAGGAAATTTCCTTCGGCCTCGGTCTGTTCCCCTCTTTGTTAGCCTTCATTCGTGCTGCGTCCATGTCAGCGTGTTGGATCTCTAGGGGATCTCGTCTCGGGCTCAAACAGGCAACAATAACTCCGTTAAATATAATATAACAGTATTTATTGTATTTAGGTATACAGTGCGTTGGCGCAGTGGGTTTAACAAGCCCGCACTCATAAGTTGCTTATCACAGAGGTTTAACATCACACATGATTATAACAAACATTCTAAGCAAACTATCTAGCATATGTCTATGACCCTAAAACACATGGGTCTGAACTATTAAGTCCCTCTAAGGCAGGCCCTGTTGCCTCTTCGATGTCCCGTCTGTCTCTGCCGGTTCACACGTGTCGCAATCCGACACGGGTGGTAGCTCTGTCCGAGTTCCTCGTGGACCCCGCAATAGGCGGGCCACATCAGTGTACACGGGACAGTGGACTCACTGACCAGTCCTTCAAGAAGGCTCTGGATTACTCTGGCCTTCGAGGGTCTTACTTCTTTCCCTTGGGCGGGAGTTGTAGCCCTTGGCTAGTGTCTATTAACTTATGTTGGTTTACCGTATAATGTGAGGCTGTGACAGGAGTCCCCCTCTCCCCTGATTTGATGGGTTGTTATAGGGTAATTAGTTCTGTACTAATTCTGTCACAGAATCACATAAAGTCGGTGTTTGTAGTTTGGTGGACAGTAACTTGGTAACCTACATATTGGCATCAACACTCATGTATTCTCCCATACACCACTTCTCTGATTTGCTGAAGAGGTCTCTCTCTCCTGTGTCCTTAAAATGCTTATCTGACCGAAGTTCCGTGACGTTTACTAGTTGTATCTACAACCCGTCCTTCTCAAAGTATCCTACTGATACCAAGATAATTAACCTCTGTATTAAAGAGGATTAACAAGACAAAAGTCTTGGCTAATTAAGTACACCTTCAAATCTTGTTCTGTGTGTGCATTTCAATACACTTTTACTCTCGTATGTTGTATAATGCTGAATATGTAGTTACGTTGTTATTTTATCCCATCTGACTACATGTGTCCCTGTTGGCTTGTTAGTGTGTTGACTAATAAGTTGCTGCTTCTAATAAAGTGACTGTATTTTAATTGATAGTGTTCAGTTTTGAGTTTTGTGTAAAGTGTGTGCTGAATGTGTGGCTTATTTCCAAGCGTCACGAGTTGGGACATCCTTAATCATGAATTACTCCAATGTGTGTAATGCATGATCAGGCATTCCAAGCAGTGGTGCTTAGATGTAGTACCCTAAATACTAAACTAAGAGTACTAAACTAACTACTAAACATGTATTAACAATTTAGACAAGTAATACAATTTACATGAAAGACGCAGACAAATTAAAATAAATACGTTTTGCGTACAATTTGTCCGCTCAGTATATCACTCTCTCATTTAATTCATTCACCCTGTCATTCACACATCTTTCATTCAAAATAGTATTTGGTTAAAATATATAAGTAAAGTTGAGGTAAGTGTTATTGCCCTTAGAAAAAACGGAATAGGCGATATGTTCCCTTTAAGATAATACGTACTTTTGTACGATGACTCAAAAATGGTTTATAATTTACATAGAGAAAATTGCATAGGAAGGTTATTTAGCCTATGAATGGAAATACCTGTAATATTATGGTAGAAAATGTACAAATTACAGGTTAACACATTTTATATACATAATTCAATACAAATATAATACATATTTAATACTAAATTAATTAATTAACTAAGTAACTAAATCCAACGATGATGTGCGCGTTGTCCTCCTGTTGTTAGCGTGTCGTGCCATGACTGTTAACAGTTAGTATGGCTGTCTCTGGAGTGTTGCAGTCGACGTAGTTCTGTTTCGGCTGTTTGCAAAGTCTCTTAGCAACAGCAAATATGGAATGTTTCAATGTCGAGTATAAGTGTTCTTACTGCTTTCGTGATCAATGTCAGTTCACTGGTTGAAATCATTTCACAGATAATGTCTCTAGCTCGGATTGTTCCTAGAGCTTTGGTAATTGGTAGTATAGTTCTCAAAGTTTCACGTTCGTGGGTGTTATACGTAACCTATTCACAAGGGTGTTATTACTTTTAAATGAAAGTTATCTAGCAGGTGTAGAGTTACACTGTTCTATGCCACGGAATAAAATATCACAATTTCTGGTATGGCAAATGGTCAATGTGCCAAATGTTATTCTGCTGGCACATTCGTCTGCCGCGATAAAATATCAGCTATAATGTTATCAGTGCCTCTGATATGGCGGATTTCGAAGTCGAAATCTTGGAGAAGAAGACACCATCTTTGCAACCGATGGTTTTTCGGAACACCTTGCTTAAGAACCAACAATGGCGAATTATCGGTGAGTACAACAAAGTGGGCACCCAAGAGGAAATTAGATAATCTGAGCATACAAAATAATAGACTTAATGCCTCCAATTCCACCGTAGAGTAGTGGATCTCTGCTTTCTTCAGCTTACGGCTTACGTAGAGAATTGGGTGTCTCACTCCATCCACTTCTTGCATTAAACATCCTCCAATTGCGATAGCACTCGAATCTGTGGTCAAAATAAAGGGTAAATCTATGTTTGGTAATCGTAAGACTGGTGGATTAGAAAAAATGCATTTCAATCTGCATATTGCATCCTCTAAGTGGGTACTTTTACAAAATTTTGCTGGATGATCTTTCGTCAACATATTAGAAAAAACTGATGTAAGTTCTGCCCAGTTTGGTATGAACTTAGCATAATAGTTTATAAGACCTAATAAACTTCTAATTTGTTTTCTTTGTAGTAGGCACTTCTAGATTGAGAATTTTCGAGACAATTTTATCATCTGTCAACAGTTTACCTTCAGAAATTCTATGACCAAGGAAGTCTATTTTTTTATAGCCTATTTCAACCTTGGAAGGTTTGATAGTAAGTCCAAAAAGAAAGATTTGGTTGAAGACTTGTTGTAGTGTAAGTAGGTGAGAAGTCATATTAGAAGAATGAATGCATATATCATCAATATAAGCTTGGGCGTCTTTAATTCCGTACAATAGCAACCTAGTCAATCTAACAAATGTGGCGGGAGTGTTCTTGAGACCAAATGGAAGATATCTCCATTCGTACAAACCGAGAGGTGTTGCGAATGCTGTTATATGTCTAGAAGAAGGTGTAGTGGTACTTGCCAATAACCTTTCGCTAAATCAACCTTCGAAAATAAGGATGATTGAGACATATTTAAAATGAGGTCTTCACAGCTGTTCATTGGCTCCGCATCTGTTGTGGTTATTGTATTTAATCTTCTATAGTCTATGCACAAACGGATCGTCTGGTCCTTCTTTTTCACCAGGACAATCGGTGAAGAATATTGAGACATGGATTTCTGAATTATTCTATTTTTCTCTAAATCCAAAATTTCTTTGTCTAAATTTGCTCTATAATGCAGAGGAATAGAATATGGTCTACATTTGACCGGTGTCAGATCTGTCAACACAATTGAATGTGTTATTTTGTCAGTCCGTCCAGGTTTGTTAGAAAAGATAGATTTATAATCGTTAAGGAGAGACAAAATGTCTTGTCGCTGCTGTTGTGTCAAAGTGTCAGAGATTTGTATGTCCTTTATACTACCGTCGTCATTCATAATCGGTACTGGAATTTCAGTATTGTCTACGTCTGTCTGATTTATCACAGATGTTACTGTTTGTAAATTGTCCTCAATGTCATTGTCGTCGTCGTCGAGATTAATCGTTGTCAATATGTCGTCAAATTGGTCGTCGTTGTCGTTATCCCATATTGTCGGTAATGTCAATATGTCTTCGTCGTCTTTGTTTTTCTTCCCGTTCTAGCGCTCTTTCTTCACGGGCAATGTTCTCTGCGTGCGCTTTTTCTTCACGGGCAATGTTCTCTGCGTGTGTTTTTTGTGCCCATTCTGATAGTTTCTCTTCTTTATAACCTAATCTCATACCTAACTCAATACATTTTTCTAACGTAGACATCTTGTCTTTTACTTGTTGGTAATTTTACTGAAGTTAAATCCCTTAGAAAAATGTTGGGGAGTAGAAAATTTAGTTCTCTCCCTTACCGTTTACATGAGTAAATACAAATGCAACGTTACGTTGGTTACAAAGTTATGAATATACATACAAATCAATGCAAAGCAAAAATGTTACATGGATGGATGGTGATAAGTACCGCTTAGGGTTGCAATGGGCATGATATGAAACTTATCTTATAATCCCAGAACTTGCGAATGTTGTCTTGTACTCTCGCCACTGTTGGATAGGTTACATAGGTTACACACACCACAATTCGCGGAACAATCTGCTCGTAGAATGAGAAAACATTAGTAACAGTCAAATGTCACAGTCATGTCAAAATTTATAGTGTTAACATCATTGAGAGACTATCTGCAGAGGGACTCATATTAATACTAGTTCATCACTAGATAGATGCAAATTTGTTAAACTTGTTCAGAAATCAATTTGATATCATTTACTTTAATTTTTTACTTGGCAATCAATAGCCGTCTGAACGTAAAGCTTGTGCCAAAACCGGAGATTAGCCCCCAAAAAGCCTGTCAGCGTGTTGGATCTCTAGGGGATCTCGTCTCGGGCTCAAACAGGCAACAATAACTCCGTTAAATATAATATAACAGTATTTATTGTATTTAGGTATACAGTGCGTTGGCGCAGTGGGTTTAACAAGCCCGCACTCATAAGTTGCTTATCACAGAGGTTTAACATCACACATGATTATAACAAACATTCTAAGCAAACTATCTAGCATATGTCTATGACCCTAAAACACATGGGTCTGAACTATTAAGTCCCTCTAAGGCAGGCCCTGTTGCCTCTTCGATGTCCCGTCTGTCTCTGCCACTTCGATGTCCCGTCTGTCTCTGCCAGTTCACACGTGTCGCAATCCGACACGGGTGGTAGCTCTGTCCGAGTTCCTCGTGGACCCCGCAATAGGCGGGCCACATCAGTGTCCACGGGACAGTGGACTCACTGACCAGTCCTTCGAGAAGGCTCTGGATTACTCTGGCCTTCGAGGGTCTTACTTCTTTCCCTTGGGCGGGAGTTGTAGCCCTTGGCTAGTGTCTATTAACTTATGTTGGTTTACCGTATAATGTGAGGCTGTGACAGTCCACTATGGCGGCCAACTCAGTCAGGACTTTGTTATGCAGCCAAGTGAAACGTCCTTGGGACAGGGCGACCTTACACCCAGACAGCACGTGCTCCGCTGTCTGGACTATCTGGGCTTTCTTATGGAGGGGACAGAACGGGTCGGTGGTTAACCCCCACGTCTGCCAAGTTGGCACCTGATGGCAGGACATCGTAGAGGGATCGGATGACGAAACTTAGCAGCAATGGTGCCATGCGCCAGATCTCGTTCCATGTGACGGATCTTTGCACTACCGATTCCCATGACATCCACTGCGCTTGCTGCGCCTGTTGGGCAGCTTTGCGGACTCTTTCGTCATCTTCCCCCTTGCGAATCTCCTTGACCACCAGGTCCCTGCGGTCCTTTGCATTCGCATTTGACCACATTTTATCGTTCGCTAGAAATCCAAACCCCTGCTTGCCAAGCTGGGTGTGGCCCATTACCTCCTTCAGCTGGAGTGTGGCCTGGGCTTGTTCGACTTTCCACTTCCTTCCCGTCCTCAAGGCGGGGACTGAAGCGCTAACCGTTATGTCTGGAGACTCGCGCAGCATCATCGCGAGTCTGGCTTTTCCGGCCTTAAACTCTTCCATGAGGGACCGGAACGGGAGGACGAGCTTGCTCTGCTTGCAATACAATGCGACAGTCGTGAGGCAAGTGGGTACTCCAAGCCACTTTCTCATGTATCTGCTTGTCTTGCTCTCCATGGCGCTCACCGTGGTCACGCCGATATCATATATCAGCAGCGGCCACAGGAGTTTCGGTATAAGCATAAACTGGAGCACCCAGATCTTGAACTTGCCTATCAGCCTGGTCTTATCGATGGTATTCAGGCCGTTCGTCAGCATTGTTTGTATCTCCACCACCGCGTTCCTGTCCGTCAGGGTTGAGTCGTACACACGACCGAGACTCTTCACAGGTTCCTCCATCACCGTGGGAATCGCCTGTCCGGATACCGTGAACCTCCTTTACACCGCCTTACCCTTCATGATCGACAGGCTTCTCGATTTCTTTGGCTTGAAGCTCATCCTGCACCAGCGAATCAGGTCGTCCAGCCTGAGGAGAGCGCTGCGAGCGTCGCTCTCCTTCGGTGTCAGGATTGTCGTATCGTCCATGAAGGCCTTCAGCGGTGGCGTGTTCACCCCTTCGCTGAGCCTTCGGACCGTGTGCATAGCCGGATGCCGCATCCAGTATGACCTGCATGGCCATGACAAATAATATCGGCGAAATCGTACATCCCATGGCAATACCCACTTCCAGCTCGATCCATCTGGTCGTGAACGTTTTGGTCGAGAACCGAAAGAGAGAAGCCCGAGAAGTACTGCACAAGCATTTCTGTTATGTTCTCGGGCACGTGATAAGCCTTGAGTGCATGCCACAACAACTGGTGTGGCACTGACCCATAGGCGTTCGCTAGGTCCAACCATATCACGTGGAGTTCCTCCTTCATCGTCTTCGCTCTCTGGATAGCATCCCAGATCATGGTACTGTGTTCGAGACAACCGGGGACTCCGGGTAGCCCCCCCCCTTTTTGAACCGCTGTCTCGATGTACTTGTTCCCCGTCAAGTACTTCGTGATCCGACTGGCCATGATCGAGAAGAATATCTTCCCCTCAACGTTCAGAAGAGAGATCGGTCTGAATTGGTTAATGCCGGCAGAGTGTTGCTCTTTGGGAATGTAGATTCCGTTGGCCGTCTTCCACTCCGTGCTGACATGCTTCTGCTTCCACGCGGATCTCAGTATCCAGTGTAGTTTCATAAGTACGCTCGGGCATCTTTTATAGACTGTATAAGGCACACCGTTGGGCCCCGGTGCTGACTTGTTTTTTGCCTTTTTCACTACCGCAACCACCTCGCTCCACATTGGAGGCCTGGCATTGAACTCCACAGTTGGATTTGCCGGGCTCGCGAGCCCCTCGATTTCTCCAAGTGGGACGTTCCGTTGGGCATCGGAGTACGTCTTCACGAGGTGGTTCTCCAACTCATCTCTGCTGGCGTCGAGGACGCCTGATCGCGGCTGTTCGAACAAGCCTCGTGCAAACTCGTATGGTTCCCGGAAGAACCTCTCACGTTCCTTCCGGGTTTTCCGCCTGTTTCTGCAAAACCTTTCCGCTCGGGAGAGGGCGTTGTGCCTGGCTTTCAGATGTTGCCACACCTGGCGCAAGCCCTCCTTCTCATGCTCGGGCACTGCTTTCCATCGTTACGGAGCGAGCGAAATTATTTTCTTTCCTCACCTCCTCAAGCAGTCTCTGCCGTCGCGTCTTCTGCGGCAGAGCGGCTTCCCTCCTCTCGCTGCTACCAAAATGACTCAGCGAGTGGAGGTACACAATTTCACCGAACTTTACTAGTTTCTCCTCAAGGGATATGTGTTTTAGTTCTTCGTCTAAAACACGGGACAACGTTGCGTCTAGTGACGCCCACTCTTCCTTCCTGTTGGCACTCGGGAACTTGATCTTCACCCTTTCGGAAGGGTGCGCGGGTACGTCACAGGTGGCACCGTCACAAGTGACATCGTCACGTGTGACATTAACTTGAGGATAATTATCAGCACTGTGGGGTACGCCCTGACTGATATCCTCTCGCGTCTCATCATCCCTTCCAGGGCTTTCATCCCTTTCAGGGCTGCGCTGTCGCACCTCCTGTGACGCACTCCCGCACTTCTTCTTTCCAGCATGAATTCTCATTCCCTTGTAGGACTGGAAGTTCCTACCACAAACACATGGCCAGACCGGTCGTTGTTCTGAGCTCATGGTCGGTTGGACGGTCCGAATCGTATCCGTGTGGTCGCCAATGAATCCATCTTCCGCCCCCGCTCTCGCAGGATTCTGGGGGTGTCTTTCTTTAGTTTGTCCTTCCATATTGATTTGTTGATGATGAGGTTTATACAGCGTTAGGGGTCATCAGTCCCTAACACTGTTACTGCTGGGCTGTGTTAGTCAACCGCAGCAGTAGCCCGTCTCTCCGGGCATGTCTGGTGGACTAGCCACATGTTAGTCATAGGAACTCCAACGCGGAGCAAACACAGAAGATATTGCTCGTCTAAGTTGCGAACAAATCTCCCGATTTACGGCTGAGCCTCGTCGGCTCGCAATGCATCTGGCCACTGACAGGACAGACGTTCACGCACACGCAGGCCAAGAGTAGCATCGCTAAAGCGCGCCCTCCCGGTACAAGGTGATACATGCAAAACCACTGGACGCCTACCGACGAGCTTTCAAGCTACGCCGGCAGGACTGACCGAAAAGCTATACCAGCTCACTGACTGCAGGCCCACTACTCATCGAGAGAGAGTGGGCGCTTATCGAGACTTTGTCGAATGGTCGTACAAATTTTCTCTTTTGCCCGCTCAATCCACGACCCTGGCTGCACGATGCGGTTACATTCTCGAAATGCCTGCCTCGCTAACTTGCGTTGGCTGGGAAGCTCCCGTTTTGGTGCACCTCACACAGCCATCCGAGACAACGAACGCTAGACGCGGGACTGATCTTGCGAACCACGCCAGCCCTCATATGTATTTATACAGCAGGGAAACCACGAGAGCGCGGGCGCGCGCGCGCGCGCGCACACACACACACACACACACACTTTACTTGATTGGCAGCATTATATAAATGCCAGCCAGCGCCATGACGATGATGTTTACGGGCGCAATTCGCAATCTCACATACCGCGGTCAGATAATAAACACAACTGCGGGACATTTGGTAGCAGACCTCCTTGCGTTGGTATTTCATACAATGGTATGAGTGTCGGTCGTTCACAGTGTAATGGCAAACTACTGAACGTAAACTTACCAAAAAATCACAATCAGCCAAATGAATACTGGGGTTGACTACCACGTCATGTAAAGAATATGCAACTAACTGTATTTGAATATCAAGAAAACGTTGGTTTCTTTTCGAACTCCACTGTTCTGACACCGAGGGCAACTTCTCCGGAGGACATCACTGGGGCCAGGGAGTTGGGATTTGTGCAATGCTTTCGGTCGACGATTTGCCGTTTTTTTTTTTGGGTGGAGGAACCGAGACAGATGTGGTAAAACCCGGTAAAATAAACACGTCCTCTCCTTCAATCGTTAATAATAACTAATGCAGCAGGTACTTAATAACCTCAACCCAAAGAAATAATGAAAATCACAACTTATATCTTAAAATAGCAAAAACAAAGATAATGCATACAGATAAAACTACTGTGGAGAAAGAATATATGTTAATGAGGAAAGATTGGAGGTGGTGGAAAATTGTGAATATCATGGGTCACTGATTACCAACAATGGTGACACAATGAAAGAAATTAAACGATGACTATCAATTGCTCTTCAAAGACTAAAGCAACTGAATAAATTATGGAGTGGAACAGACAGAACTACAAAAATTTGATTTTTAAGAGCATACACCTTTCCCATTGCAACATACGCCTGTGAGACCTGGACACTTACTAATCAAGCTGAACAGCGCATAAATGCTTTTGAATATAAATGTTAAGTTCTAAGAATATCTTGGGTAAAGAAAAGAACAAATGCATCCATACTTCAAGAGCTGAATATTGAAGATGGTTAGCTATTAAAGACGATAAAACAAAGAAAACATATTATGGTCACTTGAAACGTCATGAAAGTTTGAAGAGAACAATAATGGAGGCGTATATGCCTGGGAAGCGAAGAAGAAGAAGACCAAAGAGACGATGGGTGCAGGATGTGGCGGATGATCTCCAGGTGGGTGTATCGGACACGGGACATCTTGCTTATGACCGAGAAGTTTTCTGAAAGGTTGTTATGGGAGCGAAGTTCTGCAAAGGACATGCTAATGAATGAATGAATGAATGAATGAATGAATGAATGAATGAATGAATGAGCAGGTTAATGTAACAGCTGATGGGAGACAGGTGATGAAATTCTCTGGCACTCCACACGGCTTTGAATGTTTAAGCGAGCGGCCCTGTGGGTGTTTGACCATTTGAGACCACTAAGACAGTTTATAAATGAGTCCGAATCCCGGTCGGTAAATATAGCTTTCCATTTGTTTGTTGACTAGTGCGTCCACAGGCTTTGTGGCAAAGGTTTTACCGCCGCAATTCGTAATTCCGCAAACCGCGTTCGAAACATAGCTGCGGGCCATTTGGCAGCAGACAGTCTTGTGGTGGTTTTTTTTTTTTAAATAAAACATTGTACGAGTGCCGGTAGTTCAGAAAGCAATGGCAAACTACTGAACGTAAACTTTCCAAGAAATCAGAAACAGCCAAAATAAAAAAAATGCTGACGTTGACTGATACGTCCTGTAAAGGATATGCAACTAACTTTAACTAGTGTGTCTTCCAGTCTCTACTTCTTTCTTTTACTTCTATGAACGCCTTACAATACATGTGTTTATTTCTGAACTGGCCATGTGAGCGCAGGCTGTGTCTCAACAGGGTTGGGATGTCATCATATAGACGATATTAACCGCCGATAGTGTTGCTTCACACAGTAGAATGGGTTATGTATTTATTACAGCCGAGTGCAAACCCCTAGGCCCAATGTAGTCGCTGTATATGGGTTTATCTGTTTATGTGGGCGTGTGTGTGTTTACTTGTTTATGCGGGCGTGTGTGGGATTATTTGTTTATGTGGGCGCGTGTGAGTTTATTTGTTTATGTGGGCGTGTGTGAGTTTATTTGTTTATGTGGGCGTGTGTGAGTTTATTTGTTTATGTGGGCGTGTGTGAATGTATTTGTTTAAGTGGGCGTGTGTGAGTTTATTTGTTTAAGTGGGCGTGTGTGAGTTTATTCGTTTAAGTGGGCGTGTGTGGGTTTATTTGTTTAAGTGGGCGTGTGTGAGTTTATTTGTTTAAGTGGGCGTGTGTGAGTTTATTTGTTTATGTGGGCGTGTGTGAGTTTATTTGTTTAAGTGGGCGTGTGTGAGTTTATTTGTTTATGTGGGCGTGTGTGAGTTTATTTGTTTAAGTGGGCGTGTGTGAGTTTATTTGTTTAAGTGAGCGTGTGTGGGTTTGTTTGTTTATGTGGTCGTGTGTGAGTTTATTTGTTTAAGTGGGCGTGTGTGGGTTTATTTGTTTAAGTGGGCGTGTGTGGGTTTATTTGTTTATGTGGGCGTGTGTGAGTTTATTTGTTTAAGTGGGCGTGTGTGAGTTTATTTGTTTAAGTGGGTGTGTGTGGGTTTATTTGTTTATGTGGGCGTGTGTGAGTTTATTTGTTTAAGTGGGCGTGTGTGGGTTTATTTGTTTATGTGGGCGTGTGTGAGTTTATTTGTTTATGTGGGCGTGTGTGGGTTTATTTGTTTATGTGGGCGTGTGTGAGTTTATTTGTTTATGTGGGCGTGTGTGGGTTTATTTGTTTATGTGGGCGTGTGTGGGTTTATTTGTTTATGTGGGCGTGTGTGAGTTTATTTGTTTAAGTGGGCGTGTGTGGGTTTATGGACAGTGAAGTTGTGGCGAGGGAGGGCTAGGTGTCTTTAACAGATTCGGTGAGAAACAAAAAGTAGGTTTGGAACACACAAAAAGTATGTTTGGAACACACAAAAAGTAGGTTTGGAACACACAAAAAGTAGGTTTGGAACACACAAAAAGTAGGTTTGGAACACACAAAAAGTAGGTTTGGAACACACAAAAAGTATGTTTGGAACACACAAAAAGTAGGTTTGGAACACACAAAAAGTAGGTTTGGAACACACAAAAAGTAGGTTTGGAACACACACAAAGTAGGTTTGGAACACACAAAAAGTAGGTTTGGAACACACAAAAAGAAGGTTTGGAACACACAAAAAGTAGGTTTGGAACACACAAAAACGGATGGCGAAAAATGGGAAATAGGGGTGTGTGACAGTTATGACTTAAATGTTGAAAATATGGTAGCAAACATGTTGTATTAACGCAATGACATATATCAGCCCATAGGCAGATACGGGAAGTGTTTGTAAGAGAATCAATAATCCCATGTCACTTCATCAGTTAATACTTTTCAACCTGGCGAAGTGAAATGAAACACAAAACTGACATTTTAACCCCCCTCTCCCTCCCCACACACACACACACACATAAACCCCCCCCACACACACACACACGCATAAACCCCCACACACACCAACCTACCAACACACACACACCCATTCCTACACCCACACACCCACCCACTTCTACACCCACAGACACATAAACTCACACCCACACACATATACAAATCCACACCGCACGCACACGAACACATCCGCACGCACACGCACACATCCGCACGCACACGCACACATCCGCACGCACACGCACACTCCCACCCACCCACACACGCCCACCCACCTACCCATACACAAATGTTGCATGTCCTTTTCAGGACGTTGTAATCAACCCCAATCTCAGGCTGATTTACCAGGGAATTTGACCTTCAATGGTTTACAATTGCTTTCTGAACAAAAAGTCAACTATGCAGTTCAACTTACCAGTGTGTGGCTTGAACCCCCGTCAGCGTACCGGAAGTTTGAGCGCAAACACATGAAGGCCCGCGGACACGTTGACTTTCATTTCAACACAACAAAAAACAAGTCCGGACAAACGACGAAACAAATATGTCAACAGATAGGCAATCAATGGAGAGGTTGTACAGCAAGCCAGCAGGCTTGAATATCTGGGCTCACCGCTCACGGGCGGTAGGTAGGTGATAACAGACATTACAGGAATATCAAATTAAACCGTTATGGAATAGAACGCCCAAACTGAAACATCCAAAGATACATGTCAGCAAAACAACAGATGATAATAACATTTTCACACCAATCCTATGCTACCAATGTCAAACTTGGACATTATCTAAATCACACTTAGGCTAAATAAGATATGCGAGATGAGATGCTTGAGAAGAGCTGCCAACTGAACTCTCCGAGACCAGATCGTAGATGAGTGCAAGAGTGATATATAATTTACAAATGGCAGAACCAGAAACAGGACACTTGGCTTTTGGTAGAGAGGGTTTCAAAAAGGCAGTTATAGGTGAATATTGTAATAGAAAGAATTTCAGTAAGGCTTTTATAGGTGAACATTGTGATAGAGAGGAGTTAAGAAAGGCTGTTATAGGTCAACATTATTCACCAGACAAGCCAATGGATGATGATGATGATGAACGTGATAACCAGAACAATTTTTTTGTTTTTTGCGTTCGCTCGCTCAAGCGTAGCCCATGCAGTGCTATAACTTCTACCGCCCTGGGTTGATTTGTGCATTGTGGGCAAACTTTCACCATTACCAGTGTCCCTCGTCATCCGGACTGAACCCACCCCGACTTCAGAGGTACTTGTAATTTATGTCCCCGAGTCAAAGACGAGAAGTCAACATTTTAGTCAAATGACTGGCAGGGGTTGAACCCGCTACCTCAGCATGTGCATACCGGAAGTTTAAGAGTGAGAAATCATATCCTTTCAGCCATGCTGACCTCTATTGGATGATGATGATGATGATGATGATGATGATGATGATGATGATGATGATGATGAATGTGATAATCACAGAAATAAAATTACCAAGTTTTGCAGGCCTGATGCCCATAAATAGAGCACGCGCAACTAGGGGAGATAAAATATTCCATAAACGCCCCGGCATGCATTAAGTACAACAGTTGTGTGCACGGCAGACACATTGAAACAATCATATGCACACGGCTATTGATTGAGGCTGCCAACACTTTTTGAAGAATATATCATTGAATATGTTGGTACCTCGTCGACTGAAACTGGGTCAGTAGCACATAACGCATGTGTGTTTATATCCACTAAACCAAGTCATGGCAACTCAGTACGGTTACCACCCCCTGCATGAACCCTTGGACACAGTTAAAAGCCAGAGGCTGATCAGAGGGAAATCATGGGTGGCTCAGGCAGAGGCCACAATCAGAGAGGACACAATCAGAGAGGACACAATCAGAGAAGCTTGCATGCTAGAGAACATTAGGAGAGGAGATGAGTGGGTCAGAATGCCAGTGGAAAAGTCAGAACTGTGCAGGGTCATAATAACATTGGATGGGGAATGCGTGGATTAGCTGACAGGCTGCACTGAATGGGAGGTGCAACAGTTGATCCACGACAATTTGCGGCCAGGCGATGTAATCAGTCTACACGGATGGCTCTGTGCTAAGAGGTAAAAGTGCCTGAGGGGTCGGGGCGAAGGATAGTGTTTGATGCAGGAGAGCCTGACATATGATACCCAACATCTAGTTTGAGAATGCAGGTGGAGGCAGTCACGGCGTCGTTCTGCTGGCTGGAAGACAAACAGCACAGCATGTTATGATTGTAACTGACTCACAAATTATGATGAGACAGGTGAAGACAGGCATACTTCGGACAGAGTAGCAGGCTTCCGTTCAACAATCAAAAATAGACAGCATCTGTTGGATCGCCGCCCACCCAGCTGATGGATTTGTCCATGGATCAGCCGATGGAGATGTCCATGGATCAGCTGTTGGAGATGTCTATGGATCAGCTGTTGGAGATGTCTATGGATCAGCTGTTAGAGATGTCCATAGATCAGCTGTTGGAGATGTCCATGGATCAGCTGTAGGACATGTCCATGGATCAGCTGTAGGACATGTCTATGGATCACCTGTGTCTGCTACATGACTGCCTGACCTGACCTATACTAAGAGTTAAAATAACAGACGCATTCGCGACTGGCTGCGACCAGTTCAAGTAATAACGGAGGTCGCCATAACTGAGAGGTTTAAAGCGCTTAAACGTTCTTTTCTGGCGGCAGCATAATCAGTTCGTTCCACGCGCTGATCAGTAGGGCTACAATGTTGACATAATGCCAAGGTAGCGGGTTCAACCCCTACACCGGTCAGTTGCGCTAAAATATTGACTTCTCGTCCGTGACTTGAGGACATGGATGACAAGTACCCCAGAAGTCGAAGTGGGTATGTCTCATGGCCAGGGACAATGGTAATAGGGAATGCTAATCCACACGCAAAATCAGTCCCAGTGCAATCACTAATAGTAGTTACAGAAGTAGTGGCACATGTGTGGTCCACGCTTGAATTCAAAGCTAGAGAATGAAAACAAACACAGTAATAACCAGGTCAGTGGGTCACACTTTCACTGGTGGGAACAGAAGAAGTTGATATATCCCTGGCACATGGAGGCGGCTTTGAATGTTTAAGCGGGCGGGGCTTGTGGGCATAGGCTGCGTCTCTAAGAGGGTAAGGATTTCATTACGCACACGTCATTCACCGCGATAGTACTGACTTCTGACTGCAGGATGTTTATGGGTGATATATTTATTACAGCCACGTGCAAACCCCGACACCTAATGAAGTCGTTACATATGGGCATAGTTGTTTATGTGGGCGTTTAGGAACGGTTGAAACTGTTGCAAGGGAGAACCGTATCAGGCTAGGTGGTTTAACTGATTTACTGCCAAAGGATAATATATCGCCAAATGTTGCATACCATTTGGACAGAAGGACGATATATCGCCATTCTAGGGCCATCTTGTTATTTATTTAGTTTCGCGGCATCTCCCGCAATTTCAAAGCTCAGTGAAGGAAACTTTACATTACAATGCTTGTTTATTTGATTGTACACAATATAAAATAACACAAAGTACTATCATTGTTTATTTGATTGTGCACCATGTTTGGTTGGTCCAAACTTACTTTTTTGTTTGGCACTGAGTCAGTTAATGTTTCAACCTAGTAACGTGATTCAGTGTCAGAAATTAGATATATAACGGAGCTACTGTGTGACTATAGTCGGTACTACCCGCTTTCTGTTAGCGCCGGATGTTGGGCGGCGCTTCTTACCAAACCCACATTGTTTCAACCGCTTCAGGCGGAGGAGCACAATAGCGAGGGTACAAGCCTTATTCTGGTGCGAGAAAATGCAACCTTAAGAATATCGCGGCAGGGCAGACCAGGCCCTAAGCCTTGGTTGGCAACTGGTCTAGGATCGAAGCTCCGACAAGCGGACAGAAACTAGGCAGGCCGATAGAGGGATCATGCTGAATGGCAACACGTGGCTCTAAAATTCAGCCCAGGATATGTGCTATTTTGTAAGCACAATGTAACAAACTATCATCTGTCAAGACGGCAATGTACCAGTAGTAACGTGGAAACTACAGAAATGTGACCTGAAGATCTGGCATTGGGAAATAGGTCACATGCGACAAAGGGGAGATAATAAAAATAAGCTTCCTCGCTGGCATTAAGTGAAGAAAACAGACCAAGAGTCAAACAGCCCGAACAGACGATGCACAAAGCAAGACCCAGACAGAGGCCGAAACAGAAGAGGAGAAAGAAACAAAGTGCAGGTTATCAAGAAACAAAGCAGAACAGGAGGAGAAGAGACTACACACCACTAATTACACAGTCATGTCATTTAGGGAACTATTTGAAGCTACTAAGACAGTTCGTGAATAAACACACATAGTATTGTTTGGCGCTCACAGAAGGAGAAGAAAGAAGTAGAAACTAGAGGACGCACTAGACAACTTACAAATTGAAAGAATTAAAAATAAAGAATTGAAGAATACATATCACAAAGAACGATAGCTGAAGACACAAGATTTGACAGAGAAAACATACTACGAACAACTGACCAAGATACAAGAGAAACGGTTGGAGTTAATCTCTCAATGAGACGGGGCGGGAATCTGACAATGTCAAACCTTAGAAGTGTGCGAGCTTGACCAGAATTGACATAAAAGCAACAAAGAAAAAAATAACACCCAGCCTTACAAACACAAAGAAAATAGGAAGCAACAACATATTCGCAGGAGATGAAAGGAAACACTAAAAAGGACCCAAATATAACACATCAATAGAATGACAGTTGAACAGGACCTAAACGATTTTTTGTTTTTGCTTCAAGCAAGCATTAGGTTGTATAAACGGCTTCTAGTGCGCCCACACACACTAACTCACACACACACACACACACACACACGCATACCATAGCACAACACATCACACACAAATACATAAATAACAACAAAACACACACACATAACATAACAAACATACACATGAATATTGATTATGCTTAGGCATGCTTTTTGGAAAATACATAAATGAATGTATGCTTGTTTGGAAATACATAAATGGATACAATATCGTTATAGGTTGATCCCTGGTCGATTGAAACTGGATCTGTAGCACATAATAGTCGGCTTATGTAGATTAATATTCACACAATTTAGCCATATCAACTCAACCACGTCAACAAACACATTCAGACATGTGAATTGTTTTATTGGGGGAGAGAAAATTCTAACATGCACAGTTCAAGGCAACTGCACTAGCCAGGCGGCCTTAATTCCTCAGGCTCAAGAACCCCACTCCCTCCCCCCTTGTGGACAAGGCGCTACAGGTTTTCCACTGACAGAGGTATCTATCCACTGCAGGCTTTCCACTGATGGTGGCATCTGTCATTGCAGATTTTCCACTGACATAGGCATCTATCTGCTGCAGGTTTTCCACTTACAAAGGCATCTATCCGCTGCAGGTTTTCCACTGAGAGAGGCATCTATCCGCTACAGGTTTTCAACTAACAGAGACATCTATCCACTGCAAGTTTTCCACTGATGGTGGCATCTATCTGCTACAGGTTTTCCACTAACAGTGGCATCTATCCTCTGCAGGCTTTCCACTGGCGGTAGCATTTATCCGCTGCAGCTTTTCCACTGATGGTGGCATCTATCCACTACAAGTTTTCCACTAACAGTGGCATCTATCCTCTGCAGGCTTTCCACTGGCAGTAGCATTTATCAGCTACAGGTTTTCCACTAACAGAGACATCTATCCACTGCAAGTTTTCCACTGACGGTGGCATCTATCTGCTACAGGTTTTCCACTAACAGTGGCATCTATCCTTTGCAGGCTTTCCACTGGCGGTAGAATATCCGCTGCAGGTTTTCCACCGACAGATGCATCTATCCGCTACAGGTTTTCCACTGACAGAGGCAGACAGCAGTGGGCGACATATTCTATGAGTGGTTGTCTTTGTATTACAGATTTCCTACACCCTAGTAAGTAGTCATCAATACTATTCTAGTTCTAACATAATTCATCAGAATTTTAATTTATAGTGAAAGAGGCCCACCCAAGTTGGTAGCCTCACTAAGACAGTTCATAAATTGAGTTGAGCTGAGTTAAGAACCGACATCACTGCACTCAGGACATTCCCATACGTGCTCCGTCCCCTCGTTCTAAAGCCAGCGAAGAGTCATACTACTAATCGTTCCCACCGCTATCTGATTTAAAGCTCTCCTGGTCTTCGCTCTCAGTTTTGAGATTCTTCCAGAACCCCTGCCGATCCCCTGCAATCTCATTCTTTCCACATCCGGGTTCTCCATCTGTTCCCCCTCCCTCTCCACCTCGCCACACAAGCGCACGACCACCTCCCCCATGTCCATAGGCAAACTACCACCAAGAGGTGAATTCCCTGCTAGCCTATCAGCCTGTTTATTCCCCCCACACTCCCACATGGCCAGGGCACAATATCCATACAATTCTCACAATCTGTGGCCTCTGAAGCAACAATAGCCATTCCACACGAAACATTCCTTTCTCCAACTTACTTAGCATACTCTTTGAATACGTAATGAATACAACGTGTGTTACAATCGTCTCGTCTAGCCACCGGAATGCCGTTGTTACTGCCTCCACCTCCATTCTAATGCTCGAGGTCATAGTCTCGTACGCCAGACTCTCCTTTTTCAAGACTCGTCCATTAGCCTTTGCAACAAAACCGCAACCACTATGTCTGTTTCTCACCACTGACCCATCGGTGTAGATGACTATGTCACCTTGATATGTGTTACTCTGGATCAGTTATTGCACTTCAAACTCAGTGCGACCCGCTGCCCATTCTCTGCACTCAAGACCCAGTGTTACAATTACATTGTGCCGGTCCGTCATGTCTTCCAGAACTTCAACCCACTCTCTTTCACAATTGATGGTCTCTAGATCACAAATCTGACGTAAAGATATTTCCGCCTGTGCCATCCAGGACCTGCCTCGTCTATGACCCTTGACCATACCCATGGCTTTATGCAGCGGGTGATCCCTGTCTGCAGCAACTCTCTGGTACCATTTGGCCTGAAGGACCCTATGCCTATCCGTCATTGTTTGTAGCGCCAGGATATGCCTCATGCATATAATTGGTGCGTCCTTTGTGCACCCCAGGATTACCCACATGGCAGTGCCACATAGCAGTCACGCACACCACCAAATGTAAATTAGGATATTCCCAGACTAGGAATAGAACTAGTTGACCATTGGAAACTAAGGCCGACGTAGACATCGTCAGAGGACGGCAACGGGAGACGCTTCAGGAGAGGACATGAGGTCAGCGGTGTTTTCTTGGCTCTCGTGTTAGATGGACATGATCTGGTCGGCGCAGTCTTGTTAGTGATACAAGGAATTCATTTGTTGTCTTGCATTCATACCATGATTGGACCGGGACAGAAAGAAACTCTAGACAACAATTTACAATAGCTTGCGAAAGTCCTTGGAAGATCGAGCAATCGCAGAAGATAGGAGCAACTGGGTCTGTATTGGCATGTAACTTCCCGTCCCCGTCTCAGGGGCACGTTACGTTTTACTACCATGTTCTGTGTATTCTGAAGGAGATAAATCTAAATAAAGGATCGTCTCTGAATTGCACCCGTTTCTTTCAAGGTGAGCTTGGTTTGTTAATGTTACTCGAGTACGAGCTGTTTTAAGTCTTGACACTCGCATGCGGTCGAATGTTCTGAGACAATGTGGGGTCTTCGATCCTAAAATCATCCATTGAATGTAAACAACGAAGATTAATTCCCGCCATATCACTAGGAAACAAACAGAAAAGAATGCACGCCATGATATATTCCTGAGCACGATGCAGTACCAAGATTACTTAGTGCGTACCAACATGGCGTCGTTTGGCGTGAATTGAGTTGTATCACCAAGATGAATTGTGATCTTTGCGTACGTTAATATGTCTGTTGAAGCAGAGAAGTCACAGTAACAAGGTAAAGTTTGACAATGTTAATTTGAGAATGAAGATTAATATGGAAAGATCGTCAATTATACATGCATAGAATAGTGCGCACAAATTAAAACACAAGTGAAACACGTTTTAAAGCACGAGTTGAAACATGTAAGAAACGCACGTTTTGAAAGGCAAGTATTACACTATTACATGCATACTAGCACTATTACATGAACATTATTGACGAATTGATATCACACTGAAGATGTTTTACTATTGTCCAATTTGAAAAGTAATGGACATATCCAACGCCACTGATTTATAAAGAAATAAAGACAGATTCGCTATTAAACTACGCGACATTTGAATACTTAGTCGACATATGTTCTGTCGCACTTACGTAGCAGGAGTCTTTATCTTCCAATTCAACTCTTCCACTCTTCCACTTCACTAACGTCAAGAACATTGAAGTGCACTGTACATCGCTGATGAAGTAATTATAGGATATATGAAGAAAGCGATGGATAAGCGTTAAATACTACAGTGTATACCGGTCGAAGAACATTTCCATACTACATTTATTCCATTCCACGATTCACATGGAAACATAATTATAGATCGAACAGTGGAGTATATTGAAGACATATATTATATTAATATTATAGAACGAAGAGTCCTTTACGTCCAACACGACTTTTCCACTCCAGCAGTTATTCACTCCAGCAGTTATTTACTACAGCAGTTACCTTACTTACTCAAAGAACTTGTCTGCATTATTAACAATAGCAGAATATGAATAACTGAAGATATATAAATAAACATTTGAAGGTGCATTATTGATGATGTAAAGACACATATCATAGTAAGTGGTTCTATTCAACAATGCTATAAGATTAACCATAGGACACCATGGCTCTTGGATGCGAGCATTGAAAGAACACGTTACACGTTACACGTCGTCATAACATTGAACTTTACAAACTTATCTCGACATTATATCCCACGCCACGTGCACATCTCCATTACACCTCAGCATACAGACAGTGAAGGGACATTTCACACGGCATCATGACAGGATACTGCACATTCACTTCAACATACTGCGAGACACTACACGTTATCTGAGACGCAACAAGACCATACACGGATTAATTGACACTTATTATTTTGGCGTGATACCAAACTTGTTCACGCGGGACTATACACGTGACTCATTTAAGGATTCCTTTGTGGGCACCAGTCACTCCAATACCCACACAAGACATTCGTCATTCTGCCTAAAAGTCAGAAGAAGGCTACTATAGATCAAGGTTCGACGTTTATACCCAAACCAATCACGTTTCGCATGGGTTGGTCACGGACCGCGTGGTCCTGGGTTTGAGTACAAGTTTATTGTACTCTCGTGAAAGTCAGGAGCAACAAGTAATTTATCTGTGACATACAGTTCGCTCCTCTTAGATATCTTGACCAACATACCAGTTTTGATACACTGTTCAACATATTCACTGTTAATTGTCGAGCAACTGAGATTGTATCTACGTACAGGAGAGCCGGGAAAAGGCCAGTAATTTTTGTTTATTGTTGATTGGTATGACGTTGATTTCTAATAAGGCTATTTATCTTTATTTTGTGGGAGGTTGGAAAGGGCCTTCATGAGCTAATCGAGGTTATTATATTACTTGATTGGTTCATAAAGTGATTTGTGTGTTGAAAGTTGCCAGGTCATTATGAATTAATTTTTTGCGGGTGGCAACACAGTACTGTTGTCTTGTCATAACTGTAGTAGTATAGTATGAGCGTTATCCGTTAAAAAAAAATTGTGGATAAAATTTGTTATCGTTTGTAAACAGTAATATGTATTTGCGCCACACGTCAATCGTCTTTTATGATTGTTAGTTGTCTTGTGTTGCATATATTTTATATTGAACATATTTCTTCATATTTATTTCTCTAGTTTATATCTGTTTCATTCATTATAGAAATAGTCACTTAATTCTTTTGTGGTGTTCGAGTTTACACTACAGGTTTAATTGAGTTCATATTTGCTCAACTGTGATACTACATTACTTACTATCTGAGTTGATAGTGATTTGAGACATTATCACAATTTTGTCGATTCTTTTCTTCTCTTGCCTACTTCCATATTTATTTCAGCCAGATAGCTCATTTTACAGGTAGGACAAGTAGGACAAGATGTCTACACTGCAATATTTCATTGAAATGGGTGAGAAAGACTGGTTTAGCTGGTGCGGAACTTAGAGATTGGGCAAAGCATAAATTCAGTGAACAACTGAAACGTGAGAGGGATGAACGGCAGGAAAAACTAGCAGCAGAAAAAGAAGCCAAACAACTTGAGAGAGAACTGAAGGAAAAAGAGATGGTTTTGGAACGCGAACGAATGGAGGCTAGAGAAAAAGAATTAATTTTGGAACATGAAAAGATAGCTGCAGTGAGAAAAGAGATGAAAGAAAAATAAATAACCGCAGAGACAGAGTTAAAGGCAAGACAGATAACCGCAGAGACAGAGTTAAAGGCAAGACAGATAACCGCAGAGGCAGAGGTAAAGGCAAGACAGATAGCCGTAGAGGCAGAAATCAAACAAAAACGACTCACACTTGAAAAGGAGAAGCTTGCAAAGGAAAAACTTTGGAAGGAGCAAAGGAGGAAACAAAGACAAATGTATGAAATAAAAGAAAGTAATCACACAGGTAAAGTATGTGCTGCAGTAGTAAAAGAACCGAACGCCAGAGATTTCGTTCAGAAAGTAACTATCGAACACAAGTCTAATGAAACACTTTCAAGTACAAATGGCCAAATTGAAACAACACAAGAAGAAGAAGAAATTAAAGAAGAAAAGACGCAAATAGAACAGGGTACATCAACTGTAGACATACAGGATACAACGATATTGAGTGATAGCACAACGGTAAATAATTGCGAATACCAAGATTTACACAAAGTAAATGAACCCAACCATGAAGAAATAACTATTATTAAAAAACAAACCAAGCGTGATTACATGACTCTCAATGATAGTTTCATTAAACATCCCAAAAAGAGAATAAAGGTTACACGCACTCAGTATAAACAACAGAGACAGCATACTAAAGTGTTGCCTAAACAACGACAATGGGATTTGATAACAATAATTATGGCTCAGATCATAACTTTAGTAAAGTTGACCATATCACAGGTTGAAGATAATGTCATAAAGACTTATTTCCGTACAAAAATATGTGTTATGTGCAACATTACACACATATGCACAGAAGTCACAAAGTATGTCACAACCATGTACGCACAATTAAAAACATACATTACTTGCGGCATTGCAACTATCCATTCACAAGTTGAAAGAAGATACGCACAAACCAGAAAGAAACTTGTAGATTGGTTAACAAAAACCAAGAAATACACAACAAACATTTGTGCGCAAATCAAACCAAAGGTTGTAAACTTTAGAATAAAGGCAAAGATATACGAACTTGATACGAAAATGCAGAGAACACTACAGACGACAAACTACACTTGTCTTTGCTTACTGTAGTTATGCTTACTTGTCTTACTTCTGGTACAGATTTACCAAACATACGTCATTACAGCGTATGCATTACAGAAGATACACAAGACTGAAAACAATTACATTGTTCCAATCAACAAACTTACAATGTAAAAATATTGGCATGCGTGCAGAAGAGAGATTCTATAGGTTTGAAACAAAGAAAGAAAGAAAGAAAATGAATGAAAGGAAGAATAAAAGAAAAGAATAAAGAAAAATAAAATGGGATGAAAGTGTTAGGTTCATATAATACATTACAGACACATTAGGGTCTTATTACTTAGAATTCCACATTTCTTGGATATAAATCTATACTTGTTCAAAATGTTCACACTATCTCATAGCTCTACACTTAATAGTGTGAAAAATATTTCGGTTTGCTATTCTTCAGATAATTGTTCTTAACTATATCTTTATTAGAGAACTTAATAAATTATTATAAGTTAGTTGTTTGCATTTGATTGTTTTGTTATTCCATAAATATTAAGTTCAGTTCATAATCATATATTAGATATTTTAATATAGAGCCTTGTTAGAAGGTCAAGGCCATAAGAATCGATAATAGAAATAGATTAGTAGATTGAGTATTATAAATAGAATAAAGGTACATTTATGAATAATATATGTTCACAACAGAGCCAAAGCAAGGATGAAATTAACAGACACAAGTGCTTGCTTGGGGATACTGTCAGCGAGAAATGATTAAGTATCATGTGATTGAACTCTGTAGTTGTGAAATTGTATGTTACGTTATAATTGTGATAGAGTTAAGATTATTCATTAATTTAAATAAGAGTAATTAACATTACTAATTAATTGATGATTATGGAAGATTAATAAGATTGTATGTTTTGAATTATGTTATATGCATCATTATGACATGGGCCAGATAAGAATATACGATCAAGCGATAGTCTCAAAGTCCACAGGAAGAGAATCGGGGAAAATTCAAGGTGATGCGCATATAAGTACCCTACCATTAAAATGTGTTGTTGTAAAATAAGTAGATGATACGAGAACAACAACAAGGATCAACTACAACTAACATGGTTACTGGGAAAAACTTCATTATTACCCTCGTCCGAAACTCATGGTAATACCTAGAGCTAGGACACACTTGTCATTAGGAGAAGGTAGGGACTAATATGTTTATTAGTTGAGCTGATTGCCTATGATCAGTCACACGACGTCCGACGTAGGGATTTGACAGGTGGGCGTGCCCGTTATGTAGCTTTTAAATTTATTTATTTTTTAGGGTTGATAACGTGGTAAATCCTAGAACTATATAGTTGTGGGTAAAGGAAAATTATGGTTATAGTTGTAATTACATATCATAACTAGAGGAAAAATGACATAGCATTTTTTTTCTGGGAGGGGGCATTATGCCACATAGCAGTCACGCACACCACCAAATGTAAATTAGGATATTCCCTGACTAGGAATAGAACTAGTTGACCATTGGAAACTAAGGCCGACGTGGACATCGTCAGAGGACGGCAACGGGAGACGCTTCAGGAGAGGACATGAGGTCAGCGGTGTTTTCTTGGCTCTCGTGTTAGATGGACATGATCTGGTCGGCGCAGTCTTGTTAGTGATACAAGGAATTCATTTGTTGTCTTGCATTCATACCATGATTGGACCGGGACAGAAAGAAACTCTAGGCAACAATTTACAATAGCTTGCGAAAGTCCTTGGAAGATCGAGCAATCGCAGAAGATAGGAGAAGCTGGGTCTGTATTGGCATGCAACTTCCCGTCCCCGTCTCAGGGGCACGTTACGTTTTACTACCATGTTCTGTGTATTCTGAAGGAGATAAATCTGAATAAAGGATCGTCTCTGAATTGCACCCGTTTCTTTCAAGGTGAGCTTGGTTTGTTAATGTTACTCGAGTACGAGCTGTTTTAAGTCTTGACACTCGCATACGGTCGAATGTTCTGAGACAGGCAGTATTCTGTATGTGCTCCAACCTTTCAAGCTGGCTCTTTGATACTGTCAGCAGCCCCAAACCATACTCAGACAGAAATTATTAACTGCTAAAAGAGCCTGCAAAGCATCCTCTGATCTAACCTGGTTGCTGCCATCACTCTCAATGCAATAAGTCCCCTACCAGCCTTCACCACCAAGGCCTCCACATGACCCTTAAAAGACAAACACCTGTTAAAGGTGATACCCAAGTACTTCAATTTACTCTCTCGACTAAGAGGACATCCATTCAACATAACACCTGGGACGTCTGCCTTGACAATCCGGATATCCAGGGAGTACGACATAACCGATGCCTTGTCTGGGTTTATAACGGCCCCTGCGTCCCTGCACCACTCTGCCACCCTGTTTACTGCCACCTGTAAGTCTTTCGCCAAACTGGCACTGTCTCTACCCTGTCTGTACACCAGCACATCATCTGCAAATGTCAAGATTCTACCCACACCTGGTGTCTCAATAGTTGTGATTTTGCTGGTGTAGACATTAAAGAGCACTGGGGACATGGCAGATCCCTGTGGCAACCCTGGTGTAATAGTAAATGGGTCAGAACTCCAGAAACCCATGTACAGTGCAACCTTACGCTCACAGAGGACCACCGCAACCCATCTGACAAGGCAAGGGCAGACCTCCATGTCCAATAGTGTGTGTATTAACCGATCATACCTAACCCTGTTATACGCATCCTCCAGGTCAAGAGCTACTGCCACTATCTTTTGTTTATCCTGGAAGCCCTCGTAGACATCAAATGCAAAAAGTTGCAGCAACTGCAACTCCCAAGCCCTTTGGGAAGCAGATTACGACTTTCCAAATGTAGCTGCAGCCTGCGTGCTACTTTCTTTTCGAGGACTTTGCCATACGTGTTTTGCAGGGTTATGATTCGGTATCCATTAAGTCTGGAGTGATCCTTACCTGGCTTTGGGAGTGGGACCAGGTAACTATGCAGCCAATCGTGGGGTATTTCCGCCATATTGATGCTTAGATTGAAACCAAGAGCCATCTCCTCCAAGTCCCCATCATTTATGTTACTCATATGGGAGTACCTCACCCCATCTGGACCTGGCGCTGTGTTTTTAGCCCGCTTCAGTATCCGTCTAATATCCTCCACCTTAATCTCACAGTCCTCCTTCCTAGTGACCCGTGATGAGGCTTCTCTGACCATGTCTCTAATAGCTCTATCTTGCTGATCCGTCTGTGTTAAAAATCATGCAAGAAAAGCCTCCCCTTGGTCCTTGTCAGTTGTCATAGGTCGGTTGTTATCATCATAAACGGTACCATGTGTACCAGGCATCGCCTGTCTCTTCATCTGCCAGTGCAGCCTCCAGGATTTACCCAATGTCACATCCCCATCTACTTCATTCATACACTGCTCACACTTCATCCTTTTTGCCTCTGCTACCTGGAGTTTAAAATCCTGCACCTTTACTTTTTTATATCTTTCAGCCTCCTCTAATTCTATGTCAACTGAATTGGTTGCTATCCGCACCCTCTGCCATTTTCTTATGGCCGCCCTCTTTTCCCTCCATGAATTCTCCACCTCTGGTGTCCACCATGGTGGTTGGGTGAAGATTCTTCTTGTTGGTTTAGATCTTCCCTGTGATCTAAGACATGCCAAGCGCTAAGACACATGGTCGCAATATAACTGAATGTCCTGCGGGCTCTTATAGCCCTGACTGTGCTGGACTTAGGTATCAGCACAGAACAGGGGAGGTGGTCACTTCCATAGTCCCCAAGGATACTCCATTTTATATCTGCTGCCGCCTCTTGGGATACAAGGGCCAGGTCGATGGCCATGTCAGGGTCCCCCGATCTCATTGCTAGCCTAGTGGGTGTCCCATCATTTAGACAGACAACATCCATCTCAAGCAAGGCCTCAGCAAGAGCAGTACCCTGTCTGTTCTCTCCCGACCTGTCCCACTCCTTGGCGCGGGCATTGAAGTCACCACATATCAGATACCTGGTACCAGGGGTATCCACTGAACCTTTCAACCAGTCCCAACTCTCTCTGCTTATGCAAGATTCCCCACTTACATATATATTTATTAGGTTCCAGCTGTATCGGCCGATTTTTATCTGCATTCCCTGCACATCTTTACTTTCCTGACCCCACCCACTCATATCCAGTATCGAATGCTGTAAACCATCCTTGACCACCAGAGCCTGCCCATGTCTTCCCTGCCCGGTTGGGTTAATGTAACATGTATAGCCAGGGCACTTAAAAGAGTTTGTCTTCAGTTCTTGTAACATCAGGACATCAAATCGTAGACCAGTTTCTCCAATATTGGTCCTCGTTGCTTTGCACTACGGCAATTCCAATACCCAACCCGTACATTTTTTAGTCCCAAACGATCCGTTTTCCTTCTACCCCTGCTGGCTCCAGCCCTCTTCTTCCTTTTCCTTCCCCCCTCTCCCCTACCTCTTCTCCTCCGCTTCATTTTCTCCCCGCTGGCTGTTGTCAAAGGTATCGAGCACAAAGCATGTACTCCTTTGCTTCGGCGATAATTCTTTTTATTTTCCATAGTTGGTTTGATTTGAAGGCAGGAACTAACCGGTCACCTTTGTAGAGCCTGTCTGCTAGGGAAGGGGCAGAGAATGTCCCTCAGGAGTCTATACGCCTGACGTCGCCCCGCCTGCATACCAGACATTCCACGTTCACGACCAGCTCACCCGTGGCCATTCAGTCCTCGGCACGTCAGTCCACCTTAAACTTGGGGGTTTATAATCGGAGTTTTCCATCTCCTAGATTGGCCGCTGTAATAGCTAACGGGCCAGATCTACCCGGGAGCAAGAGGTTTTAGCGCTTCAACCTTCCTGGCGAACACAATAGATATAAGTATTTTTTTTCGCATATCCTTTACAGGACATCGCTGTCAACATCAGCATCTTTCAGCTGAGTGTTGATTTCTTGGCAAGATTACTCTCAGTAGTTTGCCATTGCTTTCTAAGCTACTGGCTCAAATACCCCGTAAGTTACCGACGTGGAGAGAACCGCTTCCAATTCTCACGCAACGTCACGTTACTTACGAGAGTATACGAGCTTACAGAGAAAGTCGTGTAACCTCTAGACCAGAGAGACCAGCAGATATATGTATACGGGGAACAAAAACAATTTCACACAATATCTATCAATTAGTACATAATACAATAAATACATAGCCAAAGTCATAGCACAACACTGTGTTAGTGCGTGAAGAAAGCCCAGATGGCAACATCAGTGTCGCTTTTCTCTTCCAATGGCCGCCACACTGTTCCCAAGCTACAAATCTACCTCCAATGACATACATGGAATACACTTCAGCTGCCAGAGCTCATCTTGAGCAACCGTCCAGTCTTTCTCCTGTTGGTAAAAGCCCATCTCCACAATTGCTGTAGTCCATTCAATTGTCACCATTGTGTCGTGTCACTGATCTCCTCAGCAGCCGAAGTTAGTCTTCTGAGACGAGGTCAGAAAAATTCACCTGGAAGTTCTATGTGACTGTGGGTTACCAGCTGACACATCACTTTCTGCACTTTTGTTGTCTTCAATTCTATTAACAACTGTGTGAGCTCTTCCATGGTGGAAGTTTGCACCTCACAAAAGTGGAGTACGCAATCAACTCACACATGAGTTGAAAGCTGCGTGCCAGACCTTACACAGCATAATGGGAATATAATAGACATCCGGGCGTATCTTTGGGTCTGTGTACATATCCAGAATTGTATCATCAGCACTGAAGGTAGATTTCATCGCTCCTGGAGTCTCCATCCACAGCTATTGGGGCACGACAACATGTTGAGATGTAATCTGATATCTGTGCTATAAGTTGCTGTAAGGCTACATATCCACCCCCAAGGACATACATGGCACACACTTCAGCTGCCAGAGCTCATTCTATGGTGAAATTGTTCGCGTATGATGCCACTGTGTTGGCATCCACAAGGACTCAGACAAATAGATGTTTCCTGTGTTATCCCATGCTACTATGAAGCGCACAAACATACTTAAGTGTTTCAGATGCAGCATGGGACCACATTCTCCTGTGTGGATTGATAGCCTCAGTGTAAGAGGGGTATCCTGTAAATCATCATGACAAGTGGCATCATTCTCATCTGTCAAGAAATCAGGACCGCTTTCGTCCAGTCCATGAACGCCACATTCACGAACTGACACCCAGGACCAAAGCAAACCAGTTCACATGGGACATCAGAAGGCAGCTTTCATTCTCATGGTTATGGATGCCATTTTAACAATGACACTGTAATTTGTAACATACATCTACACCTTTGTCCAAACCATTCATTGTTACACTCTTGGTGTGTTGCTGTCGGAATCATAACTCTCACAGGTAGTTAGTTGAGCACCAAACAAAACAGTGAAGACATCCGTAATCTGGTTTATTTCATACGTTCAGATCTGTAGTACTGAGACAACGACATGATGATGCTTGGGTAATCACACAGCAGTTCCTGTTGTGTTGTAGACTTGTGGCAGACACAACAATGTATTGTTCTGTGTACAGTATCTGCTGCAACACTTTCTGTTTGAGATTGTCGTTGTTCCAGATAGATTTTCTGACAGATTAGGCATCTTGCCTTCCGGCTGTGAACAGAAAATCTTTGAACACCTGAAATTGGTGAGGAAAATCCCCGAGTTGGAACAAAAAACAATGTTCGTCCCAACGGTCGAAAAGGTTTCCAACTATCTTGCCACAAGGGAACTCACTCTCAGTACATAAATATACAGACATGTATTGTTTGGCCCTCAATAAAGTAGAAGAAAGAAAGAAGTCGGGATTAGAGAATGCGTTAAAAATTGAAAGCTATAGTTACCGACCAGGATTCACACCTGGCAGCTCCAAATGACAATGGTGCCTCGCTCGGGAATAAATGCACTTCAACGCATGATCAATGACACCTCTTAAAAAGGTGTCTTCATTAGCCAGGTCTATCATCCACATGAACCCCCAATTATGGAATATGGATAGAATTTGTATCTAACCATTGAGATAGCATCATAGGTCTCAGAATTTTATATTAAACCAGCATAGGTCAAATAACAAACACACAAAATATTGGACCATAATGCTGTGTCCTGTATATTAACAAACATTTGAAGAAGGGAAATGATTGGTCAGTTAGCGCATCCCATTAAAGACAAAAATGAATACTATAGCCATGGCTGAAGTTGCATTTTGTAAGATGGAAATCACTCACCAACAACAAGCTACTGTCAAGAGCAGTGAGGAAAAAGAGTATTAAAGTGATATTTAGAACATATATTTTTGTGTTCAAGTGGCCAAAACATCCAGGCATTCACAATATTTATATAGACATATAAATGTTGCAAGTCCTCTGGATGACGCTGAGATCAACTCCAACCCCAGGTTGATTTATTAGGCTATTTTACATTCAGGCTGCTGTACGGCTGTAAATATTCAAATGTGAACGAACAAACTAAAAAGAGCATGGAGGCAGCAGACATGTGGTTTCCCAGATGAATGTTGTGAAAACCTTGGACTGTCAGAGTAACTAATAACAACTACTTGGTAGAGACTGGTGAAAGTAGAACATTATTCACAACTATAAGAAAGAGGGTAATGAAAGTAGAACATTATACACAACTATATGAAATAGACTAGCGAAAGAGGCAAACACTGTTCTTTAGTCATATAATAAGATAGAGGCACTGGAGAACATTATGGTTAATACATGGGAGCTTCAAATGAAAACTTTAAATATTTTGTGTGTGTGAATATTTTCTGAAAAAGTACAGAACAAATGTATCATTTCTGTATGTGGTCACCATTGCATTCAATGCAAGTCCTCCAGCACCAATAAAGTGCTTGGATTCCTGTAGAAAAAAAAAACTTCTCTTGGTCGCGTGAATAACCACTCATGCACCACCTTCTGTACCTCTTCATCGGACTGAAAAGTTTTGAAACTTCCTACTCCACTTATACACTTGCTGGACTGACAGGCATGCATCACCATACTGGACCTTCATTTGCCAATGAATTTCTATGTTTCACCTCTTCACTGATAAAAAAAAAAGTGGATTAAAAAAAAACGCTGTTCCTCTTTGGTGCATGTCAAAGTTGGGGTGGCCATCTTTAAACTGTCCTTATGACATTGTGTTCATCTGCTCCATGATGTCACATGCTGAACACTCCTGACATCCTTAACACCAATATTGACAGGTTACAAGACAATGGCAGGGTTATTGTAATTTCTATCACACTTTTAAGGTTTTCATTTGATGCCCCCTCGTATTACCCAGTGAGTGCTGATTGGTCTTTGAAAATATGTGACTAGTACCATATACAAATTACTTCTCAAAGAATGGAGACAGGTCTTTGACTTTTCTTTTTTACTTTTCATTTACAAAAATCACTGTTCTTTAGTCAGACAAAGAGAAAAGAGGTACTGGAGAACACTGTGATACGGTTTGATCGAAGCCTTGCTTATAATGTGCACATAGACCAGGTGATAACAAAGGCCAAGCGGGGTTTGGCAGCGATGCGGGTGATGGTGGCAGCAAACTGTGAGCAGCGCCATCTATGTCTTCTGTACGAGGGGCTGGTCATGTCTGTTTTGGAGTATGCAATGGCAATCCTGACTCTCAGCCATAAGCAGATAGAAAGGATGGAAAGGATACAGAATGAAGCTATGCGCATTATTCTTGGATGTACAAGAGATACAGCATGCAGGGCGATGCGCTACCTTCTTGATTTTCCAACCATTGAAGAGAGAATACAGGTTTGCAGGGCACGCGCCTACCTCAGAATTAACGCAAACACACAACATCCACTGCATAGTGAAATTAGGAAGGTGAAGGGCAGCAGGTTAAAAAGAGGACGGTCGTGGATGGGTCAAGCCGAAGACATTCTTCAACAGGTGTGTTCACTTGAGGACTTAGAACCTGGCGAGGAGTGGGTGCAAGTGCCAACAGACTTCTGCACATCCTTTTCAGTTTGCATCCAACTAGATAGAAAATGCAGACAAGAAAATCCGGCTGCTGTTGAGGCTGAAGTACAAGCGTTGATTTTCGAGAATTCGCTAGACGGTGACGCGGTCATCTACACAGATGGGTCGGTCGTCCGACATGTGAGAAGCTCATGGGCCTTTACAGCTCGGGCCGGAGGGAGAATTGTGAAGGAGGACTCTGGTGCTTTCACTGAAACCACAAGTAGCCTGACCATGGAAGTCATGGCAGTAAGTAAAGCAATAACATGGCTCGAGACACAGACATTCACTAGGGCTTGTTTCCTTAGCGACTCAATGAACATGATCAAGAGGATAGAGGAGGGGTCGATCCGAAGAGAATGGTTGCTGCCTCTGAAGCGGTCTCGACTGGCAAAGATTAGTTTCATCTTCGTGCCAGGGCATGCGGGTGTACAAGGAAATGAGCGGGCTGACAAGCTCGCAGGTGAGGCTACTGTGGAGGGCGGACGCGCCATGGACCATGCTGACATTCTGAATGCTCTACGAGAAGTGAGACTTTTGCGAGAACCAAGTGATGACTGTGAATCTACAACAATGGCCAGACTGCGAGTGCAGCAAATTAAAAGAGGGGTGGCCAAACAAGAACACTACGCAGGAAGCCAAAGAAGATTGATAAACCAACACAGAACTGGCGTCGTTAGCCGCTACACGCTGCGGGATTTGCTGAGGAGGGGATCCGAGCACTTATGGACTGAATGGTTCGATGTGCAACGAGGATGATCTGTCGACTAACTAACTAACTAACTAACTGTGATGACAGGAGAACACTGTGACAACTGGAGAACACTGACAACTGGAGAACACTGTGACAACAGGAGAACACTGATGACAGGAGAACACTGTGATGACAGGAGAACACTGTGATGACTGGAAAGGTCAGCTGTGGTAGAGGCAGAGACCAAGAGAAATTATGCTGCATGGTCTAAGATGGTGGTGTAGAGGGATATCATCGATAGAATTGATCCACAACACCCAGGACCGAGATCTGTGGAGAGACATGAACACTTACGCTATTTGGCAAGGCAGATGCTGATGATGCATGCATGCACCGATGTCGTATTAATAGCTATTTTGGTCAATATTTAAAAATTGGGTTTTTACTTATGAAATCATACCAGTTAGATAGAGCTTGACGAGACGAATCCAACGGTATCTCAACGAAGACTGTACATTGATTCCAAGCGGAGTTATGAATTTTCTGGTGATGTAATTTAATACCAGGAAGTGCAATGAAGAATTAACTGATAAGTCAGGATTTATCGCGGCCCTAAGAATGGAAGCAGAGAAATTCTGCCTTCTTTTACTGTGGCTTGTTTATTTTTAAATGGACAACATTGTGCCATATATCATTGCGTCCGGGGCGGCGAGGCCTACCTTGACGTATGTTTTATTTTTCAATAGGATGTGCCGTGACCTAATTAAAAATTTAAAATGGCAGCCAATTGTTTAATATTTGCCTTCTATTACCGTGGCTTGTTTATTTTTAAACGGACAACATTGTGCCATATATCATTGCGTCCGGGGTGGCGAGGCCTACCTTGACGAATGTTTTATTTTTTTATAGGATGTGCCGTGACCTAATTAACAGTGTAGTCACTGGAGGGTCTTCTCCGTGATTATTTATTGTATTTTGTGTAGGCATTTGTTTTTTGTTATTCTTTTATGTAAGCTTCATTACTCTGTGTAATTTTATATTTTTATATTTTCAGATTTCTGCAGTATGTACCTGACGAGATGCAGCGAAATATGCCAGGCAATAAATCGTGCAATCTATTGTTTGTGTCTTCGTTATTCAAATATATAGAAACTCACCACAGGAAGGTGTGCATCTGAATTGTTTTATCAAATTGACACAGGCTGTGGCAAAGGTGTGACAGGCAGAATCTTGAATGTCACAGGAAATGGTTCAAGAAAGAGTGTCACAAGTGATGGCCATTCTTTGGTTAATTGCTTTTTATGTTTCACAACTAATTTTTTTAATATATTAAATTATTAGTAAGAGTACTTTCCTGTATTAGCTTGCCTGGTTCGTTGGCATGAACGAGACTCCTCACTTCTCTCAGGTGTATAACGCAGGTGTATAATATAATTTAGTATTAGGATCCAGAACACCAAAGACCGAGATTTGTGGAAAGCCATGAACGCCTACGCCAGCCGGCACTTGATGATGATTATTATTAGTATTTGCATATACAGAAAATATTTTAAAATGGGGTTTCTACTTATGATTTGGTAACAGGAAAGTAAAGGTAATATTCCTCTTTCGATAGAATGTCGAGAGGAATGAGAGGATCAACTTCATTGCACCAGGTTTGCTCAGTTTCTTTCCACACAGCGGCCTGGCGAAAGCATCGTACAAAGCACAAGAGTCTCAGAGTCTCTGACAAAGATGCACTTGACTTATAAGACTTTTTGTTATGATGTGCTGTGACCTAATTGCTAGTTAAAAATAGCTGCATATTTATTATATTAATTAAATGTCATGTGAAATGTTCGTCGTTAGTGAAAGAACAATTCATGAAAATGTATCATATTGTCTTAATGTACTAACTGCATTGCGACAGCTTTCTTTTGTTGATTAAATATTATAAACATTAATGTAAGTAACTAAGTTTGTGACTGCTGCACAAATTAAGCAGCAGTTAATTAATTATTAAGATATTAAATAATAAAAAAATTAAAATATTAAATAATTAACTGTTCACTAAAAATTGATTTCTATTTCTACTTCTGCTCTACAATTACAGCACACTGTTCTGTATCTAATTGTCAGCAACTAATAATTAAATACTAACTTATTTAAAACATATAACTTATTTTACAGTACTGTATTTAAATTTAAATAAGTGCTGCAGCGCAGCTTAGAAAAAAGTACTCCTTACTTAACTGTAACACCTTACAAGTTTACAGACGGGTCTGAAAACTGGCTTTCAAAATTATTTTCAGTCATGTAAAATGCTGAAATATTAATTAGTAATTAAACTGAGGGTTCAAATTATAAAATAATCCAAAAAAAATAAAAAATTTGTTGCGTATCCTTTACGGGACGTTGCAGTCAACACCAGCATTTTCAGCTGCTGTTGATGTACTAGGCAAGTGTTACATTCAGTAGTTTGCCATTGCTTTCTGAACGACCGGTCTCTATACCTTTTTCGAAAAAACCAGCACCGCCGTGTTTCGAACCCGGGTATACGGGCTCACAAACCGCGTTCGCAAGTCCTTCAGCCACAGCGTGGGTGTCGCCGCAGATAGAATTTTGCAAAGTGGATGTGCTATTCAGAGGAGTCTATTCATTCTCAATATGACTGGCTATGCTGCTTTATTTTTAAAAAAATTTCCTAACGAAGGACGAATAAGGGGATGTTGCAACTCGGCACACTTATGTAAAATTGAACGGGGAACTCAAAAATGCAATAAAAATTTTACATTTCTTTATGCTACAAGGAGTTATGTGACAAATTACCTTACTAATCGGGAACAGAACCAAATAATATCCTGACAAATCGTTTTCTCGGTGTAATAAATTGGCGCCTATCTAGCAGAAGCAATGCTAAATATATGAGAATAAGTTTCCCTTTCATCGTACCACACCGATTTCCATTTTTTGGTTCTTTTAGCAGTACATGTCCATCTGGAAGTGATCGTTCGATGACGCAGATAAAAGTTCGCAAAACTACACACAAAAAAGTGAAGAGCTAAAAAAAGGGCGATAATTCTGAAATAGCTAGTATTAAGCTCAGAATACAAGAAAATTGTAAAATGCTACTGCAAGGGGAGGTGGAAAAGGAAATAATACAAAAATTATAATACCGATGAAATATTCACCAACATCACAACATGTAAACAACAAGTCCAGGAAAATAAGGTTCTCTTTATAAAGAATATTTAAACAAGAGAAGACAATTCGCACATTAACATCAAGTCACAAGACTTACCTCCTCTTGTTGACTCAATAAGGCCATGCAATGACTAAGAGCTTGGTACATGTTGTGGGAGGACTTGAGAATGTCCAAGCACTGGGTAGTCACTATCCGCAGGTCAGCTGACCAAGTCGAGAATGATGAAGACCGTTAAAATGCGGTAATAGTTACAACAAAATCAAGGCTGTGTGTGTTTATGACAATGTGCAAAACAGCAAGGTCCCATTTTGTGCTATACTATTCATTCTCAATGGCTGCTGATTCCCCTGCCACCGATTACCAAACTGAGCTCATATGCCTTGATGAGGCAGCTAGGCAGCAGCACCATTGTTCCCCCCCCCCCCTCTCGCCCTGCCTTGGACAGCAGATTCACACACAAGCTCCTAAAAGTCTTGAGGCCACTTATCCATTCTGAACCTTCCAAAGTTTGGGCTGAGAGTTAGAGACAATAATGGCCATTGTAAGTGAAGTATTGGAAATGGCAATTCTGTGTGAAAGTGGCAGCCTCCATTTCCAGTCTCATGCTGGAAGTTATTTGAAGGGCTCTGGTCTATTCAGTTACGAGTCTCCTTCTCGCACTAACTATGAAAACCCATGATTTCTGGCCATGCATCCATCTCTGTCCTCTGCTGCGTCATCAACACCATTCATGCTTCCTCAGTGATTCATGACAAGACTCAGGAAGATCAAGATTGGCTGGGCTTGAAGACAGTGGCTGGTGTCTCTAAGAGGTCCCAAAAAATACAAATCAGCTTTATTTTTGGTGCTAGGCCACATGGGTGTAAGAGGAAATAAACTAACTGAAAGGTTTGTGGACAGGGCTACTGTGTAAAGCAGGTGAGCTGACAAGAATGCTATTTAATGGGCAAAAGATGAATTACTGAACCAAATTACATGACTGATGTCGTCAGCTGCTACATGCTGAGGGAGATATCAAGAAGGGGATCAGAGCACTTAACAGACTGAATCATTGGCACCTTTCCGTCTTGACAGACGATAGTTTGGTACATTGTGCTTTAAAAAGGCTTAATAACTACGATCCATGGCGGTGGCGAGTGTGGCTGATAAGGCCAATTCTTGCTGCAAATGTTTGCCCACAGTAGGTGCATGTGAAAACATGGTCATTTCCACCATTTTGCACCATCTTACGTCTCTCACGCTCTGTGTGTGCTTTATCTGCAATCATTTTCTCCTTTGTCTTTATTCCGTTTCTGATAGTTGCCCTCCATGCAACACGTTCAGCGGCGACGTGCTCCCAATGTGCATTATCAATGCCTGTATCAATCATGTCCCGCTTACACACATCTTTGTATCGTAGTAGAGGCCGACCCTGAGATCTCCTACCCGTCTGTAATTCACCAAAAAAGATGTCCTTTGGTATTCTACCATCATCCATCCTCCTAACGTGTCCTATCCATCTAAGTCTACGAAGACTGAGCATGGAATACACCGTCACACAACCTGATCTTTCCAATACTTCAGTATTTGTGATTTTGTCTTGCCACTTAATACCAAGTATTCTTCGCAGACACCGCATATGAAAGCTGTTTAAACGTTTCTCTTGGCGTGAGTAAGTTGTCCAGGTTTCACTGCCATAAAGAAGAGTACTAAGGACACAGGCTTGGTAGACGAGGACTTTTGTTTTGGCAGTAAGCTTCCTGTTCTCCCAGACTCTTTTTGCTAACATGTTCATTGTTGTTGCTGCCTTGCCAATCCTGATGTTGATTTCCTGATCGAGGGATAATTTGCTATTTACCTCTGATCCTAGATATGTAAAATGGTCTACTATCTCCAGTTCGGCGTCGTCAATAAAGATTGATGGTACACCATGTGCACCTTGTGACATAATCTGTGTCTTCTTTTTGTTAATTGTTAAACCAAATTCAGAACAAGCATTGGATAATGCAGATAGTAGATGTTGTAATTCTTCCTCAGAGTGGGTCGTAATCGCAGCATCATCCGCAAAAAGCAACTCTCTGATTAGTACCCTGCTAATTTTGGTCTTGGCCTTCAATCTCTGAGCATTATAGAGGCCACCATCTGAGCGTGAGTGAATGTATATACCATCATCCTGATCACGAAAGGCATATTTCAGTAGAAGTGAAAAGTATATCCCAAAGAGGGTGGGTGCTAGCACACAGCCTTGCTTAACTCCACTCTTGATTTCAAACTCTTCTGAAGTTGAGCCATCAAACTTGATTATACCCTTCATGCCTGTGTGGAACGATTCCACAATGGACAGAAGAGTTGGTGGGCAGCCAATCTTCTTTAGTGCTTTGAACAGACCCTCACGACTGACCAAATCGAATGCCTTTGTGAGGTCGATGAAGGCAATAAACAGTGGCTGATTTTGTTCCCGGCATTTTTCTTGCATCTGTCGCAATGAGAATATCATATCAATGGTAGACCGGTTCTGACGGAAGCCACACTGTGATTCGGGGTAGACTTGATCTCCCAGGACTTGAAGTCTGTGCAGGACAATTCTGGCAAATACTTTCCCAACAATACACAGAAGTGAGATACCCCTATAGTTGTTACAGTCGCTTTGATCTCCCTTGTTCTTGTACAGCGTTATGATGTTTGAATCTTTGAAATCCTGTGGGACTTGTCCTTCTCGCCAGCATAGCTCTATTAGCTGGTGGATCTGTAGAGCGAGTGTGTCTTGCCCACTCCTGATCACCTCTATTGGAATCCCATCCTTACCTGGAGCCTTGCCAGATGCAAGCTCATTTATAGCACACTTAACTTCTGTTATAGTGGGAAGTGTGTCCAGGTGGTCAAGAGTTGGCAGGGCCTCTATGGCGTTGAGGGCATCATCCGCTAGCTTGGTCTCACTTGAGTAAAGCTCTAAATAGTGCTCGACCCATCTATCCATCTGCTGTTTCTTATCAGTGATGATTTCTCCAGTCAAGGTTTTCAGCGGTGCACTTCTTTTGATCATTGGACCACAGGCTTTCTTTATCCCTTCATACATGCTTCTGATGTTTCCCTTATCACTTGCGATTTGAATGGACTCACATAACTTGATCCAATAGTCATTCGCACACTGCCTGGCAGCCTTTTGTACATCCTTCCTTGCTTGCTTCAGCTCACTCAGAGTGTTACGCGTTGGTCTTTCCTTGTTTCTTAAGAGAGCTATCTTCTTTTTATCAATCAAGGGCTGCAGTATCTGGCTGTTTGCCGCAAACCAGTCCTGCCTCTTATGATCCACAGTGCCGTAAACCCCTACCGCTGTTTTATAAATAGTTTCCTTAAGTTTACTCCATTTATCATTTACTATACAATTTTCTGATGTATCATTGAAAGCGTCTTCAAGTTGCTGTTGAAATTCAAAGCACTTTCCAGGATCGTGAGTGTTAGTAATATTAATCCTGGGGCTAGACTTGTGTTTAGCTGTGTAGATTCTCTTTGGTCTCAGTCTAACCCTTGCAACAACCAAAGAATGATCTGTATCACAGTCAGCACTGTGGTAACTTCGAGTTAATGATGTATGGTTCAGATGTTGTCTCCGTGTGATAATGAAGTCCAGCTGATGCCAATGGCCGGATCTTGGATGTTTCCATGTGACCTTATGCATCTCTTTTGTTTTAAAAAAGGAGTTTGTAATACATAGGTCATTTCTAGTGCAATGCTCCAGCAGCCTTTGCCCATTATCATTCATGCGACCGATGTTGTATTTTCCAAGGCACACTGGCCATGAACTCGAGTCCTTGCCCACACGAGCATTGAAATCACCGAGCATATAAATGTAGTCGGATTTTGGAACTGCCTTGATCGCAGAGTCTAGCTGCTCATAGAACATATCCTTCACATCATCAGAGGAAGCGAGTGTCGGTGCATATGCAGTGAGAATGGTGGCAAATCCACAGGAGGTTGCCAAGCGCAGTGATAATAATCTTTCATTACCTCCAGCTGGGATATCAATCATTCCCAGTAGCGAATTCTTCACTGCAAAGCCCACACCATGTTGCCTTTTTTCTGCCTGCCCTCTTCCCTTCCAAAAAAAGGTGTAATTGTTTTCCCTGAGTGACCCTTCCTCAGCGAGGCGAGTCTCCTGCAGGCCAGCAATATCAATGTTAAGACGATCGAGTTCAGCATCAATCACAGCCGTTTTTCTCACATCGTCAATATTTGTCAAGTCAGTGGAAAATCCTGGACACATGGTTCTCACGTTCCAGGTTGCAAGCCGTAGCTTGAGGTTTCTATTCTTTTTATTAGTACCTGGTGCATTGGTTTTACAGCCTGCGATTCAGATTTTGTCCTAGCCCCAAGCACCCATTGAAGCAGGCAGGCTGTGGCGGATCAGCACCCAATTGGCTGGGGGCTGCCCAGCTTGAGGCGGGCGGTAGCTGATCAGTGACACCTGTAGGTGTCTCCCACCGTCAGAGGCAACGCGTGGCGCCCCATGTCTACGCCAACTGACAAGGACTTATAATCCGTAACAGTTGCCTCTCGCTTTGATTCCGAGACCGGTTAAGACCAGGGATGGAGTTATTGCCTCTCCATAGCACAAAGCCTGGGCTAAAATAAAGAAACCATGTGTTGCCCATTCAGCATGATCCCTCTCTCGGCCTGCCTAGTTCACTCCAGAGGAAAGTTGACACCTATAATCTGGAACAAGACAAGCTGCAGAAGCTGCCGGATCAGCAAAGCAATGCTCTAACTGTCCGCCTGTCGGAGCTTCGATCCTAGACCAGCTGCCAACCAAGGCTTAGGGCCTGGTCTGCCCTGCCATGACTTATTTTGTCTTTGGGTTGCATTTCCTCGCACCAGGATAAGGCTAGTACCCTCCCAATTGCGCTCTTCCGCCCGAAGCCGTTGGCACAATGTGGGGTGTCGGGTTTGGTAAGCGCCGCCCAACATTCGGCGCTGACAGAAAGCAGGTTGAACAGACTGAATAATTCCATATAAAATGACACAAAGTAGTGCAGCTTTACATAACAGAATTAAGACAGATACAGGACGTTGCGGCGATTAGCCTTCATCAGCAAACACATTCACAAACACAACATACAGTCAAGGCGATCTCCTGTGATTACATCAGAAGGTGATGACAGGACGAGAAGAACAAAAGGATGAAAAAATGAAAAGTAATGAAGAGAAAATGAGAATTGAAAAACATGTTCCACCTTGTCACCTTCTGATGTAGTCACAGGAGATCTCCTTGACTGTATGTTGTGTTTGTGAATGTTTGTTTGTTTGCTGATGAAGACTAATCGCCGCAACGTCCTGTACGTGTCTTAATTCTGTTAAGTAAAGCTGCACTACTTTGTGTCATTTTATATTGTTTACACTTTCACAGCTTTACCGCAGTTCCACCAAATTTTATGAATAATTCCATGTGCAGTAAGAGTAATCTGTCAACTAATAAACTATCATCATCAAACCCAGCACAAGAATCTATGAAATGTTTAATTTCCAGGTCTGCCCTCCCATCGACCTACTCTCTGTCCTCTCGTTCAAAAGTGATGATCACTTTAAACATAGGATGGTAGAGACCTGACGTGACATTTGAACACTGAACAAATTGCATTCATTTACCTGGTGCTATCGAATGCCTGCTCTTTGATCCACTCTCCCCATCAAGGTGTTTAGAAATCTGCTCTATACACTGCTTCAGTATGTTGACTTGTTTATCCAAATGTCCACGATGTGCTTGCGCGTTCTAGAAGATAATGTAACAATTGGCTTTCAAATGTGACATAAATTTGAATGAATGAATGATGGTTAACACATCAATAAGATAATGTGTCAATAAGATAATATTTCAATAAGAAAATAAAGGCTGCTTATGGACCTCTTCAGATCACCAAAATCAATGTATAAATAATCACAATAAATGGTATTTAAATTACTGATCAACAGAAAACTGTTCAATCTCTAGACCAGTTTTGAGTTGAATCAAGAACTGACATTAATGTAAAGCAACTTATGGGGAGTAGGGAAGAGAAGGGGTGCCGTCTCGTGACTGGAGCTAGGGAATTTCTGTTCTGTGCAATGTTTTGGCTCCACGTGGGGATGATATGAATGTCAAGGCATCAGGCGTAAAAGTTAAAACTCACATCCTCTCAGAGGATTCACAAACAACATCATCCTTACTTTTGTGACGAAATAGCTTAAACATCATATTCAGAAAATAAGTACAAAAGATAGATACAAAGAATAAATAGGATCAACTACATTGCACCAGGTTTTATCCCACATGGCTCTGTCTCCTTCCACAGGGCAACCTGCCAAAAGCTTCACACAAAGCACAAGCTCAACATCTCCAGTGACAACCCCCAGGAGTTTTCAAGAAAAGTGCACTCGTGAACTGAATGACAAAGCCCGGAATTGAACCCACAACCCCCCGGGGAAGGTTAACTCGGTCAACAAATGCCCGCAGAAGTCGGATGTGTCGGCCTAACGGCGCAAGAATGCAGCTCTGCTGTAAACAGGCACAACGCAATGACGTCCGAAATAAAATCTCCGGATGAATGCAGAAGAAGAAGAAGAACCCACAACATTAGAGGTATGAGGCCAGTGTTTTAAATGATTGAATGAAAGAAAGAACATAAGTAAACTCAAGAAAAGAATACAAAATAAAGGAAGAAAAGTTACTAAATGTTATAACTAATTCACCAGACCTGGAGAGAGTCTTGCATAGTTCCAAGAGACACAATATCATCGGCTATGTCGTCGACAATGTCCTTCCCTTGATGTGTGTAGTGGGTACTGAATGAAATGTGTTCTCGTAAGGCATTCAGCCATTTCTGAAATACACGTTGCAAGCAAACACAAGTAAACACAAAATATGAACAAATGAATGCAGTATTTCAACATGTACATAACGACAGCTGTTATCACAGCTTCTGAAATAACAACTGACACCATATATATCACAATTATAACACTGAAGGTTGACCAAGATATGATCATTACTTTTTAATGAAAGCTGATTTATTATTTCTACCATTCCCCCCCCCCCCCACATCATCATCCAGTGGCTTGACAGCAGTCTTTTTCCATAATTCCTTTGATAACTATAGCTTTATAGGCATCAGTACATGTAGTCTGCTACTGCTTTCCCGAAGGCACCAGTAGCTTTGACAATGTCAGATTGTCAGAGTACTGACAACATGCCGCCATTCACGTCAATATGTAGTTCACTGTCAAAGAAGACAGCCGTCGAACCAAACACAAGCAGCCCGCACATGCATTATCACACAAGGCAGCCGCAGGAGTGCCGGCAACTAGCCGCCTGCCATTTTCTGAATCTGCACATACCACTGTAACAATAACATAAATGACAATATTATTACTCATACATTTACATTAACTTGTCTGCTTACCTGCAGATCTACCTGTGACCCATTGGAAGACTCCAGGTGTAAAGTGTGCGAAGAACCATCGGAAAAGCTGATCCTTATTTCACCAGGATCTATCTTGTTTGTCTGTGGATTAAATATAAATCCTTTAAATGATCAAATTTACAGCTACACTGGTGAATTCATGCCTTTAGAATCAGTCAATCCATGTTATACAGACACATGAACATGAAGCTGTGGTGACATGAAGCTAGTGTGCTTGGCTATCAAGATTGTTGTTCAGGTTTCTTCGTCTGCGTTCATCCGGAGTTGTTTTTTTCGGACGTGATTGCGTTGTGCCTGTTTACAGCAGAGCTGCGTTCTTGCGCCGTTAGGCAGACACATCCGATTTCTGCGGGCATTTGTTGACCGAGTTAACCTTCCCAGGTTGTTCAGGTTTGATCCCCAACAGTGACAAGACTGTGTCTACCACCAGTAGGGAGAGACTGACCACCTATTCCTGCCTGCTCTCAGGCCTACAAGATGTGATGGTATCACATCACAGAATGTAATAATGAGCAGGAATCTGCTTCAGGACATATCTAACACACACAAAATCAGTGTCTTAGGATAAATTAATTATTTACAGGCATTTTAGATCAAATTAACTCTATCAGAACTTCTGGGTCCAATATGGTGGATAGGCTGTTAAGCTATTAAGGCTTCTGGAGTGTTTTCGCTTCTGGCTGCGGTTTGCTTATGCATTCTCCTTATGTTGGACTGGTAGTACATGGTTCCATCTCCCAGCTATTAAGTGTGTGGAGCGACACAGTGAGCTGTGGATTTCATACGGAGTGCTTTTACATCTGTCCGTAGTACTTTGTATTGTGAACTGCATGTTCAGAAAAATGGTAGACAGATGGGTTGTAGGAATTACATTGCAAACAGATGGGTTGTAGGAATTACACTGTAGACAGGTGAGTTGTAGGAATTACATTGTCAACAGATGGGTCTTAGGAATTACATTGTCAATAGATGGGTCTTAGGAATTAATTGTCCACAGATGGGTTGTAGGAATTACACTGTCAACAGATGGGTTGTAGGAATTACATTGTCCACAGATGGGTTGTAGGAATTACAATGTCAACAGATGGGTTGTAGGAATTACAATGTCCACAGATGGGTTGTAGGAATTACATTGTCAACAGATGGGTTGTAGGAATTACATTGTCAACAGATGGGTTGTAGGAATTATAATGTCCACAGATGGGTTGTAGGAATTACATTGTCAACAGATGGGTTGTAGGAATTACATTGTCAACAGATGGGTTGTAGGAATTACATTGTCCACAGATGGGTTGTAGGAATTACATTGTCAACAGATGGGTTGTAGGAATTACACTGTAGACACGTGAGTTGTAGGAATTACATTGTCAACAGATGGGTTGTAGGAATTACATTGTCCACAGATGAGTTGTAAGAATTACATTGTCCACAGATGGGTTGTAGGAATTACACTGTAGACACGTGAGTTGTAGGAATTACATTGTCAACAGATGGGTTGGTGGAATTACATTGTCAACAGATGCGTTGTAGGAATTACATTGTCAACAGATGGGTTGTAGGAATTACATTGTCCACAGATGGGTTGTAAGAATTACATTGTCAACAGATGGGTTGTAGGAATTACATTGTCCACAGATGGGTTGTAGGAATTACACTGTAGACACGTGAGTTGTAGGAATTACATTGTCAACAGATGCATTGTAGGAATTACACTGTAGACACGTGAGTTGTAGGAATTACATTGTCCACAGATGGGTTGGTGGAATTACATTGTCCACAGATGAGTTGTATGAATTACATTGTCAACAGATGGGTTGTAGGAATTACATTGTCAACAGATGGGTTGTAGGAATTACATTGTCCACAGATGGGTTGTAGGAATTACATTGTCCACAGATGGGTTGTAGGAATTACATTGTCCACAGATGGGTTGTAGGAATTACACTGTAGACACGTGAGTTGTAGGAATTACATTGTCAACAGATGGGTTGTAGGAATTACATTGTCCACAGATGAGTTGTAGGAATTACATTGTCCACAGATGGGTTGTAGGAATTACACTGTAGACACATGAGTTGTAGGAATTACATTGTCAACAAATGGGTTGGTGGAATTACATTGTCCACAGATGAGTTGTATGAATTACATTGTCAACAGATGGGTTGTAGGAATTACATTGTCCACAGATGGGTTGTAGGAATTACATTGTCAACAGATGCGTTGTAGGAATTACATTGTCCACAGATGGGTTGTAGGAATTACACTGTAGACACGTGAGTTGTAGGAATAACATTGTCAACAGATGGGTTGGTGGAATTACATTGTCAACAGATGCGTTGTAGGAATTACATTGTCAACAGATGGGTTGTAGGAATTACATTGTCCACAGATGGGTTGTAGGAATTACATTGTCAACAGATGGGTTGTAGGAATTACATTGTCCACAGATGGGTTGTAGGAATTACATTGTCCACAGATGGGTTGTAGGAATTACATTGTCCACAGATGGGTTGTAGGAATTACATTGTCCACAGATGGGTTTGTAGGAATTACACTGTAGACACGTGAGTTGTAGGAATTACATTGTCAACAGATGGGTTTGTAGGAATTACATTGTCCACAGATGAGTTGTAGGAATTACATTGTCCACAGATGGGTTGTAGGAATTACACTGTAGACACGTGAGTTGTAGGAATTACATTGTCAACAAATGGGTTGGTGGAATTACATTGTCCCACAGATGAGTTGTATGAATTACATTGTCCAACAGATGGGTTGTAGGAATTACATTGTCCACAGAGGGGTTGTAGGAATTACATTGTCAACAGATGCGTTGTAGGAATTACATTGTCCACAGATGGGTTGTAGGAATTACACTGTAGACACGTGAGTTGTAGGAATAACATTGTCAACAGATGGGTTGGTGGAATTACATTGTCAACAGATGCGTTGTAGGAATTACATTGTCAACAGATGGGTTGTAGGAATTACATTGTCCACAGATGGGTTGTAGGAATTACATTGTCAACAGATGGGTTGTAGGAATTACATTGTCCACAGATGGGTTGTAGGAATTACACTGTAGACACATGAGTTGTAGGATTTACATTGTCAACAGATGGGTTGTAGGAATTACATTGTCCACAGATGCGTTGTAGGAATTACACTGTAGACACGTGAGTTGTAGGAATTACATTGTCCACAGATGGGTTGGTGGAATTACATTGTCCACAGATGAGTTGTAGGAATTACATTGTCAACAGATGGGTTGTAGGAATTACATTGTCAACAGATGGGTTGTAGGAATTACATTGTCCACAGATGGGTTGTAGGAATTACATTGTCCACAGATGGGTTGTAGGAATTACATTGTCCACAGATGGGTTGTAGGAATTACACTGTAGACACGTGAGTTGTAGGAATTACATTGTCAACAGATGGGTTATAGGAATTACATTGTCCACAGATGAGTTGTAGGAATTACATTGTCCACAGATGGGTTGTAGGAATTACATTGTCCACAGATGGGTTGTAGGAATTACATTGTCCACAGATGGGTTGTAGGAATTACATTGTCCACAGATGGGTTGTAGGAATTACACTGTAGACACTGAGTTGTAGGAATTACATTGTCAACAGATGGGTTGTAGGAATTACATTGTCAACAGATGGGTTTTAGGAATTGCTTAAATGATGGGCTTTAGGAATTACACAACAGATGGATGATAAGAATTAAATAACAGATGGGTTTTAGGAATTACACTGTCAACAGACTCAACTCAATGCCTAGAGGGAATCAGCTAAGATTAAATCAATCTGGTGAAGACACCCTGGACTACAAGAAAGACTTACGAGTACTGTGGCTTCATCCAGATACTTCATCCCTTTCCTTTTAGCGCCTGTTGATGCATCACCTCTGTGGAAGCAGCAAGGAAACAATGAGAAGAATGCACACAAGCTTAGTAGTATCAGTCACAGAATGAATAATGGCAATGGTAACATGGGTTATTGTAACCCCCTGTCTGCCTCATCTAATCTTATCTCATCAGGTTCCTCATGAACTTCACGGTGTCGAGGTGAAGCATAAACAGCGGGAGAGTGCCCATGTATGGGCTTCATATATCGATCCGTTTGGCTGCTTATTGTGTTTTCTTCAAGCAGGAAACGAATCCCCTGCCGACTTGCTAGGCCAGTCACAGATTTAGGACGAACAAATTTGACCAAGGGGTGAGCCATGGCCCTGTTAGCCCATGACCGCGAGGTCATGGTTTCCCGGTCTACACCATTGGAAGGTGTGGTTGACTTGTGTAGTCTGCGAGTCATCTGCAGGCTACTAATTTTCACTTTTCACCCCTCCTAAGAGAGGCTAGCCAATCCTAACCCTACTGACTGCAGGGTTAGGCGCAGCCCACACCTGGTAGACTGTCTGTCTGGCTAAAAAAAAAACACACAATGAAACACTTTCTACAAAAATATATACTAACTAGCTAACTGGCAGCTGAGATGGCCCAGTGATTGGTTCACTTGCCTGTCAGCATGGTGAGAAGTAAATACGATCACTGGGATATTGACAACATCTTGCATCGAATGTCGATTGGTCTATACAAATATGGATCTGGCACCATATGTCCAATGCATCTTAAAGCATGTGATATGGTCCTTTCAATGAATCAGGTGTCATCTCCACAATGAAGGTTGGCTACAATGGATCTCAAACACTGTCTCTTGCATTGATTGTACATTCTGTCAGATTGCTGTTCAGCGATCTCTTGATATCATCTTCCCACTTGTATCGTTGTCAGCCTATTGATCACTTGTCTTCAACCTCACCTCCAGTATGGTGTGTAAAAGAGTGTTATGTCTTTTAACGTGGCAGAAATATTTTGCTTGTCTTATGTAGGGTCCTTTACTTTACCTAATATGTTGCAGTGTTCAACGGCAATGGAAGTGTGAGAAACAGAAATGACCATGGTGATAATATGGATAGCGACACGAATTACGCTAACAACAAAATCTGACCTGTTCTGGAAATATGAAAGAACACCCCTGTCCAGCACCACCCACAGCAGCTTGAAGCCAACAAACCGAGACTTCTGGAATAAAAAAGATAAACACACATGACACAATACTGAGTTATCTTGATTTCTGTCAGATCTGAAAATCCTCTAGCATATTATCTCCCAGGTCAGCATGGCCGAATGGATAAGAACACACGTTCTTAAACATCTGGTGCGCTGAAGCCGAGGTAAGGGGTTCAACCCCCACCGGACAGCTGGATTAAAATGTTGACCTATCATCCTTGACTTGGAGATGTAAATTACAAGTACCTCTAGTCGGTGTGGGTTCACCTGATGGCGAGGGACACTGTTAATAGGGAAAAGCTAATCTACACACAAAATTGAGTCCAGTACTACTAGAAGTTGTGTGTATGGACTACGCTTGAGTTCAAAGCGAGCAAACATAAACAAAAATATATATATCATCTCCCATTTAACATCAGCTAAGGTGAGGGACAGACTGGCCACCTATTGGTCAGTGCATTCAGGTCAATAAAATCTGATGACTCTAGCACAGTGGTTCTCAAGCTTTTTTGGCCCATGCACTGCTTCACCATGTTTTCAGAATGTCATCCCTCCCCCTTTTTTTTGGTTTGTATTTCCTTCCTATAAATTTCCCCACAGTATACGTAAAGCTGGAAGCTAAATTTAATAACACATACTAGAACAAGTCTAGACGTCTACATAAAACGTGATTTGCGGGTCTACTTGTTATAAAATGAATTTCAGAAGGGCGAGAAGTACAGAACTGTAAAATATGGAGGGAAAATCAATACCAAGCAATCAGTTCTTGTGTTAACACCACGATCTTGAAATAATCTTAATTCCCCCCTGGAAATCCTAAAATTCCCCCCCCCCTGGGGGGGGGGGGGGGGGGGGGGGGGAAGTCCCCACCGGTTGAGAACCACTGCTCTAGCATATTCCATACCCATATCATGCCCCTACTTCTGGATACTTGTTTTGGTTTTTTTTTCTGTTCCTCTTGCACAGTAAATAGGTCTACAGGGCATTTACTGCGTTGATGTCTCCATCTCTGAGGACTCTGCCTTCAGTCGTGTGGATTAGCTTTCCCTATTACCAGTGTCCCTCATCATCAAGCGAACTAATTCTGACTTCAGAGGTACTTGTAATTTACGTCCTCAAGTCAAGGATGAGAAGTGAACATTTTAGTCCAACTGTCCGGAGGAGGGGTTGAACTCCTTACCTCGGCATCAGCACACCGGATATTTAAGAACATGCGTTCTTATCCATTCAGCCATGCTGACCTTTGATCTGGCTTATGATACAGATACATTCTGAAAGACTGTTATGGGGCAAAGTTCTGTAACAGACAAAGAATGAATTACCACAAAATGAGAAGTAGATGGCAAGCTTTACTAAAACAGGATCACAAATAACAAAATGGATGCTACAGCCAAAGCCTTTGTCAGCACACAAACAAACACACATGGATACAACTGCAGGAAAACTGTACATGAAAATATGAACAAAAAAATTATTATTGAGTGTTGTTTAACACACAAAATAGTCGCTTGTTAAAGTTTTCAGAAGCCATAAAGCCATAATCTACATAGGCTAGTTTTGTGCAAACAGAAAGACATGTTAGTCAGTTTAAATTACTGTGGTAGACAATTGACATTACTGTGCGAACATGTGTATATTTCAGTTTGAAGGATTTATCTAGTTATTTTACTGTATGTTGTGTGAATTCTGCAGTATGTACCTGACAAGATGCAGCGAAATATGCCAGGCAATAAATCGTGTAATCAATTATTTGTGTCTTCGTTATACAAAATAAAAGTTATTCATCTGTATCCTTGTTGTGGATGGCTATGTTTCAGGAAATCCACATGTATGATTCCAAAAAAGCGACTGAACAGGAAAAATGTAACATCAAACCAGTGTATGATTAAATAGATATTTTAAAAATAAAATTGATTTTCTTCATTCATCAGAAATATTTGTTTTGGACGTAAATGTTACAGCAGAGCTGTGATATTTGAGCCTTTTGACCGAAATATACGACTTATTTAGGCGTTTGTTGACTGAGTTAACCTTTCTGGGACTAAAATTGTTCAAGATGGAAGAAAACATAAAAAACGACATACAAAATGTAAATACCTTGAGCAAAGTGCCCTCAAATCTCTGCGGGTGTGAGTAGATCTCTTTGATTGACTGGAGCCCAAGGACCTGTTTCATCCTGGGATCTTGTGCAACGTCATACGCCAGCTGGCCTGGGGGTTCAACATACAAGCGATTACTCAACAGCAAATCGTTAAAATAAAAAAACAAAAGGCGTGAGAAGCTTTCAGAGCACTAGGACATGTGTGGGAGTCAAATGGAAGCTCTGGAAGCACAGTGGCTGGACACTAGGACATTTGTGTGGAAGTCAAACAAGAGCTGTGGAGGCACAGTGGCTAGACTCTGGACTGTCAGCCCGATGGTCATGGGTTTAAATCCATTTTAAAGTAAATTGTTTTTAATTGACCTGGCTCCCACGTTGTCCTGGGTACCAGAAAAATGTTTTTAAAAAGTGAAAGCAGCCGGCATGATACTGACTATCCCATACCTTGAGTGCTAATTGGTCTATAGGAATATTGGTCTTTGACCTCTGCACCTTTAGGTGGGTAAATGGGTCCTTCACCTTCACTTTTAGAAAAAGAAATTTTAAATAGATTTAGAAGAAATTTAGAAGAGATTTAGAAGAAATTAAACTAGCAGCAAATTCAGAATATTTAACTCTAAAAGTCTGTAACACTGTATGGATCAGAAATATTGAGAATGGCTAGCACAATTAATAATTGGTGTAGAAGAAGAGGAATAAATCACCATTATCAAGACCACCAATATCAACATCTGATCATCTCAATCGACTGACCTCTGCTCTTGAAGAATGTTTCGGCTCAGCATAAGTCTGAACACTAAAGTCTTTGGAAAGTGTGCAGGTGGTTCGCTGCTCTGCAAAGACCAAGCTATATACAATAAAACCTGTAATGAAGTTGATCCATTTGCCTTTCAAACATTTTCTCTCAAGTTAGAGGTGGGTGCCATGCCTCACAGTCACTCAGCCCACACTCTTCATGAAACAGGTCTGTGTTCTTAACATTAGTAGTATAGACTGTATATTAGTTTCAGTGAGAGTTATCAAACCTGATTTGTTCCTGACATTTGAATCGATGCCATGCTGCAAAAGGAGAACAGCTGCAGGACCGTGTCCACGCAATGCTGCCAGGTGCAACGCTGAGTTCCCGTACGTGTCTCGTGCATTGATGTTCAGATGTCTGGGCTGGTTTAACTGGCAAACAAAATCAAACAGAACATTACAGTAAATATGATTTCAAGACATCAGCAATGCTGTAAAAATAAGCAAGTCAGAGTAAAACGTCTCTTTAGAACACAGTTTCTCAAATGTTATGCCTTTAGTATACTTTTTCTCAAATAGTAAATCTTTATTAGCCACTATGATACAGATTGCTGCATTTTAACGGAAATATATTTGCGGTTTTGTTCTGCAACTATTTCTTATGTCTCCAATTTAAGGAGGTTTAGAGCACTCGTGATGTTAAATTTCCCGATTTTTTCAAGATCGCTTTAAAAAAAGGACCGATCACTTTATATAGTTTCTCCCTCCTCGGTTTACAAATGTACATCTCGTGTTTCTGAAATTCGTTTCCTACACAGAGATACAGAGTGACTTTTTCAGGCATAAGTAGACCCGCAAATCACGTTTTATGTAGATGTATTTGTTTGTTCTAGTATGTGTTATTAGATGTATCGTCTATTTTTATGTAAATCTTGTCATTTTCGTCTATTAAAGTCAGGAGGGTCATCTCAAACTAAAATGATGAAGATTGCATGCTCTGGTGTGATATTTCAATGGCCGGAAATAGCCGTTGCTTTGTCAGTGATGACTATTTAATATTGTTATGGAATATTCACAGCGATTTGCATGCCAATGAATGCATGTTTGCATTCAACATCAATTTTAGTATGTATATGTACATGTTCATCACTCTGCATGGACCGGATCATTGATAATTTTGCATCTTTCCAACGGGACTGCTTTTGTCAAAATGCATCTGTCTATGCTGGCTGACAAGTCTCATGTGCAGCCACGCGGTCTGACATCATATAGATGATGTGAAGATGTATTTATCTGTGTGCGTGTGTGTATATGTAAACTGGCAGAGTTATTTTTCCTTGAGTTAGACAGGCTGAGTGTTAATCTCCCTTGGAGACAGTGTAAACCAATTGTTGTGTGAGTATTTAGGTATGGTCACAATAAGTGAAAGGTCAAAATCGTTTTTCTTCTATATGTCCCTTTTAAAGGATACACTTACACACAAACATTAATATCTCGGCTTAAAATTGACCTACAGACTTGAATAAGGTACCGTTGGATTTGTTTTTTCAAGGGCTATCCAACTATGCAGGTTATATAATTAAAAAGCAATTTAGAAAAAGTTACTAAGGTGGCTAGTCTTTATTATACCCTTTCCCAAATGGTATGTCTCATATTATATTCCTTCTCAAATGGTATATCTTTTTTTTACTCTTTCACAAATGGTTTGTTTTTATTACACTTTTTCACAAATGGTATAACTTTATTATACTATTTCTCAAATGGTATGCTGATAATACCCTTTTCTCATAAAGAGTACATTTAGTAAGCTGTTCCTCAAATTGTGCAACTCTGGTATAGTTTCTCAAATGGTATACCACTAGAACCCCCGGGAAGGTTAACCCGGTCAACAAATGCCCGCAGAAGTCGGATGTGTCGGCCTAACGGCGCAAGAACGCAGCTCTGCTGTAAACAGGCACAACGCAATCACGTCCGAAAAAAAACTCCGGATGAACGAAGAAGAAGAAGAAGTATACCACTAGAACTAGCGATTTCATTTTCGTCCGCAACCCGATCTGAAACGGGAAACCGTGCCTGCACAGAAGGATTCCTTGGGTTCCCAAATATGGCAGTGAAACGACCCTGATTGCTTCCAACATTCATTCATTCTTTCAAATATCACGTAACAATAACAAACGCCATCTTAGTTTCTGCAGAATAGGTTAGTCTAACATTCTGTGCACAGCGATTGATTGAAATTATTGTGACATTGAAATCAATTAAATTATTTGGCACACTGTAAGTAATTTTATTTTCTAGAGGTTTATTTATTAATATAAATATGTTTTAGACGGATTTTCGAATTCTGCATCCATTTTACATTTACTTGGAGAGTTTCATCACGGATAAGGCAGGATATGTGGTAGAAAAAGTATGTTTCTGTGGGCATGTTTCATCTTTGTGAATGGAAATCCAAGATGGCGACTCCGCGAATATCAATTGGACTAGGCCGTGCATACTTTTTACCCCCAAAACATGCAATCTGAACTGCTAAAGTTAAAGAGAATACAAGTTTAAAGATTATTAATAATTTATCTGTATACTTTTACTATTTTTTTAATCATTTAACATGACAGAACATATTTTTTAAGTTAGTTTTCATATCCGTCTATGACCCGTATGAGACAATCTCTCGCATGGCGACACCATGCATGATCATTTTTGAAGACTAAACTTTTAAATGTTACTGTCGCATTACTTTGGTTATGTTTTTCAAATTGAGTATTTATTAACGAGTACCACACACCTACATAGTCCTTGAAAATAATCCAGCGGTACTTCAATGAAGCCTGTAATGTCAATTCTAAGCAGAGATATTGGGACACAAAGGAGAGTTGCGCAGTAGCGAAATCATGAAAAAAGTTTTTTTAAAGATCCTGACCCTCAAATGGGAATATCATTAGCTTACTCCTGCAGCTCCCTCAATGTCCTCCCAATATTATTCATCTCTGTCTGTAATTCTCTTCTCCGTGTATTGCAAGGTCTCCCATTATTTTTTTTGCCTTGTAGATTCCAGATAAGAAAGTATATAGTTATATTGTCCTCAGATTTTCTAATTGTGTCCAATCCAGCGCCTTTTCCTCACCTCTTGGTTCACTGGGATTTGTTTAGCTCTCCCCATAAACTCTACAATGGTGATTCTTTCATACTTTTTTTATTCCTACTATTCTGCTCAAACACCAATAAGTGAATTTTTGTAGTTTATTCTTAATTCTTTTGGTTGTTCTCCATGTTTGTAACCCACACAGCAGCACTGACTTAACATTGGAGTTTAAAATTCTGTTTGGTGCGAAGTGCTGTTAATACTCCTCTAAGTTTTTGTATTCTTATTTTAGTATCTCTGTTCCCCCATTTTTGTCCACACTGCTTCCCAAATAGGTGCGTAATTCTGCCTCTTGAAGTGGGGTTTCACCAAGGGAGAGCGGCTGTTATCTCCTTGATTTATTCTCATTATTTGTGTCTTACGTCTATGAATGTTTAGACCTAATTGTTGTGACATCTCTCCAAGTGTGATTAGTTTATCCTGCATTTGATTACGTGTGTGCGGCAGGAGTGCAATGTCATCAGTGAAGTCCAAATCATCAAGTTGCTTTGTTAGCATCCATTGAATTCCATTTCTGATGGTAGTTGTTGTTGTCTTCATAAACCAGTCTATAGTCAGTAAAACTAATAATGTGACAAAAGACACCCTACCAAACGGCTGTTTTTATTTCAAATGTATATGTCAGTTTTCCCCCCATGAAGAATTGTACGCTTAATACCTTCGTATGTTGTCCTTATTAAGTTAATGATCTTTAATACCAAAGTGCCTCATCAATCGTTAAAGGGATTCCCTATGAATGCTGTCAAAGGCCTTTTCATAATCCACAAACCCAACATAAAGTGGCGAATGCAGCTCAATACTTTGCTCTATTATTATGCGTAATGTGACTATCTGGGCCTTGCAGAATCTGTTTGGTCTGAAGCCTGTCTGTACATCCCTTCGCTGTCTGTCAATGGCATTTTTTAATCTGTCCAGAATGATTCTGCTTAATATTTTCCCAGGCATTGACAACAGCATTATTCCTCAATAATTTTACAAACTGAGAAACACCACAAATAACACCAATTTCTTACACATTGAGATGACACTAATCTCTTACACACTGAGATGACACTAATCTCTTACCAGCTGAGATAACATTTCCGACTCTCCAGTTGCTGCAGCTTCCAAAAACTCGGACTCAATTCTCAGAGAGGCTGTGCTCTCTGCAGCTGCGGACATGAAACAAAACTTCCTAAACATACAAGCACCAACGTGGCACAAATACAGCAGCATGAATACATCAACAGGCAATGACTGGCACTCACAGGCAGTTGCGGGGATCACACTGGTTATGTCTCTATTAAGACATGTAAACTTCTTGTGTCCTTTATCCCACCCTAGAGGAGAGGCCTTCACTAACTCATGTCAAAGCATCCTATTTTTTCCTATCTTCTGCAGCTCACTCTGAAAAGCCCCCTTCCTCTAGGTTGGCAGAGTTATTTCTCTTCCCTTATCTTTAGACATGCTCATGGCTGATTTGATTTTGCAGCTAGTTTTATCTGGGATGGGGTAGTAAATATCAGTACTGCAGTTTTGTTGTCTTGTATACACTGTGACATGTGACAATGACATTTGTCATATTCTTTTTGCACCATTCTTCTACTTCTCCATTCATCAAGTATCTTAAAATTGTTGGATGGAATTTGCAATGTGCCCATTTACTGGACAGCTGCAAAATTTGCAATTTTAGGCCAACATATCTGGCTTTTTCCTGGCATGTGTTGACCGGGTTAGGCTTCCTATGTGAGCACCAATCAATACCTATTAATTCACTCACCCATGACCCTGATAACTAGGAAGTTGACTGGGCACTATCTAGTAAAATTGTTCAGAACAGAAATTAACGGAGAGCAACTATCAGCCATATTTTTACTGGGAAAGTGAAGGTATTATAATTAATAGAGACCTATAAGTTTCCTAAATCTTCGACTTAACTTCTGTGTTTCCTATTATACATTTTTCTGTGTACTACACTATACATTTCTCTGTGTACTACACTATACATTTCTCTGTGTATTACATCATACATTTCTCTGTGTATTACACTATACATTTCTCTGTGTATTACATCATACATTTCTCTGTGTGTTACATTATACATTTCTCTGTGTGTTACATTATATATTTCTCTGTGTGTTACACTATACATTTCTCTGTGTATTACACTATACATTTCTCTGTGTATTACACCATACATTTCTCTGTGTATTACATTATATATTTCTCTGTGTATTACATGTCTTTGTGTATTACATTATACATGTCTCTGTGTATTACATTATACATTTCTCTGTGTATTAAATTATACATTTCTCTGTGTATTACATCATACATTTCTCTGTGTATTACATCATACATTTCTATCTGTATTACATCATATATTTCTCTGTGTATCCACATCTCTGTGTATTACATTATACATTTATGTGTATTACAAGGGCGAGTCAATAAGTAAGTCACACAGTTCTGTGGGATGGCAGGTAAATGTAGGTGGTGTTTTCTACAGGTGTCATTAGGTGACAGCAACATCGAACGTTATATTCCCGTTTGTCTGGTGGCGCTAGGTGTCTCATGCGCATGCACAGCACATAAACAAAATGGCGACTGTACTTACACAGAGTATACAACCAAAGAGCAACGCGCTGTTGTGCATTTTTTGTGGGCAAAAGGACTGCCTGCAAGGGACATTCATAAGGAAATGCTTCCTGTTTATGCTGACAAATATTTGTCCCATAAAGCGGTGCATAGCTGGGTAGAAAAATTTTCTCAAGGACACTAAAATTACTGATAAAATTCGATCTGGTTATCCTGTTTAGATTGCAACAGAAGCATCCATGCAGCGGGTGGAGGAGACGATTAGAGGTGACAGGCGAGTAACGATAGACTCTGTAGCGATTTCCACCTTTTTGGTCCACTGAAAATCCACCTTGGCGAGAGACATTTCGCGAACGACGCCGAAGTTTAATGTGAAGTAAAAACGTGGTTTAGAAAACAGAGCACGCAGTTCTATGCAGCCAGTTTGGGAGGACTGATAAAACGATGGGATAAATGCATCAATGTTGGTGGAAATTATGTTGAGAAATAAAGGGACAATGCATGTATAAAAATAAACTGGTTTCAAGTTGTTATCATATTTAGTTATTTTTCTACAGCCATTTGTGACTTACTTATTGACTTCCCCTCGTACATTATACATGTCTCTGTGTATTACACTATAATGTCTCTGTGTATTACACTATACATTTCTCTGTGTATTACATTATACATTTCTTTGTGTATTACACTGCACATTTCTCTGTGAACTACACTACACATTTCTCTGTGAACTACACTGCACATTTCTCTGTGAACTACACTGAACATTTCTCTGTGAACTACACTGCACATTTCTCTGTGAACCACACTACACATTTCTCTGTGTGCTACACTACATATTTCAAAAGATTACACAATGGATATGAGATTCCTGAGAAGAATACTCAATGACTGAAGAAATGAGAAAATAAGAATGAAAGAAATCAGGACTAAAGGAGGGGTTACAGCAGTGCTAGATTTCGTCAGAAGAGAGCAAATTAAATGGTTTGGCCACATAACTAGGCTACCAACTAACAGTATACCACAACAAGCAATGATGTATAGACCAGAGGGAAGGAGAGGAAGAGGCCGACCATGTAAACGATGGACAGAGGGAATAACAGAATCCATGGGAATCATGATATATGAATTCCACCTCAACAGCACAAGGTAAAAGAGGAAAAAGATGAGATGAGACTTCTGTGGGAATTCAAACTTTATGAACAATGAGCTAGCAGGCAAACGTCTAGCCACTGCAATACTATAGACTGAATGAGAAGATTTTCATACAATTAACCTCATAAACCATGTCACTAAGCTTCTACTCAGAATTATAATGAAAAGAACAAGAAATAAAATAAAAATGGAAATTAGTGAATAACAGTATGGATTTGTGGATGAAAGGCAGAGGAAGACCATGAGAAATGATGATGGATGGATTGAGACGGTGACATGGAGGAATATCAGCAGCAGAGTTGATCCAGAACACCAAAGTCTGGGACCTGTGGAGAGACATGAATGCCAACGCCAGCTGGCAGGGCACTTGATGATGATGATTGTCTCTACAAGATGCACTAAACCAGACCGCAGTGTATCATTTCATCTTTCTGTATCTAAGTTTTACAAGAAGAAACAGATGTACATGCCCCACCATTTATCATGTCAACGATGTGCTGCGTTTTAGCCACATCTCGAGGCTTCTGGCCTTGTGCGTTGAGAATATTTGTGTCTGCTCCATGCTGTAAAAGCAGCCCAACCACTTCCTGTGGACCACATACAAGGTCATCAGTCTTTCAATAACATCTAACAAGAAACAGCTTATGTCTACAGTTTAAACACAAAGCCACAAACAATATGTTGCATGATTTATTTCCTGGCATATTTGGCTGCATCTCATCAGGTGCTTACTGCAGAGTTATATATCTTATGAAGTGAATAAACGAATAATACTTTGGCTTATGGGAATGTCCCGAATGCTGTGATGTCGGTTCCTAAATCAATCAATCAATCAAAAATACTTTGGCTGAAACAATTAAGACCAGCTAAATGGTCCGTAGATCAGAGACCAGTTAAAGCATTATTCTTGTATTCACTTCAGATGATACATAACTTTACAGTATAAGGCAAGATCTGGTAAAGGCCCTCTGGGAGAATGTGATAATACAGATGAACAGATGGACTATCATGGTCTAGAGCAGTGTTTCCCAACCTTTTTTGTGCTATGCCCCACCTAAGCCTTTCTAAAATTCTTATCCCCCCTCTCCCCCCAAACATATGCATCATTTTTAATATTCAAAAATTGAAATGTTCACTAAACAAACTTGAATTTTTAAATTTTTTTTTAGAAGGGCTCACGGTTCCCAGAGGGGCCAGAGCCGCCCGATCCCTCCCCCCAGGTCACGCGTCCCTGTGTGTCGGTTATGTTGGGTGAATTATTATTTTTTTTTGGGGGGGGGGGGGGGGGGGGGGGGGGGTTTGGCGGTTACCCCAGACAAGCTGGTTCCCCCGCCTCCCCCTTTTTTGTGTGGACCCTTAGTCTCACTGTGAGCTATTGCCCACAGTGGTCCACCAGGCCCACATCTAAGGATGAAGATATGTGATGGGTTTTTATTTGATCATCCCGGCCCCCGACCAGACCAGGCGCACTACTGGGGGGAGAGCAGCAAATGCACCCGATCCTAGCCAAAGGACAGATAATCACTAGGGAATTACTGAGCAAACACAGTAAGTAAAGTTTCAAAACATATAATGGAGAACTCACATTCAAGTACAACATAATTTTAATGAAAGATTTTTCTATATTATTTTAATTATTATTAATTATTTAAATTTAGTGAGATCCCTGCGCTTGATGCTTGCTGCAAAGAGATTTTATGTCAGGTTCCAATTTAATTAACTTCAGTCTCAAGTCTCCCCGTTTTGTTGTATCCAGCCGATTTCTTCCATTTTCGAATTGCCCCCCTTAATAATCGAATTGCCCCACGTTGGGAAACACTGGTCTAGAGAGAATGCAGCAGCAGGGGGTGATCAGAGGATCTGGTCGACAGTCATCACTCACAGGTAAAGCAAGATGGACATATTAATCAGATTGCAAGGGGCACCATTATTTTTGGAAGTCTACACTGGCTGTTGAAGATGAGGACTGAGCACTTATGGGAATGCCTCAAGTGCATTGATGTCGGTTCTTGACTCAGTATGTACTTGATGATACAGCGAAATATCCAGGTATAAATAGTTTGCGGCTTCTGAGTTTAAATTCACCAAGGGAATACATTGTTTTGAATTATATCTACAGCTAAAATGAAACAAACAGAATCAAAACATGGAGTTTGAATAAAACACAAAACATGATTAGGAAGCTCACTGATAGAAAAAAAACACAAATGCAGGCGGACGTTTTGACCAGTCTTCATCAGGAACAAGAAAAACAAAACTACAACAACAAACAGATAAGAAACAGGAATACTTAACTTCGGATCTGAAAAGAAATTCTACACACACAAAAACTAGGAACATACAGTATAGTTTAAGAGAAAAGGTCATAATTTTTTTTGACTGTCATTTAAAATGGCACAATAGAATTTCTTACTGTTTGCTGGGTATATTAAATAATGATGTTAATAAACAATCTGAGAATACTTGTTCCTCAAACGTACATCCAAATATTCACTCCTAGATTCACTTGGTTTGATTACCTATCTATTTCAATTGTTTTATGAGCATTTGCTAATGTATGTGAGTGTTACACAATTTATTACTGATAAATGCCACAAAGAATATATTACATATAAATGCCACAAAGAATATATTACATATAAATGCTACAAAGAATATATTACAGATAAATGTTACGGGAAAAATATTACAAAGAATATATTACAGATAAATCAAATGTTCATGCTGAAGGTGTCTGCATGTTCCCGTGTCCATCTGCATGCCTGTCAACTGCTGCCTCTAATTCCAAGAACCACGCCGTCCTTCACTGCACTCCCCAAGCCACTGTGACATTTAATACAGCCAAAGTATTCCAGTTCCTGAGACATGACACTGTTTATGAGCAAGTTTTCTTCCATCTATATTGCAGAATAACAGTATTTATTTTCTTCTCAGTCCACGATATTCTACAAACTTTTTTGTAACATTTAAACTAAAATAAGATCCTAATTTCCTGTCTTTGTTACAGTGAAATGGTCCATGATTCACATCTGTGTATGCCATAGGAACGGTGCATGTCCTCAAGAATGTTACTTTGATTCAGTGCCAAATGATAATATTATGCCAAATGTGACCTTCCATTTGAACAGAAGGGCAATATATCGCCATACAAGGGCCATCATGTTATTTGTTTTGTGGTATCTTCTGCAATTTCAATGTTCAATGAACAGAAATTTACATTAAAATACTTGTTCATTTGATGGTGCACCATGTTTGATCCAAACCTACTGATTGTCTGGCACAGAATCAGTTAACGTGTTTGCTGGTGTTGTGCTGTAGGGTCTTAATACTGTACACCCTCTGTTGTTAAGGCCAGTCTACATCTGATGTATTCTGAACATTTACCATTGTTGTTGCTAACGAAGCCTAGATATTCAAAGTTTGTGATATTTTCAATGTCTTCATTGTTAGTTACTTGTTTAAAACAGAGACAATTGGTTCGAAAACAGATCACATGTTCTAGATTTAAGTCATACCTCCCTTCCTGTGTAAGCTGCAAGGTGAAGGCTACTTTCTCCGCATGAGTTGAGAATGTTTACTTCGGCGCCAAACTGTCAGTTGGAAACACATCAAATAGGTCCTTAAAACTGCGTAGCTCTCTCTCTCTCTCCACTCATTCTCTCTATCTGTCTGTCTCTCCCCACTCTTCTTATCCACTCTTACTCTCTATGTCTTTCTCCACTCTCTCTCTCCATTATTTCTATGTTTGTCTCCACTCTCTCTCTCTCTCCACTCTTTCTCTCTGTCTGTCTATCTCTCTTGCTTTCTGTCTCTCTCATCTCTCTCTCTATCTCTGTCTCTCTCTCAACATGTCAAACATTTGGATTGAGCGCTTTATGATATTTCCCTCTCTCAGTATTTTGTTGAGTCTCTGAACAATGAAATACTTAAAATGTGACCAACCTTGGCCTGACCACAGAATATGAACAACAGGACTCCATTCAAGTAAAGTAAATACAAATACGCAGAAAAGGATTATTAATTTGAGCTGGGATGGACCCTAATATAACTTCTCTTTGAGGTTGAAAGGATGTTGATGTTATTGTAGATTCTGCTTGCCTGTATCCTGGCCATATCTTGATGTTATTGTACATCCTTCTGGTCTGTATTCTGACCATATCTTGATGTGCATTCTGCCAGACTGTATCTTTGTTCTCTTTGACTGTATCTATGTTCCCTCCATAATGTGCATCCGCAGATTATTATGTCGCTTGAGTTGGTCATAGTACCTTGTACTTTTCATTTTAATTTCCTTCAACCATCATTAATTTTATACTGAATTATTCTCTAAGTTATTTAATTGTCTTTTTCCCAACCAGGAAACTCATCAGTCTTCTGAAGACCCAAATTTCAAGTCTCAGTTTTATGCTCCATCTTTTTAGTCAAGCTTCATGTTTCCACTCCATACAGTAGTGTTGAATACACACTGCATTTCTTCTTCTTTGTACACCTTCAGAAGTTAGTGTGAATAAATCCAAAGAAACCAGCAGTCCCTTGAGCTTGAACACTCAACCAGACATACTGGTGTTACCTTTCCTCTGGAGTACACAAGACAGGCTGAGAGAGGGATCATGCTGCATAGGCCAAAACATAGTCTCTAAATTCAGCCCAGACTTTGTGTTATGAAGAGGTATAACTCCATTTTACAAACTATCGTCTATCAAGACAGCAAGGTGGCAGTCAGTCAGTCATACCAAAAAAATCATTGAAGTAATCATACAGTGAGTTACACAAACACAAAGTACAACCAAGGAGAATATGGGAATCTAATAGCTCTTTAAGTCTTCAAGAAACATCTGAGAACAGTACAGGGTGAATTTAAGGCCAGGCGCTGATAAAAATCTATCAAAGCTGGAAAACTGTCCACTTACTTCAAGTAAAACCCGAACAGCGGCCGTGTGGCCAAAGTAAGCTGCCAGGTGTAGTGGTGTCCATCCCCGATTAGACTTCTCCCTGCCTGGAGGAAATAAAGCCAGTATTAATCAGCAGTTACTTAAACATCCATGCTTTCTTTTTCTACTTTAAAACAAATCATGGGGTCCATGGAGGGTCAGGGCCACGACATCTCTCCTATATAAACAGAAGTTGATGAATAGTTTTCCACTCCAAGGTGCAGTGATTGCTTCAGAAGCTACTGACATGATCCTGGTAGTAAGCTTCAATTTAGCACATGGACCTCTCCTGTACAAATGTATCAATAGCAACACCTTCTGATGGTGACCCTGTTGTCACGGAATCACATGATCTACTCTGCATGATTTCCAAGCGCCACAGGACTGTTTACTTGTGCGACTTGCACGTGTGACCTTTTGTTTTCAATATTAGAGTAGGCTAGGTTTCTAATATCATTACCCTACAAATCAGAAGCCAAGTGATATTCCTATGCTGCCAGCAAACTCAGTAACTTCTGTCACATGCCACTTGCCCTGTTTTTAAGAGCATAATTACTGTTTTTGCATCAAATAGGTTGGTGAAATGGGGGAGGGAGAAAGAAAATAACACAAACCTTTACAATTGACATTGACCTTCTTGTCATCCTCTCTCTCACTATATATAAGCAGACGCAGGATTATCTCCTCCTTTCCGTGACGAGCTGCATAGAGTAATTCATCTTCCGGCACATCAAATGTCTCTGCCAGATCTGGCTCTCCATCACTGCTGATGCCATTGTGGTCCATACTGTTCTGATGACTGGACATGTCAGAACATTACACGGGTCATCTGAAATATAAAGAGTTGAGTGGAGTCAAGAACCATCATCATAGCACTTGGCACATTCACATACATGCTCCATCCTCATCTTCAACAGCCAGCGAAGAGTCCCACTACTAATGGTACCAGTAGCAGTCTGATTATTTGTCCGTCTGGCCTTTCCTCAGAGAACTGAGTGTCAGCCAGATCCTTTGGTCACTTCCTGTAGTACCATTCTCTCCAGGCCATGATGATCTGTCTGTTCTTCTGCAATAACGATCCCAGAGGACCATGACCACATCTGTCTTATCATGCAACTACCCCACCCAGCTATGTAGACCCAGCCAATATGTCCGCCTGCTCGTTTCCCACCACACCAGCATGTCCTATGTTTGATGTGATAGATATAGATTCATCATGTTGTTTTATATTATGTTGATCTATTTCTGTAGGAGGTCGACATGGATGAATAAATGAAATCCCCCCACACTTAAACTTCCAATGCTTTGGTGGTGTGGTAGTGGGTTCAAGCCTCACACCGTTCAGTTTGACTAAAATGTTGCCTTCTTGCCCTTGACTTGGGGACGTAAATTACAAGTGCCTCATAAGTCAGAATGCATTGGCCTGACAGCAGGGGTCAACAGCTAATATGGAAAGTTAACCCATGCACGAAAGAATTAATCTGGTGCACTCCCAAATAGTAACTAATACTAACAGTAGTAGTACATGGGTTCACTATGCTTTAGTTAAAAGACAGCAAACGATTTATTTCTGTAGTATGCACCTGACGAAATACAGCGAAATATGCCAGGCAATAAATCGTGCATCTGAATGTTTGTGTTTTCATTATTAAAATTTACAATTGGAAAACACTTCTGTGAAATTCGAATAATCACCAACACTCTACATACAACATTCTAATAACCACGTACACTCCAGTCAAACCACACAACACTAGTGCTGAACTTCTTTAACTAAACAAACTATGCTCTTCTAACAAATTGCATACAATTATGACCGAGCAGGTGTCAGGGGGAAATAATCCAGATCAATAACTACCATCAAATTATCAGTGACAGCGATCTCTGCTTACTGCTTATTTTACTTGAACCTCTCAATGGATAAGTGAAGCTCTTCAGGTCTTCATTAGCTTATTTATGGCTACATGTGCAGCTGCAACAGACTGATCTCTTTTTTTATTTTTCTGTAAGTACATACAGGTTTCTGTAAGTACATACAGGTTTCTGTAAGTACATACAGGTTTTCAAAGTCAAGAGGATTGCACCGGGTTTTATCACATGTAACTCAGTCTTTGTCAATAGGGCGGCCTGCCGAAAGCGTAACACAGAGCACAAACTGCGTAGCTTCAGCGATGACCCCCAGGAGTCTCTGAGAAAATTGACTTGTGAACCTAACGACATAGAAAATAAGAGTCGACCACTTCGCCACGGAGACTCCTGGGTGTAGGCCGGAATCAAACTAACAACCTTTAATGCATATAACCACTCGGCCATGGTGGCTACTACACTAAGTACAACAGTGGAGAAGAAACTGTGTGGCAAAACTTTCCTGCACTACAGCATCCCACAGAAAATCATGAATTTATGCTGCATAGGCAACACATGGGTCTCTACAATTCAGCCCAGGCTTTGTGCTATGCGGTGTTCTGCTGGCCAGAGGATAAATGAGTCGTGACTGTAACGGACTCGCAGAGTGTGCTGAGAAGGGTGAAGACAGGTATGCTTCTTGTAGTGTGGCATGCTTCAAGTAAAAGATCAAAGATAAGGAGCATCTGTTGGATCTTTTCCCCAGGGCATGCTGATGTGCTGGGAAATTGGGAGGCAGACAAATTGACTGGGTCTGCACCTCTGGGTGGGTACTGGTGCTAGGTGGGCTAAGTGGTCTTGCAGTATGATGTCCGCCTAGAGTGCTTGAGGTCCCAGGTTCAAGCCCCGGTCAGGGCCGGGATTTTTTCACGTGGACTTCTAGTAACAAACTTTCCCCTGGTCTCTGGGTAGTGAGATCGGACGCCTGTGTATTGTTGCGCACGTAAAAAAGACTCAGGCTTGAGTTAGGAGTAGAACGGAGCACTTATGGGTTATACCCATGTGCCGTGATGTTGATCCGTCGACTAAACTAAACTAAACTGGTGCTTGATAAGGCACTTGTGACCAAGAACTTTGGGATCGTATGTATAGTGTGGAAGTCCAGCTATATCAGTGCTTCTCAATCTTTTTTGGCCCGTGTTCCCCTTCACCATATTTTCAGAACGTCATTCCCCCCCCCCCCCTTTCGAATCTCCTCTTAACCCCCCCCCCCCCCCCCCCCCCCCCCCCACACACACAGTATATGTAAAAATGGAAGCTACATTTAATAGCACATACTAAAACAAGTCTAGATGTCTACATAAAACGTGATTTGCGGGTCTACTTACATTATAAAATGAATTTCAGAAGGGTGAGACGTACAGAACCGTAAAGTATGAAGGGAAAAACATTATCAAGTAATTGGTTCTTGTATTAATGCGATCTTGAAATAATCTTAATTCGCCCCTGGAAACCCTGGGGGGGGGGGGGGGGGGGGTTAATCCCCACTGGTTGAGAGCCACTGAGCTATATCAATTATCATCACTGACCAACTAGTACAATTAGTATTAGGACTCATTACTGGTTGTTGAAGATGGGGATGGAGCATGTATGAGTGCTATGATGTTGGTTCTTGACTCACTCAAGTCAACTTTATAATGATCTTGTTAAAATTTTACTAATGTTTATATAAACATTCTGTCCATTCTAGCCATATTCTTAGTTGTGTAACATGTATGGCTGCATTACAGCTATTATCTAACAACAGTTTTGACACGTCAACCCTACAGTGAATCATGCATTAAAAAAACACAGCAGGAACATAACGGCGAAACAATTAAATTAATTAGGGTGATTTCAGACGTGTATTAGTATAACAGAAAAATTAAATCCTTGGTAAACCCACCTTTATTCAGCAATATTATTATTTTAAGCAAGAGTTATTTATGCATTTAAATTTATATTTGCATATATTTTTGCTGCAAATAGGTAATTAATTATTAGAGTTACGCTTAAACATCAGTACTCTAGTGGATGAAAGTTGTGTATATGTTTGGACACAATTTCTGTAACATGTGCAAAACACACTTTTTCAACTAGACAACTGAATATTTATCTCCATCTCACAATAACTGTAGCTGAGTGAACAATTAGGCAACATAGTAATTCTCTTCATCCCTCAATAGCAGGTCAGCATGAGTGATTCAACCCCTACACCGGACAGCTGAACTAAAATGTTGATCTGTCGTCCTTGACTTGGGGACATAAATTACAAGTACCTCTGAAGTCGGAGTGGGTTCGACTGATGGACACTGTTAATAAGGAAAGCTAATCTACACATAAAATTCAGTCCATCACTACTATAAATAGTGTGCATGGACTACGCCTGAGGTCAAAGCAAGCGAGCACCAAAAAATATCCCTCAATAACTGAAAGTGAAGCAGGGTTAGGATCGGCTAGCCTCTCCCAAGAGGGGTGAGAAGTGAAAATTAGTAGCCTGCCGATGACCTGCAGACTACACAAGTCAACCCCCACCTCCGCGTGGTGCAGACCGGGAAACCATGACCACGAGGTCATGGGCTAATGGGGCTATGGCTCGCCATAAGGGGATGGACTCCCTGTTGTCAGATTTGTGTCCTAAACCTGCGACTGGCCTAGCAAGCCGGCAGGGGATCTTCATACTGCTCGTAAGAAGTATAAACAGATAACTAAAGAAGAAAAAACAACAATTCACCTAAACGAACATCCCTTGAAACAAGTAAAGAGTTTCAAGTACCTAGGAAGTATAATGTCATCACATGGCAGATCAGAAGACGAGATCGAAAATAGATGCAATAAGGCAAACCAACTCATTGGACAAATGGCACCAATACTAAAGAACAAACATGTATCAATAACTACTAAGAAAGCACTTTACAACACAATCTTCCTACTAACTTTATGCTACCAATGTCAAACCTGGACAATGACAGAAAAAGAGACAAGAAAATCACAACAGAAATGAGATTCCTGAGAAGAATACTCAACATATCAAGAAGAGATAAGATCAGAAATGAAGAAATCAGGACTAAAGTGGGGCTTATAGCAGCACTAGATTTTATTAGAAGTCAAATGGTTTGGCCATGCAAGTAGGTTACCAGTCAACAGCATGCCACAACAAGCAATGATGTACAGACCAGATGGAAACAGAGGAAGAGGCCGACCACGTAAACGTTGGAGAGTCCATGGGAATATTGATACATGAAGCCCATAATTGGGCACCCTCACGATTTTTATACTTCACCTCAACACCGCAAGGTACAAGAGGAACATGATGATATGAAATGAGATGAAGAAACACTGAAATCAACATACACACAAATTAATCATCTCTGCTCATAATTGGAGAGATGAATGAGGTATTGTTGGATATCATCTTGCTAGCTTCACTTAGTAGTTTTTTTTTCCATGTGTGAAAAATAGACATTTCATTACAATATTCTGCAGCTCTATCCAGTGCTGGATTTTCATCACAGCACTCTAGACATATTGATCAGCACACCAATCTCCTACGTAATAAATCCAACAATGTACAGTGGCTAACTGCGCGGGCCTGACATTGATCGATGGGCCTATTGATGCACAGGGTATCTGCTCTTGTTTAGCCATTCCGATCTTCAAACTTGAATCCTTCATCTTCTTCGTTACTCATTTGAGTGCATCACAAAGAGTTATACACCTGATTACAGCCTACTGTTTGATATTTCGAGAAGTCCCTGTGGCGAAGTGATTACGTTGCTTGCATCACGCTGCTTTGAAGGTTGTGGGTTCAATTCCAAGCGTCATCATACGGTTCATTGGTGCAATTTTTTTTAAATACTCCTGGGTGTCATCGCGGGAGCTACGGCGTTCGTGCTTTGTGTATCGCTTTCGACAGGCAGCCCTGTGGAAATAGACTGCCAAATAGGATAAAATCCTGAGCAATGACATTGATACTCTTCCTTTTGAAATTTATTTTTACGTTCAAAACTTTCATGCAATTTATACAATTTATTATGCACAACTTGAATGAAACTGTTTTTTCGCCCTTATTGTAGAAGGTTAGGTATGTAATATCTCTCTACCCAAGAACGGCAGACGTGTGATATCATTAAGAATTTCTTAGGAAATTCCCACCCCTCTGCTGGGATCGAAACCAGTATTATTTATAAGCATGAAGCAGACACCTTAACCTAAACTTCAGTTCTTCAGGTCCTCCCAAACTTGAGCAAGTTGAGTTGAGTGACAATCCCGGATCCGGCATTCAATCTTGACACTTCACATGAAAGTGACATGCAATATCCCAAGTGAATTCCGTTTTGCTATAAAAACCACACAGTAGACATCATCCGAGGATGATGCTAACCTGTATCCACTGTAACAGATGTAGGAAGACGAAGAAACTGTGGACGAGAAACTTGAAAACTTGATCGCCACAAATACAAACTTGGCTGTCACGTGATTTTGTTATTGTTCTCCGGAAACGTTTCCCGGGACAAGGGAGGCTATTCATGAAATCTTCCTCCTCCTCATCTTCTCTCCCTTGGTTTACTTCAGTGAAGAGTTAGTGGGGAGTTACAAGGATCCTCTATGTCAGTGGTTCTCAACCGATGGGGAATTCCCCCCCCCCCCCCGGGGGGAATTTTAGGGTTTCCAGGGGGGGGGGGGGAATGAAGACCATTTCAAGATCGCGTTAATACAAGAACCGATTACTTGATATTGTTTTTCCCTTCATACTTTACAGTTATGTACGTCTCATCCTTATAAAATTCATTTTATAAAGTAAGTAGACCCACAAATCATGTTGTATGTGGATGTCTAGACTTGTTTTAGTATATGCTATGAAATTTACCTTCCATTTTTACGTATACTGTGAAGGGGTAGGGGGATTTTTAAATAGGACATATGAAAAGGGGAGGGGGTGAAGTTCTGAAAATACGGTGAAGGGGGGCACGGGCCAAATTTTTGATAGGGAGGGGGGGGATGACGTTCTGAAAATATGGTGAGGGGGGGGGGGGGGGGCATGGGCCAAAAAGGGTTTAGAACCACTGCTCTATTATGTGCTCTATCTCTGAAGTCTGAGAATGGAGGTGAAGGAATTTACAGCTGCCTTCTCTCTGGCTGGAAGACAAATAGCACACGCTTATCGTAAATATAACGGATTCACAAAGTTTGACGAACGAACTTTATTTTCAAAGAGTCATAAATTCGGTGCACAAACCCATCTTACATGACATTTGCAGATGATGTGCTGGTGTACAGACAGGGCCGAGATAGAGAAAGTTTGGCTGCAGGTTTACAGATGACAGTAAACATGGTAACATTGTGGTTCAGGGACGCAGGGGCCGTTATAAATCCAGACAAGGCATTAGTTGTGTGGTACTCCCTGTGTAACCGGATTGTGAAGGCAGATGTCCCATGTATGATATTGAATGGATGTCCTCTTAGTAGAGAGAGTAAATTGAAGTACTTGGGTATCACCCTCGACAGGTGTTTTTCAAAGACCATGTGGAGGCCTTGGTGGTGAAGGCTGGTAGGGGACTTAATGCTTTGGGGGTAATGGCAGCGACCGGGGTAGAGCAGTGGATGCTTTACAGGCTCTTTCAGATGTTAATTATTTCTGTCACCGAGCATGGTTTAGGGCTCCTGACAGTATCACAGATGCGGTTTGAAAGGTTGGAGCCCATACAAAATGCGGCCATGTGGGTGATTCTGGTGTGCGCAAAGGACATGCCAATTATATGCATGAGGCATATACTGGCGCTACCAACAAAGGCGGATAGGCATAGGGTCCTTCAGGTCAATGGTAACTGAGAGTTGCTGCAGATAGGGATCACCCCCTGCATAAAGCCATGGGTATGATCAAGGGCCATAGACCAAGACGAGACAGGTCCTGGGTGGCACAGGCAGAAATATATATACGTCAGATCTGTGACCTAGAGACCATAAATAGGGAAAAAGAGTGGGCTGAAGCACCGGAAGACAGGTCGGACCGGCACAATGTAATAGTAACACTGGGTCGTGAGTACAGAGAATGGGCAGCGAGCCGCAGAGAGTTTGGGGTGCCGCAACTGATACAGATTAATACACACAAAGGTGACATAGTAATCTATACTGATGGGTCAGTGGTGAGAAACACACGGAGAGGTTTGGGTTTCATTGCGAAGGCTAATGGACGATTCTTGAAAAGGAGAGTATGGCATATGAGGCTGCGACCTCCAGCATGAGAATGGAGGTGGAAGCAGTCACAGCGACATTCCGTTGGTTACAGGAGACCACCGCAACACACATTGTCTTCATTACTGACTCAAGGAGTATGCTTAGTAAACTGGAGAAAGGAATGTTTCGTGTGGAATGGCTCACCTCGCTTTAGAGGTCACCGGGAGTGTGGGGGAATGAACAGGCTGACAGGCTGGCAGGGAATGCACCTCTTGGCGGTAGATTACCTATGGACAAGGGAGAGATGGTCGTGCGCCCGTGGGACCAGGCGGAGAAAGTGGAGGAACAGATTGAGAATCTGTATGTGGAAAAGATGAGATTGCGGGGGATTGGCAGGAGTTCTAGCAGAAACTCAAACCTGAGAAGGAAGATAAAGACAACATTCAATCAGATAGTGGTGGAGTGGTGGGAACGATTAGTGGTGTGACTCTTCGCTGGCTGTTGAGCGAGGGAACAGAACGCATATGGGAATGTCATGAATGCAGTGATATCGGTTCTTAGCTCAAATCAACCCGTTTTACATTTGGCCCTTCCAATCACTCATCGTTTGTTCATCAGTTGTGCATGTTAGTCAGTCAGTCAATCAGTCAATCAGTCAATCAGTCAGTCAGTCAGTTAGGTAGTTAGTTAGTCAGTCAGTCATTCTGTCAGTCAGTCAGTCAGTTAGTTAGTTAGTTAGTCAGTCAGTCAGTCAGTCGGTCAGTCAGTTAGGTAGTCAGTCAGTCAGTCAGTCAGTCAGTCAGTCAGTCAGTTAGTTAGTTAGTTAGTTAGTTAGTTAGTTAGTTAGTTAGTTAGTTAGTTAGTCGACAGATCATTCTCATTGCACATTGAACCATTCAGTCCATAAAAGCTCGGATCCCCTCCTCAGCAAATCTCGCAGCATATAGCGGCTCACGACACCAGTTCTGTGTTGGTTTATTAATCTTCTTTGGCTTCCTGCACAATGTTCTTGTTTGGCCACACCTCTTTTAACTTGCTGTTTTCGCAGCCTTACCATGGTTGTAGATTCTCTGTCATCGATAGGTTCTCGTAAAAGACTTACTTCTCGAAGAGCATTCAGAATGTCTGCCTGGAAATGACCATGACTTGTCCGCCTTCCACAGTAGCCCTACATGCAAGCCTCTCAGCACACTCATTTCCTTGTCCACCCGCATGCCCTGGCTCGAAAATGAAACTAATCTTTGCTAACCGAGACCGCCCCAGAGACAGCAGCCACTCTCTTTGGACCCACCTCATCTCTATCTTCCTCAGCATACTCTTTGGATTACAATTCACATAGGGAAAAAACATTGTCAAATGAATGTTGCAAACATAAACAATGCATATTACCATGTTATAAGGCTGGCAGACACTCGTACACACGCACGTTCATAAACACATACATACAATCCCGCACACATACTTACATCATTTACACAAACTCTCACAGTTATGCACCAACTCAATAACACACAAATGCACACTCCCTCGAATACACATATATACTTACTCACAGTCACAAACAAAAAACGAGAAAAGTGATGATAAGCATGCTTCGGGTAGAGTGACAGGCTTCCATTCAACAATCAAAAATAGAGAGCACCTGTTGGAATTTTCCCCAGGACATGCTGGTGTGATGGGAAACGAGCAGACGGACATGATTGGGTGGATCTACACCGCTCGTTAGGGGTATTGGTGCATGATGAGGCAGACGTGACTGGGGCCCTGTTGGAATCGTGTGTATAGTGCAGAACATATTGAACATCACAGCTTGGAGAGAATGGTGCTGCAGGGAATGACCAGAGAGTCTCGGCAACAATCATGACTCCGAGGAAAGGCCAGACGGACACATCATCAGTTTGCTACGGGTACTATAAATATTCGCTGGCCGTTGAAGATGAGAGCGTGTATGGGAATGTCCTAAGTGCTGTGATGTCGGTTCTTGACTTAACTCAAATTAGAGTCAGGGAAGTGGTCAAGCCGTTTGACTCGTGCTCCGAAGGTTGTGGGTTCGGTTCCGGGCCGCACCCTTCGGTTTACGAGTTAAATGTTTCGGAGACTCCTGTGGGTCGTCGCTAAAAGCTACGGAGTTCGTGCTTTGTGCGACGCTTTCCGTGCTGCGGAAAGGGACTGAGCCATATGGGATAAAACCCGGTGCGATGAAGTCGACCCTGTCGACTTTTAAGCGACTTTTTTTTAGAGTCAGGGAGAAGGCCGTTGCAGAACAGGATAGAGCCTCTAGGTACACACCATCAAGTAGGAAGATGGAAGTGGCTACGACCTCGGGCAGCATTGAGGTGGCTAACGGATATTCAAGTCACCGGAACAATAATAGTATTATTAAATACTGTCTGACTTCTGACTTCCAGTCCGTATTGTGTAAAGTTAAAACTGGATAGATGTGGCATGAGCGGGTACCAAGCATAGCAATTCTTTTACAGTATCTCATGGATATATTGCCCGGGTCATGCTGGAGCTGACCTGTTCGCCTAAAGAGTGTCAGTAGCTGCAATATATACTATGGACCTGGCACATTCTGAAGACTTATCTTTGAACGACTGCAATTTTTGCAGATACAGTAAGTGATGAAAGAACATATTTGGATGATTGGGCTTGTATTTAAGTGTGCTTCCAGCACTGGGCGATATATGATGAGGGGACGAAACCGACGTGTCTGCTGCCAGCATATTACCGTAACAATCAACATTTACACCTTATATTTGCCGAGAGAGACGGAGCATTATTGCGTTTGCCCGGAGTGCTAACGATGTCGATTCTTAGAAACTAACACAAACACTAAGGTGAATTAAAAACATGCATGATTACTAACAAAACAGTGTACATCATAGATAACCATTTTGCAGATCATATTGTATTATGTTCATCTTAAAAGTATATATAATATATGAAATATTTTCGGTTTATTATTCTGTTAAACATGCAAACATTACATACACATATTAATGTAAACTTATAGTTATAAGTAATTGAAATTTCACTCGCTAGTTTCCCAATTCATGTTTTTATGATGTCCAAGAATGACAAACAAAATGAACCAGAGCCGACAGAGAGAAGTGAAACCAAAACATCGAGAAACTTGAAACTGTTAGCGATTTATCCTCGACATGGCGCTCCCAGGATTTGAACTCCTGTACAACAGTGTTTCTAGTCAGATTCGATCGTCTGATGATGCGGCAATTGCAGCTGTCCACTGGAATCTGGTTTCAAACGGTCTGAAATGTTGTGGAAGCGGAGAGACTTGGCCTGACAGACAGGTTGGTGACCAGTGAAGTCTGTTTGTTGGTTAGACATTTAGTAAACATCAACCAGAAGCGAAATCATAAACTCATGATGAACTAAGGAATGCGCCATAGTTTGAATAATCTGTTACTCCGTTACATTAGTAATAGTTTAGTTGTCTTGAACACACAGACGTTGATTGTTGACTTAAGTTTTTAAGTTGAGTAACCTGGAGTTAACGGTAACGGTTATAAGGGGTAGCATAGTAAGACGCGCAGTTTTTCATAATTTCCCGACTTATGGAATCGGACATTATATACAACAATAAGAAAGAGACAAACATCTTTCTTCAGTCATGTGATGAGAAGAGAGGCATTAGAGAACATCGTGACAACTGGAAAGATCGAGGGGACGAGAGGCAGACCAAGAGAAATGATGCTGGATGGATTGAGATGGTGGAATGGAAGAATATCAGCAATATAGTTGATCCAGACACCAAAGACTGAGATCTGTGGAGAGACATGAACGCCTACGCCATCTGACAGGGCATTTGATGATGATGATGATGGAGTCAGCGGTTCAAAATCAGCTGAGAGCGATTTGGAATCAGTCCGCTCTCGTTGATTTCCATGGTGTTAGATGTCAGCCATTCAGAAAGCAATGGCAAACTACGGAACTAAAATTGCCTAAGTTAATCACCAACAGCCAGTAATTGCTGGGGTTGATTGCAACCTCTTGCAAAAGACATGCAACTAACTTTAGTCTGGACTATCTCAGGAAAACTGAGTTTTTTTTATCCTGTATTTAGTTACTGTAGCAATTCCTGTCTTCGGAGGTTAGAAAAAAAAAATCTTGCATGTTACATAGAACCAGATTTAACAAATAGCTGTGAATACTGTGCAATTAGAGCATTGCTTTGCTGATCTGGCAGCTTCTGCAGCTTGTCTTGTTCCAGATGTAGAGGTGTTACCTTTCCTCTGGAGTGAACTAGGCAGGCCAAGAGAGGGATCATGCTGCATGGGCAACACATAATCTCTACATTTTAGCCCAGGCTTTGTGCTATGGAGAGGCAATAACTCTATCCCTTACAAACTATTGTCTGTCAAGACGGCAAGGTGCCAATGTGAATACTGAGCAGTTAGTAAACAAGCACACACATACTTTAGGGCTTCAGAGCTGTGGTTTTACAGAATAATACTGAAAATTCCTTGCTATACTATAATAAGTAATCTGAATGTTTTGAAAGAGGCTTAGACACAAAGACAACTGATTATCACAACCATCAGAAAAGAGGCAGCTGTTATCATTTTGCCACAGTATGAGAAGAATAAAACTGGTACATGTTGTGACAACTGAAAACATTTGTGGAGAGAAAGAGGAAGAGAGAAAGGGAACATTCTTGACATCATGGCATGAGAGGCTGTCAGCTCATGAATCGATCCATGCTAATGGACATCACAAGATATGGAGAAGCATGATTTCACATGCCGTCTGGCAAGGCATTTAATGATGATGAATTAGTCACTTACCTGAGCGGCTAAGGTCACATGACCAGGACCCAGATTTCACAACAACCATTTGCTTTGACAGTAAACAGTCAAAATTTTTTGGGCATGTTATGAGAAGAAATGGATTGGAGAACTTGGTGACAACTGGTAAGATCGAAGGGAACAGACCAAGGGGAAGACCTAGAAGCAAGTACCTGGATGGCTTGGCCTTGTGGCATGGTCGAGACAGAAACTCGGAGCTGATCCACGACTCTGGTGATTGAGTGAGATGGCAGAACATGACCGCCCACGCTTACCGGCATCGCACATGATGGATGGATGGATTTGCTTTGAGGCAGTTTTTTCAAGATATGGTTCATCTATCGACTGTCCTTAGTCTAGCCAACATTCTAAGGATTGTCATACCTCTCCCCACACGTGAAGCGTCAGTACAGGTCTTGCGTACCCCACTAGTATCTGAGCTGAGAGAGGGGAAGGAGAACTCTGCAGTACTGTTCGTCTGGAGATAATACTGCTTTGATGACATCAGGTATAATACACTGGACTTGATCTGGTGATGTGGCACATAACAAACATTGGATACTTCTGCCAAGATCAGGTTTTACTTCACATCATCACACTCTATGTCACTCCCTCACAACAGTGAGCTTCCTGGAGAAACATCAGTAGTTGTGCTTGTTAGCTCTGTCACACTCAGCCAGGAATGATGTATGAAGAATTAATGTCACTTCACTTGGAACAAATCAGTAATTGCTCAGTCTCTGCCAAATGAAGTTAACCAGGAAAAATGCCTAATGCCTTTACTTCAGTCGACAGTCTTGACTCTGTCCCCTTCCTCTTAGTGCTCCAAAACACTTTCCAGACATATCAATCAGGAAACCATCAACAGCACCTAAGACGATTACCTCATTATGGACAGATGAGAACACATCATTATTCTTCACTTCAGAACTGGACACAGTCGATTACGCAATCTCATCTCATCTCATCATGTTCCTCTTGTACCTTGCGGTGTCGAGGTGAAGTATAAACTTCGTGAGAGTGCCCGATTATGGGCTTCATATATCAACAGGGTAGAATGTTAGACGGGCCTGCGTGCCCAATTCTTAACCCTTTCAAAATAAAGTTTTGTTGTTGTTGTTGTAACATTCCCATGGACTCTGCTATTCCCTCCGTCCAACGTTTACGTGGTCGGCCTCTTCCTCTGTTTCCATCTGGTCTGTACATCATTGCCTGTTGTGGTATGCTGTTGACTGGTAACCTACTTGCATGGCCAAACCATTTGACTTGCTGCTTTCTAATAAAATCTAGTGCTGCTTTAATCCCCACTTTAGTCCTGATTACACAATGAAAACATTTAATATTGGCAAACCAGCCATGTGCACTTGATGGTGCCCCAGTCAACAGATGATACATGTTAACAGCTGTCCTGAGTACAAACCTTCTGGCCTAGAGAAGCAACAGTGGAAGCTATACTTTATGGACCACTGAGTGAACTAAAAAGGACGGTTAAGTTTATCCAAAAAATCACATTGCTTATATCACTCAAATAGCACATCTTTTGCACAAAGTTGCACTCATCACGGCACTCCGAAAAAACTTGATCTCTGCGGCCATTTTCCCTGCCTCATGCAACCTCATGCCTGAGTTGTCAGCAATGCCCTGTGTCCATCTTCATTCTGTCAACTCCCACCTCATGCACTCTCATGCCTGAAGTGTCTGCAATGTCCTGTGTCCATCTTTGTGCTGATCAACTCTCACCTCATTGTCGTGTCCTCCTTTAAAGTGTCGTCCCTGGAGTGAGGAGATCCGACACCCACATTATAATATTATTTTTTTTTTTCCCCTCAATATTCTGGAGAATCCACCAGCTTCCGTCCAACACACTCCATCAGCCTATGGACACCTTTTCCTATCACTCTCACACTGTCGTACTATGCCCCCTTCTCATACTTCCCCAACGCAACATACTCAACAACTCTTACTTCTAGAAATTAATAAAGATTAATTTATTAAAATAAAAGTGTAACGTGTATGAGACGTGTATGCGAAGAAAATGTGTGACGTGTTCTATAAAGTGTAGAGAATCTGACTCTCAGACATCAGATCAGTCCGCTGATCACAGCAAAGATAGACCACAGCACGTTACGTCAGAACAAGTACGTCTCACCCGTTGCCGGAACCATCCTGCCGGATACTGCTTTGCTTCTGTAGACCTCTGGTAATCCCATTTCATGAACATGAGAAATAGACACCGGTGGTATGAACAGTTACTTATGGACCGGATTCACTCTACACAATGTCCGTTCCTAATGTTCTCTAACCAACTGCACAAGTTCTTTTCTAGTGTTTACACAGTTAGTAAAGTTAAGTGTTAGTCGACAGATCATCCTCGTTGCACATCGAACCATTCAGTCCGCAAGTGCTAATTACTAATGTTAATTGTTACTGTACTAACACTAGTTACTCTTAACCGGTTCTCGGTTCGTTACCACTGTTTAATGCTGTATGGTGCAACTGTAATCTTCACTATGTTGGGTGAATCAACCTCCCTCTAGCTTTTAATCACGTCTGTAAGCAATCTTTATTGATTGCCGAACTGGTGTTCTTCCGACTGGGATTTTCTTCCTTCCCAAAACTTTATTGAGCTTCCTTGGATCTGGTAGGGAACCTAGGATAGAAACAACACACCTGGTGATAGTACTAGTTCATGATTCTTTCGGCTGAGTGTAAGCCTATCACCTTGCCTAATGATCGTTAGCTAACTAGACTTAGTCATAGAGCAGATTAGCTACCCACCTAGAGTCGAATCAGGTTATGACAAAGAAAAAATCAGCAAACAGAATGTGGAACCCCTCCCACAAGGGACACCTACGGGAAATCCCAATTATCCCTCATTACTCAATTCTCAACTAGTAAAGCTTATCAACACTTCACTAATCTATTCTAGCTAACAGAGTCAAGTATCACTTCCCTACTCTAGCTAGTTTCCACTAACAGTGCTAATCATCACACTATAGTTTAACAAGGCTACTGCCTAAAGTAATTATAACGAATATATTATAATAGGTTATACCTTAAATGGCACCACTGCAGTCCTATCAATCATATCTACATCTGCCATTATAGGCACGTGTAAAATTAAGTCACTAATTAACACACGGTAGATATTATTTCCACTAGGCGCTGCCGTGCCCTGGCACTCTGACTAAAGCATAATTTCAAGTCCTCCCTAGCTGGTCCCAACTAGAGTTTATATGGCAAACTACCAAAGTTGTCCACGTGACTTTATCCTCTTCTCCCCCACACAGGTGTTATTTGGACATATCAACCATTTGCAAGGATCTATTTTCCCGGGCTTAAATCCTGTCAAAGTTGTCAGTAATTGTTAAGATTCTCAAAACAAGCCAGCGAATTTTATGACGACTTCCAACAAACAGTTGCAAATAACCCCGTCAAACTCTTCATGTTCCGGAAACCAAGAATTGACATATGTACTGTTTTCTCCCTACTAAGTACTTCCGTTTTACATCTGCCATTGTGATCTCACGGCTTCCATCTGCATTCAAATGTTGACAAACTTGTCAATCTTCTGTTCCGTGGTGACAATATATGTGATTCTAACTGGTAATGAACTGCCAACTCGGTGTATCCCTTCCTTCTCACTCAACACCAAATGTGTAGATGGGCTGACCCCACTGCTTCCATTTACATTCAAATGTAGACAAACTAATCAAGGCGATGCCAGGACCTGTCACCATCAACACCGACCGTTCCAAATCCGTTATAGATGTACACGTGCAGCTACAAATATTGTCCTGAGATTTTGACATCTGCGGTGTTTTTCCAGTTAGTAAAATAATGGTGCTGAAAATACACGCCAAGCAAACGTCGGGAATATTTATCTGTTTAACTCATGGCAATCTCGCGACATAGGCCCCCTCTTAAGAGAGTAGTCCATCTCACTCTCCTCCACCATGAGTTAAATCCAGATAATTCATTCCTCTTCTTCAGGAGCTGGGTGTCTTGACAAGAAATCCGCTCCAACATTCTCCTTCCCAGGAATGTACTCTACTGTGAAATTATACGGTTGAAGTAACAACGACCACCGCATCAAACGTGCGTTGAGCTTCTGAGAAGTAGCCAGGAACATCAGGGGCTGATGATCCGACTGAACCCGAAACTTAACTCCATACAAATATGGCTGAAATTTTTGCACTGCCCATACGAGGGACAAGCATTCTCTCTCGACGGTTGAATAATTCCTCTCCGCCTGTAGAAGTTTCTTACTTGCGTATGCCACAGGTTTCAAAACCGAAGCATCGTCTTTTCCTTCCTGTAACAAAGCGGCTCCAATTCCAATCCCACTCGCATCCGTTCTCAACACAAATGGTTTGGAAAGGTCAGGGAGCTGTAATACAGGTTTGCTGACCAAGGCCTCCTTTAACTGACTATAGGCATTCTCACATTCTGGTGTCCAAATGATTTGATCCGGGAATCCCTTTTTCAAGGTTTCGGTCAACGGAGCTCCCAGTTCCGTGAAATGTGGGATAAATTTGTGGTAGAACCCACACAACGAGAGAAAAGATCGCACATCCTTCTTCGTTTTTGGCCTTGGTGCATTTCTGATTTTCTCCAGGTTCTTCTCTTCTGGAACAATGTGTCCTGGAGTGATGGTGTGACCTAGAAATTCCAGAGTCTGGTAACCAATCATGCACTTGGTTGGACGAGCAGTAAGCCCTGCTTCCTTGAGCCTATTAAACACTCTCTCCAAGGATTGTAAGTGGTCATCCAGGCTGTCACTGGAAATCAGAATATCATCCATAAATGAGATGATGGACGGATCCTGTAACGGATCTAGTAAAGTCCTCATCATGCGTGTAAACACACTAGGTGCATTGCTAAGTCCAAAGGGCATGACCTTAAATTCGTAGTGTCCACTGGGTGTACTGAAAGCTAACAGTGGTCGAATCTCCGGTTTGACTGGTATCTGATAGTACCCCCGACTCAGATCCACCTTTGAAAAGTACCGAGCCTTATGGAGCCTAGCGAATAACTGAGTTGGATTCAGCAAAGGTTCCACCTGAAACTGTGTATGACTGTTCAGCAGTCGGTAATCTATACACAACCTGTGTTCTCCACTTGGTTTGCGTAACAAAACTACCCCCGCATTGTATGGGGATGTGGATGGTGCAATCACGTCATCCTCCAGCAGTTTTTTTATTTCCTCCTCCAGGGCCTTTTCTTTAGAGAATGGCACTGGGTAAACCTTTTGACGAACCGGCTCCTGTGTGGTCAAAGTCATCTCAAACTCCACCAACCTCGTTCGTCCAGGTTTATCAGTCAGTATCTCCTTATGAGACTTGAGAACCTGGGTTATCCTTTCCCTCTCCTGGGAGGTCAGATCAGGGTTCACTTGTACATCCCTATAGGTTTCCTGGTGTACTAAGGGATATTCCCTGCCCTCGCTGGTTCCCACTTCTGTCTCCACTGCAACTGCCATTGCCATGAGGTGAGCTGCCTTGTCTCCGGGTCTCTCTTCGTATTTCCGCAAGAGATTGATATGGAAAATCTTCGACTTTCCCCGGATCCGGATTTGATAGTTGGTTCTGGATATCACCCTTTCCACGGGAAATGGTCCTTGCCAACCTATCTCCAGTTTGTTGTTTCCCGTTGGGAGTAGCAACAAGACTTTATCTCCCACCTCTAGAGATCTTTCTTTAGACCTACGGTTGTAGTAAGCCGCATGTCTTTTCCTGGCCTTTTTCAAGTTTTGATTTGCCAGAGTCCATCCCTTGTGGAGTTTTTCTTTCAGTTCCTCCACGTATTGATAGGATGAGATCACTTCTTCTGACGTCCCCTCTTCAGTCCAACTCCTCAACATGGCTTCCAACGGTCCTTTGATTGGACGACCAAACAGCAACGTAGCGGGTGGTAGTCCTGTTGAGCCATGAGGAACTTCCCGATAGGCAAAAAGTGCTGCTGGGATATATTCATCCCACCTATCAGGTTTTTCCTGCGCTAATTTCCTGAGCATTGTCATCAACGTGCCGTTGAAACGCTCCACTTGTCCATTGGCTTGAGGGTGGTAAGGGCTGGTATGTATGTGGTTAGAGTGAAACACCCTAAATACCTCCTCCACGAGTTTTCCACAAAACTGAGATCCATTGTCCGTCAGAATTTGATCCGGAAAGCCTAATCTGGTAAAGGCCTCCATCAGTGCGTCCGCCACTCTTTTCGAGTCAATCGTGGTCAACGGTATAGCCTCACCCCACATTGTACAGCAATCCACCATTGTGAGTATATACATGTTCCTCTTCCTAGTCCTGGGAAGTGGACCCACGATATCGATGGCTACCCTCTCGAAAGGAGAGTTCATGATGGGCATCTCACCCAACATCACCGGTGCTGTCCAGTGTTTCGGTGCCACCCTCTGGCACTCAGGGCATGACTTCACATACCGACGCACATCATCTGTCATTCCCGGCCAATAGTAGTGGCAGGAAATCCGCTGCATGGTGGCGGCAATACCCATGTGTCCACTAAAGGAGATGGTATGCCCCATATGAAGAATCTGGGACCGATGAGCTTTCGGGACGACCAACTGACCGTATAGGTTGTCTCCCCTTCCTGCTCTCCTGTAGAGTATCCTATTCTTCATGTAGTACTGCCCCCGTCCTGGTGGATCAGCACTTTTCTGCAGCTTTTTGTAGCAAGGACGTAAAGTATCATGCTCACTCTGGGCAGTTCGTAGCTCCCCCGGCATTGGGTTAGTCACAATTGCGTCTGCCTCTTCCGTTTTCGCCTGAGAGCGAGTCTGCATTGCTCCCATATGAATAGGCTCCCTGGGCATTCCCAGAAAGACATACCGGCAACCTAGGATGACTGGAAAAATGGGATCGGTCAATACAGCGGCCTTGATGGTGCCGGTGACGTACCGTGACCGAATCTCCACATTAGCAATGGGCAACTTCATGACTACAGCACTCTTCTGTGCAGGCTGTATATCCAAGGTTTCACCTGTGAATTGTTCTGGATGTACTAGATCCGCAGAAATCACGGCCTCCCCGTCCAGTCCTGTGTCGTATAAACACTCCACTTGACGACCGTTAACCTCTACCAATTCCACTACAGGTGGTTTTTCCTGGTCTGGAGTCTCTTCCTCGGTCTCGACCTGTTCGGTGGGCTCCACCTTAGGTTTTCCTGAGCACACGACGAATTGAGTGTCTCCTGACTTTCCCCTGCAGTCAATAGCATTGTGCGTGTTTGACTTGCATTCGTTGCACCATTTCCCTGTCCTAGATTTTCTATTGTCGGACTTGAATGAGCTCTCCTGGTGGCGAGCTTCCTTGTTGACCTTGGCATTTTCCGTGACAACCTCCTTGGAAGTCACTTGACATGCTGCAAAATGAGGGTTCTTAGCCTTCGATTTGCAGTCCCTCGTATTGTGAGAGGGTGACTTACAAATTGAACACCACTTCTCCGACCACGGTCGTTTAGGTGTAGAGCTTGAGGTGCTCTTGCTTCCCTCCTTCTTCTTCTCTGAATTATCCTCTGATTTTTGCACATAAGGTTCCCACTTTTTGGTTCCTGAGTTTTTGGCTTTCTTCTTGTCATGTTTCTCTTGACTTTTGGTGTTGGTTGAAAGGTTTTCCCCTACCTCCCCATGTACCTCGACGAACCGTTCTGCTAATTTATTCACGAGGTCAATACGTTCCGCTCCTTGTTCTCCCAGGAACGTCCTGAGAGGTTTAGACATTTGCTTCTTCAGCTGGTCGACCACCATGAGCTCTTCCAGACTCTCATAGTCATGTGCGAACCCAGCCAAATCCATCCACTTATGGAGATAAGATTTAAGACGCAAACTGTAGGCGGCAAACAACTCTCCCGGTTCTCGTTTCGCTGCTCGAAATTTTTTCCGGTAGGTATGCGATGTAACCTCGAATCGTTTCAGCAGAGCCGTCTTTAACTCATCATAATTGTTCTCATGTCCTGGTGGCAGGCGAGTATAAACCTCGTATCCTGTCCCGCGTAATCCCTGGGATAGCTTAAGATTCCATTTGTTACGCCCCAGACCCATAGCAACTGACATAGCCTCGAAGCGTTGAAGGTATTGATCAATCTTCTCTTTGTCCTCCTCGTAGACCGCTAAAGGAAACTTCATAGCATGGTACCCATGTCCACCTACTGGTGTTGATCCTGGGATGGAGGAACCTCCAACTGCTCCCTCAGTTTCTCCATTAGATTGACTCTTCAACTCGAGTTCCCTCATCCGGTACTCGTGCTCCCTTTTCTGTGCTTCCTGTTCAGCTTCTAATTTCCTAGCTGCTTGCTCAGCTTCAAATTTCCTAGCTGCTTGCTCAGCTTCCAATTTCCTAGCTGCTTGCTCAGCTTCCAATTTCTTAGCTGCTTGTTCCAACTCCATCCTTCTCAATTCCAGCTCGGCCTTTCGATCATCCCTTTCTGCTTGACGATACTCTCTCTCCACTTCCTGTATGTAATCCGTTAGAGCAGACCCCGCCAATCCCATTTCTTCCCCCCTTTCCTTTAATTCTAACGTGCTAAGTTTAGGGGTGGCCATTATACAGAGAGGTAAGCTAGCAGGTCTAGTACAATATAACTGCAAATTACTATACCGATATATGAACAAGTACTATAAATCTCGATATTACCACACACAGTACATTCACTCAGTGACAAGAGTAGAATCAGGACCACAGACCTATGCAGACGTGTGAAGTGTGAACAGGTAAGATATTAATCCTAACCCCTATCCACATTCACTCTAGCTGGATTCTCCAAAATGATATCTCCCTCTTATAACTAAGGATCCCGTGTCAAAAGACCCCGTTGTCAGAAGATCCCCCTGTCAAACGTTCCTGCTTGCAGGAGATCTCGCTGTCCAAGGATTCCGTTTACGGGAGATCCCGCTGTCCAAGGATCACGTTTACGATAGATCCCGCTGTCCAAAGATCACGTTTACGAGAGATCCCACTGTCCAAATATCACGTTTACGAGCCCCCAATAATGTCGTGTCCTCCTTTAAAGTGTCGTCCCTGGAGTGAGGAGATCCGACACCCACATTATAATATTATTTTTTTTTTCCCCTCAATATTCTGGAGAATCCACCAGCTTCCGTCCAACACACTCCATCAGCCTATGGACACCTTTTCCTATCACTCTCACACTGTCGTACTATGCCCCCTTCTCATACTTCCCCAACGCAACATACTCAACAACTCTTACTTCTAGAAATTAATAAAGATTAATTTATTAAAATAAAAGTGTAACGTGTATGAGACGTGTATGCGAAGAAAATGTGTGACGTGTTCTATAAAGTGTAGAGAATCTGACTCTCAGACATCAGATCAGTCCGCTGATCACAGCAAAGATAGACCACAGCACGTTACGTCAGAACAAGTACGTCTCACCCGTTGCCGGAACCATCCTGCCGGATACTGCTTTGCTTCTGTAGACCTCTGGTAATCCCATTTCATGAACATGAGAAATAGACACCGGTGGTATGAACAGTTACTTATGGACCGGATTCACTCTACACAATGTCCGTTCCTAATGTTCTCTAACCAACTGCACAAGTTCTTTTCTAGTGTTTACACAGTTAGTAAAGTTAAGTGTTAGTCGACAGATCATCCTCGTTGCACATCGAACCATTCAGTCCGCAAGTGCTAATTACTAATGTTAATTGTTACTGTACTAACACTAGTTACTCTTAACCGGTTCTCGGTTCGTTACCACTGTTTAATGCTGTATGGTGCAACTGTAATCTTCACTATGTTGGGTGAATCAACCTCCCTCTAGCTTTTAATCACGTCTGTAAGCAATCTTTATTGATTGCCGAACTGGTGTTCTTCCGACTGGGATTTTCTTCCTTCCCAAAACTTTATTGAGCTTCCTTGGATCTGGTAGGGAACCTAGGATAGAAACAACACACCTGGTGATAGTACTAGTTCATGATTCTTTCGGCTGAGTGTAAGCCTATCACCTTGCCTAATGATCGTTAGCTAACTAGACTTAGTCATAGAGCAGATTAGCTACCCACCTAGAGTCGAATCAGGTTATGACAAAGAAAAAATCAGCAAACAGAATGTGGAACCCCTCCCACAAGGGACACCTACGGGAAATCCCAATTATCCCTCATTACTCAATTCTCAACTAGTAAAGCTTATCAACACTTCACTAATCTATTCTAGCTAACAGAGTCAAGTATCACTTCCCTACTCTAGCTAGTTTCCACTAACAGTGCTAATCATCACACTATAGTTTAACAAGGCTACTGCCTAAAGTAATTATAACGAATATATTATAATAGGTTATACCTTAAATGGCACCACTGCAGTCCTATCAATCATATCTACATCTGCCATTATAGGCACGTGTAAAATTAAGTCACTAATTAACACACGGTAGATATTATTTCCACTAGGCGCTGCCGTGCCCTGGCACTCTGACTAAAGCATAATTTCAAGTCCTCCCTAGCTGGTCCCAACTAGAGTTTATATGGCAAACTACCAAAGTTGTCCACGTGACTTTATCCTCTTCTCCCCCACACAGGTGTTATTTGGACATATCAACCATTTGCAAGGATCTATTTTCCCGGGCTTAAATCCTGTCAAAGTTGTCAGTAATTGTTAAGATTCTCAAAACAAGCCAGCGAATTTTATGACGACTTCCAACAAACAGTTGCAAATAACCCCGTCAAACTCTTCATGTTCCGGAAACCAAGAATTGACATATGTACTGTTTTCTCCCTACTAAGTACTTCCGTTTTACATCTGCCATTGTGATCTCACGGCTTCCATCTGCATTCAAATGTTGACAAACTTGTCAATCTTCTGTTCCGTGGTGACAATATATGTGATTCTAACTGGTAATGAACTGCCAACTCGGTGTATCCCTTCCTTCTCACTCAACACCAAATGTGTAGATGGGCTGACCCCACTGCTTCCATTTACATTCAAATGTAGACAAACTAATCAAGGCGATGCCAGGACCTGTCACCATCAACACCGACCGTTCCAAATCCGTTATAGATGTACACGTGCAGCTACAAATATTGTCCTGAGATTTTGACATCTGCGGTGTTTTTCCAGTTAGTAAAATAATGGTGCTGAAAATACACGCCAAGCAAACGTCGGGAATATTTATCTGTTTAACTCATGGCAATCTCGCGACACTCATGCACTCTCATGCCTGAAGTGTCTACAGTGTCCTGTGTCCATCTTTGTGCTGATCAACTCCCACCTCATGCACTCTCATGCCTGAAGTGTTGGCAATGTCCTGTGTCCATCTTTGTGCTGATCAACTCTCACCTCATGCACTCTCATGCCTGAAGTGTTGGCAATGTCCTGTGTCCATCTTTGTGCTGATCAACTCCCACCTCATGCACTCTCATGCCTGAAGTGTCTACAGTGTCCTGTGTCCATCTTTGTGCTGATCAACTCCCACCTCATGCACTCTCATGCCTGAAGTGTCTACAGTGTCCTGTGTCCATCTTTGTGCTGATCAACTCCCACCTCATGCACTCTCATGCCTGAAGTGTCTACAATGTCCTGTGTCCATCTTTGTGCTGATCAACTCCCACCTCATGCACTCTCATGCCTGAAGTGTTGGCAATGTCCTGTGTCCATCTTTGTGCTGATCAACTCCCACCTCATGCACTCTCATGCCTGAAGTGTTGGCAATGTCCTGTGTCCATCTTTGTGCTGATCAACTCCCACCTCATGCACTCTCATGCCTGAAGTGTCTACAGTGTCCTGTGTCCATCTTTGTGCTGATCAACTCTCACCTCATGCACTCTCATGCCTGAAGTGTTGGCAGTGTCCTGTGTCCATCTTTGTGCTGATCAACTCCCACCTCATGCACTCTCATGCCTGAAGTGTCTACAGTGTCCTGTGTCCATCTTTGTGCTGATCAACTCTCACCTCATGCACTCTCATGCCTGAAGTGTTGGCAATGTCCTGTGTCCATCTTTGTGCTGATCAACTCTCACCTCATGCACTCTCATGCCTGAAGTGTTGGCAATGTCCTGTGTCCATCTTTGTGCTGATCAACTCCCACCTCATGCACTCTCATGCCTGAAGTGTCTACAGTGTCCTGTGTCCATCTTTGTGCTGATCAACTCCCACCTCATGCACTCTCATGCCTGAAGTGTTGGCAATGTCCTGTGTCCATCTTTGTGCTGATCAACTCCCACCTCATGCACTCTCATGCCTGAAGTGTCTACAGTGTCCTGTGTCCATCTTTGTGCTGATCAACTCCCACCTCATGCACTCTCATGCCTGAAGTGTTGGCAATGTCCTGTGTCCATCTTTGTGCTGATCAACTCTCACCTCATGCACTCTCATGCCTGAAGTGTTGGCAATGTCCTGTGTCCATCTTTGTGCTGATCATCTCCCACCTCATGCACTCTTATGACTGAAGTGTCTACAATGTCCTGTGTCCATCTTTGTGCTGATCAACTCCCAGCCTCTTCGTTCAGGAACCAGGCCCTCCATCACTGTTCTTTCCAAGCCGCTGTGACATTTCATATGGTCAAAGTATTAGTTTCCGAGACATTGCAGATTCTTCTTCTTCTTCAGCGTTCCGAGCCATTGAGGTTCTTTGCTGCATATACAATCCGTCATTGCATATAGAGACAATTTATTTCAAGCAAATAAAAGAAGATGATGAAATCCCCATTTCATATTAACTTAGTCTAGTTGTGTTATTTTCTGTGACCTAATCCTGTTGAGTCAATTCCTTTTTGATATACATTTTTATAATTCTCTAAACCTAATACATGTGTAGTCCTGTCAGCATCTGTTATGGAATTATCTTGACCTTTCAGAATGAAAACTACTCAGGAAGTGAAGCCCTGCCTGCCGACTGGAACAGTGACGGCAGTATTTATGCACTCCGATACGTGGACCCAACATCCAACAGAACTTACTTGATGAAAGCTCTGGCTATGGATGGGATGTTGATGTTGCATCTCGTGGTAAGATGGCACAGTCATGTTTGATTGTTGTAATAGTGTCACATGATACAAACAGTTTGGTTGTGCAGTCATGTTTCATTGTTGCAATAATATTACCTGGTACAGTTTGATGGTACAGTAATATTTTATTGTTGTAATAGAGTAACTTGCTTCAAACAGTTTGATAACACAGTCTGATAACACAGTCATGTTTAATTGTTGTAAGCTGAGTTGAGTCGAGAACTGAATTCCGTCCATCATGTGCCATGCCGATAACAATGACGGTCATGTTTCGCCATGTCACACGATTACCAGAGTCGTGGATCAGCTCCGTGTTCTTGTCTCGACCATGTCACGTGGCCAAGCCATCCAGGTATTTACTTCTCTGCCTTCCTCTTGTTTTCTTTCCCCCAATCTAGCCAGTTTTCACCAAGTTCTCCAATTTATTTCTTCTCATAACTAGACCACAAATATTGTGACTGTCTACGTCTAATTTCACTAATAAGTTTACGGTTTTAATTTATTTCTTGTAGGACTTGGTCATTGGTTTTTCTGTCTGTCTAAAGTATTCTTTGCATTTTCCTCAGAAACCAAATTTCCACATCTATCAGATGTTTTTCAGCTTGTCTGCTCATTGTCCACGCTTCACATAACTATGTTACAATTTGAATAATGAATACACAAACAACAGATTGCACAAAATATGTTAAAGTTGATATTTTGTACAAATGTTATTGTTTATCTTTCCGAGATAATTTATGTAAATTTTCATGTTTGTCATTCAGTTTATCTTCCCATGATAGTCTATATAAATGTTCATGTTTGTCTTCCCATGTTAGTTTCATGTAAATGTTCATGTTTGTCTTCCCATGTTAGTTCATGTAAATGTTCATTTTTGTCTTCCCATGTTAGTTCAGGTAAATGTTCATGTTCATCTTCCCAAGTTAGTTCATGTAAATGTTCATGCTTGTCTTCCCATGATAGTTTATGTAAATATTCATGTTTGTATTCCAATGTTAGTTCATGTAAATATTCATGTTTTTCTTCCCATGTTAGTTCATGTAAATGTTCATGTTTGTCCTCCCATGTTAGTTCATGTAAATGTTCATGTTTGTCTTCCCGTGATAATTCATGTAAATGTTCATGTTTGCCTTCACTGCAGCGTTGTTTTGATGAGAAGTCAGTGAGTACCACAATCAGATCCAGAGATTATGTGAATGAAGATCGTACAACAATTGCCAGGTAAGCACTTAACTTTTACATGTGTCAGATTCCTTAGAATTATGACAACCTGGCTCCCCTGTGTTATTTGACATGCCTAGTTGGTACAGTGATATTATTCTCTGCCGCCCTGACAGGCCCTGGTAACACACGGATGAGACAGTTAAGGTGCTACATCCATGTATAGAGACACAGGTTCTTGTCAATGGATGTTTTGTTTCTTTTCTTTTCCGTTTTATTCAACCATGTCTTGTTTGGTTATTTCTGTTTTTAGTTCATAATCTTTTGGAATAGATTGTTCGGGGAAGTACTAATATATGTTGTGTTTTGTGTATGGGTGGGTGGGAGAAATTTGTTTTATGTTTGTTGTTACGTTGATAAGACTGTGATCAATACATTCACTTGTCTGTTATTGTTCAGACAACCTATGTTATTTGACATTGAGAATGAATCTTTTCCTGCGTAATTCTTGTATACTAGTGTAGTTCTGGACTGGTGATGGTGTATCATGTGACCGCATTGGTCTGTCATGGCGAGTGTTCTGGAGTTCCTCTGCTGTGACCTTGTATCCAAAAAAACAGGTTTTGGTATCCTGAGTTGTCAAATTGGTTTCTGAATGTATTCTGAAATGGTGATAAGAACTGTGAAGTGGAAGGGTGCCAGTTGCTTCATCTCTAACTATGTGTGGTTGATACTCAGCATGTGAAGGAAAAGCCAGGCAGGTTTTTAATCAAATTGCCACTGAATCCAACAGCTTGGGAACTCTTTGGAGGTTATTGGGAAGCAGGACGGAGCAGTGTTGGAATGTTTCGGGTACAGTGATGTTGATTCTGAAACAAAGTGACAAGTGACAGAAATACAAACTTGTTATTACTGGCACCTTGTCTTCTTAACAGACAATAGTTTGCTATGTTGTGCTTCATAAAAGGCATAATTACAATCTACGGCAGGGACCAGGAATTGAGTTATACCTCTCCATAGCACAACTGTAGAGACCATGTCTTGCCCATGCAGCATGATCGCTTTCTCAGCCTGCCTATTTTATTCCAGAGGAAAGATAATGCCATTACATCTGGAACAAGACATGTTGCAGAAGCTGCTGGATCAGCAAAGCAATGTTGTAACTGTCCACCTGTTTTCAATTTTCAGTATTGACTTAATATATTAATGATAGCAATGGACTACCTTGATTATGAGTGTATCCATTGTGGCATCCACCACTTCCAGATAGAGTTGTGGAATCGAAGAAGAGAAGTAATATGTCATGCCTTTAGTTTTTCGGGTACCTTAGAATGTCCTAATTGCCCTCCAGCAAACTCCATAGGTGCCAGACTCTCCCCTGAACAAATCTATCAATGTAGGGAAGCTAATTGATGGGCCTGTTCTGTCTTGATTGGTTGTGGTTCTGTTCATTTTATCTGGAGTTCTGTGTGGGATGTATAGATCTTCACTCCCAGTTCCCATATTCAGGACACTGCCTACAGCAGTGCATTACTTTATCTTCCTCCTCTTCTTCATTCCTCTTTCAAGGGAAGTGTGTCACACCTAGTTATTCACCTCACAGGTGGGTGTGTCTGACCTCAGCATGCATTTATGTCAGGTTTCTCTCCTCTAGAACAGATTCCACCCAAGGTAATGGGCTCTGTTTACCCATGGCTAGGTTGTCTTTCCTAATAACTTTTCCAGGGCAGTGACCTTATGACCTGCTCTTTGTGATTTCCAACTGCCATGAGATTTTTAACTTCCCCAGGGACCTCCTGTTTTTTCACCCTTATCTGAGAAGGCTAGGTATCTGATCTCGCTACCCAAGAGATAAGGGAGCGTGTGATAGCATTAGATACCAAAGTGTCTTGGGAAAACTCCCAGCCCGTTGCTGGGATTGAACCCAGTACCTTCAGCGCATGAAGCGGACACTATAACCTGTCAACCATGACTTCCCCTGTACATTACCATTACATATGCATCCCAAACAAGAGTGATCATCAATGTAAATAGACATTGTTTTTGTAACAGGGCCTTTAGCAACCTGAGCGATATGAATTCTACACTGACCAAGGAGCTCTACATAAAGATAACCAACGGCTCGAAGGACCAAAGTGCAGTCCGATCATCTTCATCAACAAGCACCAGTAATGCGCGAACGGAACCCCAGAGGTCGCCTTTGATGGAAGACCCCAGACGTGGTCCTGGAGCTGGGGGTCTGGGATTTATACCTACTCATCCACTCAGGTAATACAGGTCTCAGATTTATACCTCCTTTTCCACTCAGGTAATACAGGTATCAGATTTGCACCTCCTCATTCACTCAGGTAATACAGGTCTTGGATTTATACCTCCACATCCACTCACGTAATACAGGTCTGTGATTTATACATCCACTCAGGTAATATAAGTCTCATTCAAGGCTAATTTCTGAAAGCTGTAAGATCAGCGTTCATTTCAACACATCCGGGATGATTAACCCGGTCAACAAATGCCCGCAGAAGTTGGATGTGTCAGCCTAACGGCGCAAGAACGCAGCTTTGCTGTAAACAGGCACAACGCAATCACATCCGGAAAAAAAAAACTGGATGAACGCAGAAGAAGAAGATTTCAACACGTTGGGTTCCAACTAATAATTTATCTAGTTCATTGTCTTTTATTATGTTGATCCAGCATCTTGGCAGATGTTGTGTGCTGACGATGTGTTAGTGTATCATTAGGGTAAGGATAGAGATAGGGTTGCTGTGGATCTACAAACAGAACTCAATCGCACAAGCCCTTGGTGTGTGGAATCTGGGGCAATGGTCAACCCAACAGAGGCAACATTGACTTGGTTCTCGTTGAATAATCATATTGTCAACACTCCAACACCAACTGTAAATCTGTGCTCAGAGACTGTGGAAAGAACCATGGTGCATGTAAAAGTGGCCATCTTTAAACTGTCCTTATGACATCACCGTGTTCATCTGCACTGTCTTGTCATGTGCTGAACACTCTTGACACCCTTACCAACAATATTGACAGGTTATAAGACAATGGTATGGTTATTATGATTTCTGACACTTTTAAGGTTTTTATTTGAAACCCCCCAGATATTGTCATGGTAATCATGTTTAACAGCAATATCTTCTGCTTCCGGTGCTTGGTCCAGAGCAGACGTTGGAGAACCGACTCTCCAATCCTCTAGATATTTACTATTTTAATGAATTTGTTGTTTACAACCGGAGTAGATCAGAGGATGCTGTACAGGCTTTTTCAACAGTTAATAATTTATGTCATTGAGCATGGTTTGGGGCTGCTGACAGTATCAAGGAGCCAGCTTGAAAGGTTGGAGCGCATACAGAATGCTGCCATGCGGTTAATCCTGGGGTGCACAAAGGACACACCAATTATATTCATGAGGCATATACTGGCACTACCAACAATGACGGATAGGCATAGGGTCCTTCAGGCCAAATGGTACCTGAGAGTTGCTGCAGACAGGGATCACCCGCTGCATGCAGCCATGGATATGGTCAAGGGTCATAGACGAGGCAGATCCTGGATGGCACAGGCAGAACTTTCTATACGTCAGGTGTGTGATCTAGAGACCATCAATCGTGAAAGAGAGTGGGTGGAAGTTCCGGAAGACATGACAGACTGGCACAATGTAATAATAACACTGGGTCGTGAGTGCAGAGAATGGGCAGCGGGCCGCACTGAGTTTGAAGTGCAACAGCTGATCCAGAGCAACACACATCAAGGTAACATAGTCATCTACATCGATGGGTCACTGGTGAGAAACAGATATAGTGGCTGGGGCTTTATTGCAAAGGCTAATGGACGAGTCTTGAAAAAGGGGAGTCTGGCATATGAGACTACAACCTCCAGCATGAGAATGGAGGTGGAGGCAGAACAACGGCATTCCGGTGGCTAGAGGAGACTTGTAACACACGTTGTATTCATTACGGATTCAAAGAGTATGCTTAGTAAGGTGGAGAAAGGAATGTCTCGTGTGGAATGGCTCTCGTCGCTTCAGAGGTCGCAGATTGTGAGACTTGTGTAGATATTTTGCCCTGGCCATGCAGGGGTACGGGGGAATGAACAGGCTGATAGGCTAGCAGGGAATGCACCTCTTGGTGATAGTTTGCCTATGGACAAGGGGGAGGTGGTCATGCGCTTGTGGGACCAGGTGGATAAGGTGGAGGAACAGATTGAGAACCCATATGTGGAAAGAATGAGATTGCGGGGGATCGGCAGGGGTTCTGGCAGAATCTCAAAACTGAGAGGGAAGACCAGGAGAACTTTTAATCAGATAGCGGTGGAAACGATTAGTAGTATGACTCTTCACTGGCTGTTGAACGAGGGGACGGAGCATGTATGGGAATGTCCTGAGTGCAGTGATGTCTGTTCTTAACTCAACTCAACTGTTGCTTACATTGTGTTGCCCTGGTGTGTATAAACTTTCCACATATACTTTTCTGTCTTCCCCTGCCTCTATTTCTTAGTATTTCCCCACATAAGAATAATTTATCTTTCCCATCTTATCTGTTGATGGGACCCACAAATTTTATTTGTCTTTCCCCAAAGTTTTGATGAGTGGCCTTGTAAAGCTTGCAGCTGTCAGTACCTCAGCTTTTGTTTCCTTCTCTGTCCACGAAATTCATCTCAGAAACCACATCTGAACTGAATCTTAGTTTCCTCACCAAGTCATGGCTCATTGTGAAGCAGTCACATCCACACAGAAGATCTTCATCTCAGAAACCACATCTCTACCGCCTCCAGTTTCCCCACTAAGTTACGACTCATTGTTGAAGCATTCATATCCACACAGAAGACCCAGGGCACACAACTTTTCTGTTCGTGGAGGTTTGTCCGTGTCATTACATTTCTGTTTTCATGACGTTACTCATGAACTTATGAGAAGAAATAAACTTAGTGATAACTGGCATTTTGAGGAGAAAAGAGCAGAAGGCAACGGGATAAATATCTGGATGGTTTGGCCTTGTGGCATAAACACAGAGCTGATACATGACCCTGGCGATCGCTTGAAATGGCGAAACATGACCACCCTCCCTTATCGGTGTGGCACAAGATGATGATCACTCATGAACTGAGAATATTACAATAAATAAAATGTTGCGTGACCTTTGCAGGATGTTGCAATCAACTCCAGCCCTAGGTTGATTGTCTAAGCAAGTTTACATTCAGTAGCTTGCCATAGCTTTCTGAATGAGAAATCAACATTGAAATGGGACACAGAGGTGTTTCCAAGGTGCCAGGTTCTATACTGGCAAAAGTCTACTAACATGTCCTAGTCGTGTGTCCTGGGCAACAGGTCCCTTCGGGGTCCTGGCTAACGTAGTAGGATCGCTGATTCTTCCGAAGTCGGAGAGTATCTGCCTGCACGGCAAGGAACCACCAGTCTGCACACCAACCAATAAGCCAGACATGGGACAACGGATACTCAAGCAAACCTCAGGTCCTGTATGACATCACATTGATGTTAGACAACAGGATGTCTTCATCCGTCATACAGGACTTCACACTGGAGTTCACAGCCAGCGAACGCAAGCAAGCATGAGCACTCAGAGAGAGATTAATCCTGTACCACATAAGGGAAATGCCTCATATTTCTAATATCTTCTTACATGAAAATTCAAATGTTTGTGCCTTTTCTATCATCACAGACCAGACATCACAAACCCTTTTGGTGTTGGACGTGCGGACCTGGACCCACTCAGCGGGGGACTTGGTGGTGGGATGTTTATGGACCCCAGAAATTTTCCTGGAGCGGGTGGATTTAGACCTGGTGGAACATTAGGACACACACCACCAGGGTTTCCTCCGTAAGTTTCCAGTGTTAAACCTCTTGGCACTACTGTATATATGTATATTTTTTTCTTCTTTTGGCGCTCGCCCACTTTGAACTCAAGCGTAGTCCATACACACTATTTATAGCAGTACTGGACTGACTTTTGCGTGTGGATTAGCTTTACCTATTAATAGTGTCCCTCACCATCAGGCGAACCCACACCGACTTCAGAGGTACTTGTAATTAACGTCCCCAAGTCAAGGACTATAGGTCAACATTTTAGTCCAGCTACCCGGTGTAGGGGATGAACCCCTTACCTCGGCATCAGCACACCGGATGTTTAAGAACACGCGTTCTTATCCATTCGACCATGCTGACCTGCGCACAGCAGTATGATCTCTTGACTCCAAGACATGCTGTGTTTTAATTTCTTTAAAGAGATTCCCCATTTCATGTGTATCTTCCCCTCCTTCCTCAGTGTTTTATGCTCCTGTAGTTTGCCTGCACAGACAGAGGGCTGTGTTCAATCCCTAGCTGAATCAGGATAAGTTTTTCTGACCGGTACATTTCTGACTGACCCAACCTCATAAATGAATACAGGCAATTTGAAGAATTTTCTGGCAAGGAAAGATGAGGAAGGGAACTGACCAACCCACATCATCAGCAGTGGCCTAAAATATTTTAAGGCGTAACACTTCACACATCCAATGGTAGAACATTCTAGCACCCCACTTTTCCAACACCTCACATTTTCCAGTTTGCATACCCTGTTCCTGATGCACCCAATGAGGAAAGCGGATAGTGACAATTGATGGAGAATACAATGGAATCACCCGTTCTGGTAGGGAAGATTATGTGCTACAGGTATTACCCGATTGTCATCATGCATCTGTATGCAAAAATGTTAAAAATATTCCAAATGTCGATACATGGAACGTCAGAACTCTAATTCAGAATGGAAAGCTGGAAAACATCAAGAATGAAATGGCTGGAATTAATATAAATACGTTAGGTACTAGTGAAATGTGATGGCTAGGTCCGGATGGGAAAAATAGTTACTGAACAGTGCCTTGTTGGCTGGGGGATGCCCAGCTTGAAGTGGCTGGTAGCTGTCCGTAGAGGTCTGAGATCTCTCCCCTGTTGTTAGATCCTGGCACCTTTATGCCATTGGAATGTCTGACTTATAAACAGCTGTTGCATCAACACCAACAGTGTCCTCTCCAGGATCTACGTTTGGTCAACAAGACAACCTGAACACCAACAGTGTCCTCTCCAGGATCTACATTTGGTCAAGGCAACAAGCTGTAGCCCATGTAGCATGTTCTCCCTCTCCAGGATCTACATTTGGTCAAGGCAACAAGCTGTAGCCCATGTAGCATGTTCTCCCTCTCCAGGATCTACATTTGGTCAAGGCAACAAGCTGTAGCCCATGTAGCATGTTCTCCCTCTCCAGGATCTACATTTGGTCAAGGCAACAAGCTGTAGCCCATGTAGCATGTTCTCCCTCTCCAGGATCTACATTTGGTCAAGGCAACAAGCTGTAGCCCATGTAGCATGTTCTCCCTCTCCAGGATCTACATTTGGTCAAGGCAACAAGCTGTAGCCCATCTAGCATGTTCTCCCTCTCCAGGATCTACATTTGGTCAAGGCAACAAGCTGTAGCCCATCTAGCATGTTCTCCCTCTCCACATCATGGACACATCCACAGAGTGATGACTGCCGGCACAGTTTAGTCTCAGTGACATCTCAGCAGCGGCCTTAATAGTCTTGAGATCAACACTAAACTGCCTTATGGACTCCATTTCTGGATTTCCCCTCAAGATTTACCCTCAAAGCCTTTTCCTTGGACGTGTACCCTACAAGGCAGCAGTGTTTTGTAATCACAGATAACCTTCTTCTCCAAGATGGGCTACCAGGCAGTGTTGACGGGACAGGGTCCCATCTACTCATGGTAACTGGGTATTTGAAGGCATCTGTGACTCACGTTTCATCCCTTCTGCTAGTATACAGTTTTCCTGGGTTTGTAAAGAACCATACGTGAAGGCTAATTTCATGAGCCCTGGTAACACACAGAAACATTTGTAATTTAATGAAGTTAAAATTCGTAGTTTGTGAGTAAATGCAATCGAGTATTCTCCTTTCTGTCTCCAGCGGTTCAGTTCCCCCAGGTGCCAGATTTGATCCTGTGGGGCCACCAGGAGTTCGGCCAGTGTAAGTCAATCATGTTACTTGACCACCACATTCATAATAATACTCAGTTATCACATACTGTATCCCCATAGTGTAAGTCAATCATGTTACTTGACCACCACATTCATACATAATACTAAGTTATCGCATACTGTATCCCCGTAGTGTAAGTCAATCATGTTACTTGACCACCACATTCATACATAATACTCAGTTATCACATACTGTATCCCCGTAGTGTAAGTCAATCACGTTACTTCACCACCACATTCATACGTAATACCTCTGATTTCAGTTGTCACAGATATAACCGTCATGTTTATTTTCAATGCCAAGACAAAGATAATGAGAATAACCCAAGCAAATGATAAGCTGCTCTTCCTTGGCGATACCTCACTTCAAGAAGTGCAGTCATATACCTGTTTAGGTAGCACTGTAGACAAAGATAGGAGAACAGATAGAGATGTTACAATAAGAATACATAAGGCAATAGTTGATTTCGTAGCACCTGGAGATTTGCGGATGTCAGAGGAAATTAAATGTAGCCCCAAACTTACAATATGCAATTGCAATGTTAAATCTCTTAAATTTGTAAAAGAACAAATTAGGAGGAACTTGGAAGCAACAGAGATGTGGTTCCTGAGATGAATGTTGCGAATACCTTGGACTGCCAGAGTAACTAACGACGATTGCCTGAAAGAGGCTAATGAAACTAGAACACAATAAGAAAGAGACAAACAGTTTTCTTTGGTCATTGGAAAACATCATGACAACTGAAAAGATCAATGGGAAGAGAGACAGAGGCAGACCAAGAGAAATGATGCTGGGTGGATTGAGATGGAGGAATATCATCAGCAGAGTTGATCCAAAACACCAAAGACTGAGATTTGTGAAGAGACATGCATGCCTGCACAGCTGCCAGGCACTTGATGATGATGATGATGATGATGATGATGAATGTTAAATCAGTTTTAGTGAAAGGATCAGAAACACGGAGAATGACTAAAACACTGCTACAGCTTCTCAGAATACAACTCCGGTGGTTTGACATAATCACCCAGGGGGATACAACTCCGGTGGTTTGACATAATCACACAGGGGAGAACTAAACAGATACCAGGGAGTCAAGAGCTGAGATGATGCTGGCACTGGATGGGCGACATACAGTGAGAATAATGTAACTAGGACAGTCATTTGTTTGGAACCTGCAGGGGTCACAATATACAGGAAGACAGAGAAGAGAAATAGACACATTAATAATACGGGAAGGATTTTATTGATGGCTGTCTAGTGTGTGTGTGTGTGTAAGATTGCTGTATCAGCAGTTGTGTTTATATGATTACATCTACAACTGTGTCGCCTTGTTGGAGTCATACACGTGGATTCCAAAACACATGTCTAGTCCGCAACGAGGACAGATGAGTAACTTTTATATCTATATTTTCATGTAGTTGTATCTGTGTATGTTTGTTGTTTGTGTGCTGATGAAGGCTTTGGCAGCAACGTCCATGTTGTTATTTGTGCTGGTGTTCTAATACAACTTACCATTTACTTCTAGTGTTTTGCTGATCCATTCGTCCGCAACTAGGACAACAGCACAGCCCAGTGTCTTTAACTCTGCTAACAATTTTAGACTTGTTTTAGTATGTGCTATTAAATTTAGCTTCCATTATTACTACGTATACTGTGTAAAGGGGGTGGGGGGTAGGTAGGAAATACGAAAGAGGGGGAATGATGTTCTGAAAATATGGTGAAGGGGGGCACGGGCCAAATTTTTAGGTAGGAAATACGAAAGGGGGGGGGGGGGGGAAATGATGTCCTGAAAATGTGTAGGGGGCACGGGCCAAATTTTTAGGTAGGAAATATGAAAAGGGAGGGGAGGGGAAGACATTCTGAAAATATTGTGAAGGGGGCTACGGGCCAAAAAAGGTTGAGACAAACTGAACAAATAAAATAAACTAACTACAAAAATGAACTAATTGGTGCCCTTGCACAATAGAAGGAATAAAATGGAATCATAGAATCACCAATATGGATGGAGCTCACGGAGAGAACTAGACAAAATACCAGTGAACCAAGAAGTGAAGAAACGACGCCAGCAATGGACAGGGCAGGCATTGAGAAAACCTGAAAATTATATAATTAGAGGGCCTTTGTCTGAAATCCAAGGGCAAAAGAAACACACAGAGAAGAGATGTAGAAATAGACATGAATAATATGGGGAAGACATTCGATAGCTGAGGACAGGAGGGCTGCCAGTGAGCCCATTCCCCAATGGGGGGTAAGGGGAGAGAGAAGAAGAGAAACTGCATTTGAGCACATGGCCTAAACTAATGTTTCTTTCATTTCAGACCAGACCCAGATCATGAGAGACCACCGGACAACTACGATGACATGTTCATGTGATTCCTGTTGCTGCAAGTCATTTGCTTGTGTTTGAACACGTGGAAAATGCTACAATAAAAAATGTGTAAATATGTTGACATTTGTCTCTGTATGAAATTGTGTAAATTGTTAGATGTCCGTGCAGAGTGAGACTACAACATGTATCTTGTGGCAGACTACTGAGCTGAGTGTAACATTGTCTAGTCAATCATAAATAGTCAGTAGGGGTTGGGGTTGGTTGTGACGTCCTGTAACTGTGTAACTTGTGTTGGGTTGGAGTTTGTTGTCACTGAAATACTTGTAGGTCAACAAGGCCAAATGGACAAGAACGCGTGTTCTTAAACATCCGGCGTGCTGATGCCGAGGTAAGGGGTTCAACCCCTACACCGGACAGTTGGACTAAAATATTGACCTATCATCCTTGACTTGGAGACGTAGTGGGTTCACTTGATGGTGAGGGACACTGTTAACAGGGAAAGCTAATCCACACGCAAAATTTAGTCTGGCACGACTAGAAGTAGTGTGTACGGACTATGCTTGAGTTCAAAAGCGAGCGAGCGCAAAAAAAAACAACAAACAAACTGAAATACCTCAAACCTGTGGGGGGAAACATGACCAACCTTCCTAAGTGGCACATGGCAATATCACAGGTGGGATTTGAGTGTTTAACATTGAGACCACATCACTTATAGAGTGTTGATAGTTCTATCAAAATATGCCCATGCACGTAAAAGGGACTTTTTAATATTTAGGCCATTTTTATAGCATGTGATGGAGAAACAACTCACCATAAACAACATCTACACTTTACTTATTGACATAGAGACTTTAATGAGATACTGTTAATTTCATTTTGTCAGCGCTATCCATTTTATTCGTAAAGTTTGAAACATTAATGTTATGAATATACCTAATAAAATCTGCTGTGTGGCGACAAGTGGCTGAACATTGAATAATAACATCCACTGTGTGGCAACAAGTTGCTGCTCATTGAATAATAAATATCCGCTGTGTGGCAATAAGTAGCTGCACATTGAGTAACATCTGTGTCTGTTAAACATTTTATATATATATATATATATATATATATATATATATATATATATATATATATATATATATATATATATATATATATATATATATGGGTGTGCATATAAAGGGGGAGGGGGGGGGGGAAGAGAATGACATTCTGAACATATGGTGAAAGGGTGCACGAGTAAAAAAAAAAAGGTTGAGAACCACTGAACTAAACAATTGTTACAGTGTATGCACCTTGCTAGTGTTACTGGAAGGGTGTGGGCTGGCTGGGGCTTTCAGATCATGGGTCCTGGAGCTGGGTTACTGTAGATGTGGAGGAGCAATGAACCATACTGATATACTGAAGGCCGTCACAGGAGGCAGGGCAATTAAACGAATCAAGAAACAACTATAAATTAGCAACTTTATATCAAATAATTTCACTTCTATAAATAGTGTGTATGGACTGTGCTTAAGTTCAAAGCGAGCAAGTGAAAAAAAAAAAATCATTTCAAATGAAGAGCATCTTATGCAACAAGTCACTATCATTTAATGTAGAGAGTGCTGAAGTGCTATACAGAACATGTTTTACTATATGGCAGCGAATCTTGGAATGTAAATGAACAAATTAGGAAGAACCTGGAAGCAACAGAGATGTGCTTCTTAAGATGAATGTTGCAAATCCCTTGAACTGCCAAATTAACTAACAACGGCTGCCTGAAAGAGGCTAATGAAACTAGAACACTATATACAACAATAAGAAAGAGACATAACAGCTTTCTTTGGTCATGTGTTGAGAAGAGAGACATAGGAGTCAAGTCTTCACTGACCCCCAATGTGGAGCTATGGTGTGTACAGGGGTCTTCACTGACCCCCAATGTGGAGCTATGGTGTGTACAGGGGTCTTCACTGACCCCCAATGTGGAGCTGTGGTTTGTACAGGGGTCTTCACTGACCCCCATTCAGAGCTGTGGTGTGTACATGGGTCTTCACTGACCCCCAATGTGGAGCTATGGTGTGTACATGGGTCTTCACTGACCCCCAATGTGGAGCTATGGTGTGTACAGGGGTCTTCACTGACCCCCAATGTGGAGCTATGGTGTGTACAGGGGTCTTCACTGACCCCCATTCAGAGCTGTGGTGTGTACAGGGGTCTCCACTGACCCCCAGTGTGGAGCTGTGGTAGCACGCCTGCCAACCTGATGGTCTGTGGTTCAAATATACATTGAGGCAAATTAAAAGACATCGAGCCCTGGGGTGTCAGGTCAACTAAACTAAACTGGGGGGTACCATGAAATTCTTGGGAAATAAATACAGCCGGCTAGATATTGACCACATCAATGACTGCTGCTGTGGCATTTTGTCTACACAAATACAGGGTGAGCACTGTACGCCCAATACACCTCAAGAGGTTAAACACGTCTTTTACTGGCTTGAACCCCAATTTTACTGACTTTTCTCCTAATTTTACTGACTTGACCAATTGTACTGACTGTCGCCCCCCCCCCCCCCCCCCCCACCCCCCCAATGTTACTGACTTTACCCCCCCAATTTTACTGTCTTTCCTCCCAATTTTACTGACTTCATCCCCAATTTTACTGTCCCCTCAATTTTACTGACTTTTCCCCCGCTGTGCCACTGATTTAGAAATGAGATTCTGGAACTTTACCTTCTGGTACATCTAATTTAGCTCTGAATGTGTGGCTATTTGATAGTTTGAAACACAGAGTTAAATCACACCAGCATTCACACCACGACATCAAGTATAGTAACTGCGGCCAGTATGTTATTTTCATGAGTTGTATATATATCGTTTTCTGTCCTAATTTGTTCCAGGATTCTAGAAATGTGTTCCAAGATATCCAGTCAAAGGCTTTTTTCATAATCAATGAAGCATGCAAACAGTTCTTCCCAGAAAAAAAAAGGACATGAAGGACACTTTGCATGCTTGATTGATTATGAAAAAGCTTTCAGCCGGATATCTAGGAACATAATGTTTTAAGATCCTAGAATACATAAGGATTGAAAAAGCAATCCTTAGATTATTATACAACTTTTAGATTACACAAGAAGCAGTGATATCCCTACCCTGTCAGCTGGACTAAAATGTTGACTTCTCGTCTTTGACGGGAGGATGTACATGAAAAGCACCTCAGAAGTCAGAGAGGGTTCCATGGACATTGGTAACAGGGATGCTAATCCACATACAAGAATCAGTCCAGTGTACTCCCTGGTTGTGGCACCTACTAGAGGTATATGGGCCGTGGTTGAGTTCTGAGCCAGCGAACGCCAAACAAACAAAAACTAAAGCTGTTATCAGTTGAAGAAGGCAATCACTGGACCAGGACCAATTGTAAAAGAGGTGTGCACCAGCAATGTTTGTTATCATCAGGACCTTTTAATGCACACTCTAAAATGATGATGATAAAGGTAACTGAAGAGGTTAGTTGCAAATCCTTTAAAGGACGCTGCAGTCAACCTCAGCATTTTTACGCTGTTCGTGATTTCTGGGCAACTTTACATTCAGTAGTTTGTTATTGCTTTCTGAATGACCGGCACCCTTACCATTTCATTAAAAAAAACTAACACAAAGCCATAACTCCTTTGCCACAGAGCCGGCTATTGAAGGGTAAGGGTGCAAATTGGGAGTTAAATGGAAAACAAATTAGCACACAACAATTTGCAGATACCAGATAGGAGAAATAGAAGGGTAACTCAGAAATTACTGAGCAAAATAAGCAAAGAGGCAAGTTAATGTTTAGGTAGGAGACAAGCACAATGGCAATAGCCAGGACCCCTCAAGCACTAGAACTCAAACCAAAACAGAACAAGTTCATCAATGTACCCATCTGGGTCACAGGGTAATGGAAGAGCCCAATTTGAGAGAGAGATTAGAATTAGAATCACATTGGTAAAAGGGGTATTTAGAGAAAAACAAATCCTAAATTCAAGGAACATACACCTGAATCTGTGGACAAGAATATTTTATTATGCACATGTTATTTCTGTAATACAGACAATGAATAATTGTGTTGACAAAAAGTACAGAGACATTCAAGATATCATGTCACACCCACCCACATACACACACACACACACACGACCAGAAAAGAATTGAAAAGTGACAAATAACAAGTTTTGGAACATATAAGAAAACAAGTTAGTTGCATATCCTTTATAGGACGTCGAAATAAACCCCAGCATTTGTTGGTTGTTTGTGATTTCTTGGCAAGTTTTACGTTCAGTAGTTTGCCATTGCTTTCTGAACGACCGGCACCCATACCATTGTATAAAAACAGCACAAGATGATCTGCTTCCAAATAGCTCGCAGCTGTGTTTCAGACTCGGTAATCGGGATATTGCGAGTTGTGTCAATAAACCCTTTAGCCTCGGTGAATACAATACTAATACTCGTTAAAGTGCTCCAACGTTGAACGCAGACTTTCATGGCTGAGCCTACCCTAGGACACGAGGAAACACCAAAGACAGTACTACAGGCTACGATAGGGGGAGGCAGGGGCAGACCAAGGACAACGTGTACAAAACAGACATGTACAAATCAACCAATGCAGACTTGCAGGGAATTCAGGCAGTAGACAGATAACTGGGTACTTCACTTTGAATTTAATGTGATGAATTAAAAGAACGTAACTTAGAACGTCCACCTATTCTAAAAGAAGAAGATGATGACGCTATCAAACATATGAAGAAAGGAAAATCAGCTGGGCCAGATGGAATCAAAATAGAAGCATTAGAAGTAATAGGAGAATTTGGAGTAGGAATATTAACCAAAATGTTGAATATTTATAACAGTGGATATATACCAAGCGATATGTTGAACAGCAACAGACCTACAACAATTGTTGGACAGTGTAGTAACAGAGTGCACAGAAAGGACTGTCCTTGAATATCAAGAAAACAGTAACAATGGTGATATCAAAGAAAATGGGGACACCAAAATGTGACATAGAAATAGAAGGGGAAATTCTCAACCAAGTGGATAATTTTAAATACCTAGGGGCACTTATAAAATCAGATGGAAGATGTACAAAAGAGATTAAGAACAGAATAGGGCAGCAAAGACAGCATTTCAGAAAATAAAGAGTATCTTATGCAATAAGTCGCTATCAATGAATGTAAGAAAGAGAGTACTAAAATGCTATATAGAACTCCTCCGAAGTCGGAGAGTGTCTGTACGGCGAGGAACCACCAGTCTGCACACCAATAAGCCAGACATGGGACAACGGATACTCACGCAAACCTCAGGTCCTGTATGACATCACACTGATGTTGGACAACAGGATGTCTTCATCCGACATACAGGACTTCGCGTTGGAGCTCAAGCCAACGAACACAAGCAAGCAAGCTATATAGAACCAGTTTTGCTGTATGGCAGCGAATCTTGGAATGTAAATGAACAAATTAGGAAGAACTTAGAAGCAACAGAGATGTGGTTTTTAAGACGAATGTTGCGAATTCCTTGGACTGCCAGAGTAACTAACAACGATTGCCTGAAAGAGGCTAATGAAACTAGAACACCATATACAACAATAAGAAAGAGACAAACATCTTTCTTTGGTCATGTGATGAGAAGAGAGGAGGCATTAGAGAACATCGTGACAACTGGAAAGATCGAGGGGAAGAGGGGCAGAGGCAGACCAAGAGAAATGATGCTGGATGGACTGAGACGGTGGCATGGAGGAATATCATCAGCAGAGTTGATCCAGAACACCAAAGACCGAGATCTGTGGACAGCCATGAACGCCTACGCCAGCCGGCACGGCACTTGATGATGATGATGATATGTTGAAATCTGTATTTATAGCTATACCAAAAAGATCAGGAGCAATTGAATGCGAAGATTTTCGTACGATTAACCTCATAAATCATGTCACTAAGCTTCTACTCAGAATTATAATGAGAAGAACAAGGAAGAAAATAAAAATGGAAATTGGTGAAGAACAGTATGGAAGAAAAAGGTACAAACAATGCAATATACACATTACGAACACTATTAGAAAGATCAGTAGAGACGAAGAAAGACATATATTTGTGCTTCATAGATTATACTAAGGCATTAGATAAAGTAAAACATGATGAACTGATTAAAATGTTGGATGATATTAACATTGATGGGAAAGATCTCAGAATTAAAAAAAAATATTTACTGGAACCAAACAGCAGCAATTAAAATGTGAAATAAAGAAGGAAATTATGAACACATAAAGTTGGGAGTAAGACAGGGATGTGTTTTGTCACCGGATTTCTTCTCCCTCTACAGCGAAGTAATAATGAGAGAGATCAAAGGAAAGCCAGGAATAATATTTGGAGGTTATAATATAAATAATATATGCTATGCAGATGACACAGTATTGATAGCGGATAATGCAACAGATCTGCAACAATTGTTGGACATTGTAGTAACAGAGAGTGCAAAAAAAAGGACTCGTTGAATATCATGAAAACAGTAACAATGGTGATACCAAAGACACAGGTGATACCCAAATGTGAAATAGAGATTGAAGGGAAAATTCTTCACCAAGTGGATAGTTTTAAATATCTAGGGGCATTTATAACATCAGATGGAAGATGCACAACAGAGATAAAGAGTAGAATAGGACAAGCAAAGGCTGCATTTCAGAAAATGAATATCTTATGCAATAAGTCACTATCATTGAATGTAAGAAAGAGAGTGCTGAAGTGCTATATAGAACCTGTTTTGCTGTATGGCTGTGAATCTTGGAATGTAAATGAACAAATTAGGAAGAGATTGGAAGCAACAGAGATGTGGTTCCTGAGACGAATGTTGCGAATTCCTTGGACTGCCAAAGTAACTAACAACGAATGCCTGAAAGAGGCTAATGAAACTGGAACATTATATACAACAATAAAAAAAAAGACAAACAGCATTTTTGGTCATGTGATGATAAGAGAGGCACTGGAGAACATCGTGACAACTGGAAAGATCGAGGGGAAGAGAGGCAGAGGCAGACCACGAGAAATGATGCTGGATGGATTGTGACGGTGGCATGGAGGAATATCAAAAGCAAAGTTGATCCAGAAAACCAAAGACCGAGATCTGTGGAGAGCCATGAACACCGACGCCAGTCGGCACAGCACATGATGATGATGATGATGAATTAAAAATAAAGTACTGTGCCATGGAATGATCAGGAAGCTTCTCAAGCAGACCAAGGACTGTCATACTTGATGATGATGATGGTGATTCATATAACATTTCATCATTATTTATTCACAATTGAAAAGTAAATAATATACAATGGAATGTAAGTTTATTGGAATGTAGTTAATTACAAGAATATCTGAACAATTATAGATGGAATGTTGTCATTACAAGTGTAAATTATATAACTAAAAAATCCGGGAAGGTAAACCCAGTCAACAAACTCCTGAAGAATTTGTATGTGTCGGATGAAAGGCGCAAATATCGCAGCACTGCCATAGGGCATAATGCAATTACATCCAAAACGAACATTTAAGACAGACAAAAAAGATATAACTAAAATATCTGTTAATTACAATAAGAGGACCATATATTTTCATAAACTGTTCCCTTCTTGCCAATATGGCTGTCAGCCGATTATATACAACATGTAACTGCTAAACAGGTTCATATGTAATGATTGGCAATCACAGAGGGGGAAAAGTAGATAAAAAAATGGAACAATGTGAAAATACACAGAACCTGATCTTCTTCAGCCTCTCACCTCCCATTGGGCCAGATTTTAAACATTAATTTTGTCTCAAAGCAGTTTTTTGCTTCGCGTCTGTGATGTGATAGCACAATGGTTCTCAACCTTTTTGGGCCCACGCACCCTATTCACCATACGTTCAGAATGTCACTCCCTCTTTCGTATTTCCTTCCTATAACACTCCCCCCCCCCCCCCCCCCCCTTACACAGTATATGCAAAAATGGAAGCTAAATTTAATAACACATACTAGAGTTAGTTAGTCGACAGATCATCCTCACTGCGCATCTAACCATTCAGTCCATAAGTGCTCGGATCCCCTCCTCAGCAAATCCCGCAGCATGTAGCGGCTAATAACACCATTTCTGTGTTGGTTTATTAATCTTCTTTGGCTTCCCGCGTAGTGTTCTTGTTTGACCACACCTCCCCTTTATTACAGGGTGGAACGGCCATTTACATCTGATACCGTAAACGGGCGAAACGTCCCAAACCGCCCGATACTATTATGCATTGTAAAAACGCAATCTCTCGTCTTTCCGATACTTCCGACGGCTACTTTCGCTTTCACCGATAGCTTGACAACGTGGCCGCCATTTGTAAGCACCTACTATGAATATGAATGGACTTTTACGGACTTTTTTTGAAAGTTTTCGGGGTGTTTACGCTTAGTTTTTCAAAATGGATTTCGGCGATTCTTCAAGTGATAGCCGAGATTTCGCTAGGTTCAATTTAAGTGACATTAAAGGGCACGAAGTTGACTATTAATCGGAGCTAGATATCAGTGCAAAGCGTTACTTTGCATTAGCAGTGGTGAGTCGGACTTTAAACAAAGTGATTATGATTCTGAAAATGTGTTTGTAAATTGCCGTATAGATGACGGAAATTCACAAACAATATGCTGTATTTCATAAACATTTGTGTTCATATATGGATTACCGACAACAATCACGTGAGTAACATATTCTGCATGCTTTTCCCTTCATTGTGTTGTTTATTTAACTAAAATCGGTTGACTAACACCTTATTTGTGATGTTTTTACTAGCGCAACCCGAAATTTTACTGAACCTGAAAAAATCTTGCCCGTTCAGGGCTAAAAAACGGACAAGCGTCTGCCCTGTAAAGGGTTAATTTGCTGTTCTCGCAGTCTGTCCATGGTTGTAGATTCACAGCCATCACTTGGTTCTCGCAAAAGTCTTACATAACACATACTAGAACAAGTCTAGACATCTACATAAAACATGATTTGCAGGTCTACTTACGTTATAAAATGAATTTCAGAAGAGCGAGAAGTACAGAATTGTAAAGTATGGAGGGGAAAAACAATATCAAGTAATCAGTTCTTATATTAACGCGGTCTTGAAATAATCTTAATACCCCCCCCCCCCCCCTTTTTTTTTTCTTCTTCCCCGATTTGGGGGGGGGGGGGGGGGTAGAAATTCCCTACCAGTTAAGAACCACTGAGAAAGCACCATCACATTTTGCAGGCCTGGGAGCCAGGAGGAAGAGGTGGCCATTCTTCCTCTCACTTTGACAGGTGATGAGCCCCTCATTCACCTGTGCTCATGACATTACCAGTGCAGCTCATTATCAATTACGCTAGTGCACTCACTGACGGAACACAGGCCTCTCAACCAACTCACACCAAGCCCTTCGTAGACTTGTTCATGAAATTCCATCACAATTCACACTTATAAACGTAACTTGCTAACATGCTCCATTTCAACGGTTTAGGGCAGCCATATTATTTGGCATGTTGGGTTGTAATTTGGTGCACACAATTGGCACATGCCATATTTGAAGTGTGCAACACTTTATGTTAAAATTTTCATTAGCTGAGAAAAACGATGTGGTGCATTACTTTCTGAACGCCCCTCGTAGTACAAATATAAACAAATATTTTAGTCAACAGAGGAATCAACAAACAAGTTATTTACAATTATTTATAGAAAACACATTCAAAGAAACCCCAAACGGTCATTTTTGATATGAGGAACCCGCCTGGAGTCATGCCTGGGTCCGCCTGTGGTTTGAACATACGAGCCATCTTCATACGCAGGAGGGGGGTCTCGCATCTGGCTGTTGTTGAAAAGGTTGTCTACTGCTGGAGTAACATTACTGGTGGTGGTATTGTCTCCCCTGGAACCACTGTCGCAAACACTGTCATTTATCATGTCATGTGGGTGAGAATCATCTATGTCTCTCAGGGCAGCTGGCAATCCTGGATCAAGCTGGGCTAGATCGTCTGTACTTTCATGTAATGATGGGTTTTGTAGTCTGGAGGCATCAAGTTCCAAATCTATACAAAGTCAAAATGTGGATTTACTGAATGCAGTCACAATGAGTAGTGAAGTGGTGAGGAAACTACAGTCAAAAGAGATGTTTTTTTTTGAGAATTATTTTTTTGGGCGCTCGCTCACTTTTAACTCAAACGTAGTCCATACACACAACTTCTAGTAGCACTGGACTGAAGTTTGTGTGTGGATTAGCTTTCCCTATCAGCAGCGTCCCTCGCTATCAGCTGAACCAACTCCGACTTCAGAGGTACTTGTAATTTACATCCCCAAGTCAAGGACGATAGGTCATTTTACTCCAACTGTCCTGTGTAAGGGCTGGACCCCTTTACCTCAGCATCAGCACACCAGATGTTTAAGAACACATGTTCTTATCCATTAAGTTTTTTGTGAATAATGTTGATCATATCAAGGACCTGCTCTTCTGTATATTTTGTGATTGTGCTCTCTTTCTGTGTGTGTGTGTGTCTCCCTGTCTTTCTCTCTCTCTCTCTTGCCCTTCCATTGAAGCACAGACCCTCTCTCAACTGATTCCAAACTGCCATCTTGTACAGCTCCATGCATGTCCTCCATTACAATTCATCCCTGTCTCTATTTCTCGTGTACAGCTCCATGCATGTCCTCCATTACAATATTCATCCCTGTCTCTATTTCTCTTGTACAGCTCCATGCATGTCCTCCATTACAATATTCATCCCTGTCTCTATTTCTCGTGTACAGCTCCATACATGTCCTCCATTACAATATTCATCCCTGTCTCTATTTATCTTGTACAGCTCCATACATGTCCTCCATTACAATATTCATCCCTGTCTTTATTTCTCTTGTACAGCTCCATGCATGTCCTCCATTACAATATTCATCCCTGTCTCTATTTCTCTTGTACAGCTCCATACATGTCCTCCATTACAATATTCATCTCTGTCTCTATTTCTCGTGTACAGCTCCATGCATGTCCTCCATTATAATTCATCTCTGTCTCTATTTCTCTTGTACAGCTCCATGCATGTCCTCCATTACAATATTCATCCCTGTCTCTATTTCTCTTGTACAGCTCCATGCATGTCCTCCATTACAATATTCATCCCTGTCTCTATTTCTCGTGTACAGCTCCATGCATGTCCTCCATTACAATATTCATCCCTGTCTCTATTTCTCTTGTACAGCTCCATGCATGTCCTCCATTACAATATTCATCCCTGTCTCTATTTCTCTTGTACAGCTCCATGCATGTCCTCCATTATAATTCATCTCTGTCTCTATTTCTCTTGTACAGCTCCATGCATGTCCTCCATTATAATTCATCTCTGTCTCTATTTCTCTTGTACAGCTCCATACATGTCCTCCATTACAATATTCATCCCTGTCTCTATTTCTCTTGTACAGCTCCATGCATGTCCTCCATTATAATTCATCTCTGTCTCTATTTCTCTTGTACAGCTCCATGCATGTCCTCCATTATAATTCATCTCTGTCTCTATTTCTCTTGTACAGCTCCATACATGTCCTCCATTACAATATTCATCCCTGTCTCTATTTCTCTTGTACAGCTCCATGCATGTCCTCCATTACAATATTCATCCCTGTCTCTATTTCTCTTGTACAGCTCCATACATGTCCTCCATTACAATATTCATCCCTGTCTCTATTTCTCTTGTACAGCTCCATGCATGTCCTCCATTACAATATTCATCTCTGTCTCTATTTCTCTTGTACAGCTCCATGCATGTCCTCCATTACAATATTCATCCCTGTCTCTATTTCTCTTGTACAGCTCCATGCATGTCCTCCATTACAATATTCATCCCTGTCTCTATTTCTCTTGTACAGCTCCATGCATGTCCTCCATTACAATATTCATCCCTGTCTCTATTTCTCTTGTACAGCTCCATGCATGTCCTCCATTACAATATTCATCCCTGTCTCTATTTCTCTTGTACAGCTCCATGCATGTCCTCCATTACAATATTCATCCCTGTCTCTATTTCTCTTGTACAGCTCCATGCATGTCCTCCATTACAATATTCATCTCTGTCTCTATTTCTCTTGTACAGCTCCATGCATGTCCTCCATTACAATATTCATCCCTGTCTCTATTTCTCTTGTACAGCTCCATGCATGTCCTCCATTACAATATTCATCCCTGTCTCTATTTCTCTTGTACAGCTCCATGCATGTCCTCCATTACAATATTCATCCCTGTCTCTATTTCTCTTGTACAGCTCCATGCATGTCCTCCATTACAATATTCATCCCTGTCTCTATTTCTCTTGTACAGCTCCATGCATGTCCTCCATTACAATATTCATCCCTGTCTCTATTTCTCTTGTACAGCTCCATGCATGTCCTCCATTACAATATTCATCCCTGTCTCTATTTCTCTTGTACAGCTCCATGCATGTCCTCCATTACAATATTCATCCCTGTCTCTATTTCTCTTGTACAGCTCCATGCATGTCCTCCATTACAATATTCATCCCTGTCTCTATTTCTCTTGTACAGCTCCATGCATGTCCTCCATTACAATATTCATCTCTGTCTCTATTTCTCTTGTACAGCTCCATGCATGTCCTCCATTACAATATTCATCTCTGTCTCTATTTCTCGTGTACAGCTCCATGCATGTCCTCCATTATAATATTCATCTCTGTCTCTATTTCTCTTCTCCACACCACACCACACCACACCACACCACATCTCCACTAGACGAGCATTTCTGCTCTTGCACATAGTTGAGTTGAGTTAGCAGCTGGCTCATTGTGCTGACAAAGGCAAGCGTGTGGATGATCACCCATGGCAGCCAGCAAGGCATCTGATCATCAGAAGAGGTAGGAATAGAGAGATTATGTAGGAAAATACTGGGCTATGACTGACTGACTGACTGGCACCTTGCCGTCTTGACAGATGACAGTAAAATGGAGTTATACCTCTCCATAACACAAAGCCTGGGCTGAATTTAGAAACCATGTGTTGCCCATGCAGCATGATCCCTCTCTCGACCTGCCTAGTTTACTCCAGAGGAAAGGTAACACCAATACATCTGGAACAAGACAAGTTGCAGAAGCTGCCGTATGAGTAAAGCAATGCTCTAACTGTCCGCCTGTCGGAGTTTCCATCCTAGACCAATTACTGATCAAGGCTTAGGGCCTGGTCTGCCCTGCCATGACATTTAGTCTTTAGGTGCATTTCTTTGCACTAGGGTAAGGCTTGTACCCTCCCAATTACACTCATCCACCCAAAACCATTGGCGCAATGTGGAGTGTTGGGTTTGTTGAGCACTGCCCAACATTCAGCACTAACAGAAGCAGATAGTACTGTCTACTGTCATACGGTAGCTCAGTTATATCTAACTTAGACCTGACCTGTTACTGGGCAATATAGACAGAGATAAGCAGGCAGATTGGAATAATATAATACTTGACCATCAGACAAGGATATGAAGACATTTCCCACAAATCTACACTACATAATATAATGTTTGATTATCTAGCAAGGCAAGAATAGCTACAGCTCTCCCACAGTTTGTTTGGTCATCCAGCCAGAATGTTTACCAGTATTCAACAAACCTACAATATCTAACATGATGTTGAAATTGGCTGTCCAGGATATTGTTAACAAAGTATCTCATCTCTCTCTCTCACACATCCATCACATATCTCTCTTTCATATCACTCTCTCACATCTCTCTCCCTCTCACATCTCTCTTCAATCCTACCACCTCATAAAAATGGGTGCTAGATAACCTTCTGAGAAGGAAATGTTATGAGGAAGTGAATTGGTCACCTCAACTCATGTTTTGGCCTAGATTAATCAAAGACCTAACACTTGACACCAAAATGACAGCATCTGCTATATGCTATGGACTACAGTTACCTATATTAACTATGAGCCTGGCATATGATATCACAACATCTAGTCTGAGAATGGAGGTGGAGGCAGTCACAGTGGCATTCCACTGAAGGACAAATAGCTCATGCTTGTTGTGATTGTGGTAGACTCACAATATATCTTGAGAAAGGTGAAGACAGGCGTGCTTCAGGTAGAGTGGCAGGCTTCCATTCAACAATCAAAAACAGAGAGCACCTGCTGGAAATCTTTCCCCAGGACATGCTGGTGTGGTGGGAAACGATCAGGCGGACAGATTGGCTGGGTCTGCACGACTCGGTGGGGTATTGATGCATGATAAGGCAAACGTGGTTGCAGCCCTTTGGGATCGTATGTATAATACAGATACCTCTGAAGTCAGAGTGGGACACTGGTAAAAGGGAAAGCTAACCCACACGCAAAATTCAGTGAATTACTATTATAAATGGTGTGTAAGGACTACGCTTGAGTTTAAAGCGAGCGAACAAAAGAAAGAAAAAGAAGAACAGATAGATCATCGCAGCCTGGAGAGAATGGTGCTGTAAGACCAGAGAATCTGACCGAGACTGAGGGCTCAAAGGAAAGGTCAGACAGACACATAATCACACAGCTACTGGTACCATTGGTGTTGGGAATCTTTGTGGCTGCTAAGATGAGGATGGAGCACATATATGAATGTTCCAAATGCTGTGATGTTGGTTCTTGACTCAACTCAACTTAACTATGTGCAAGAGCAGAAATGCTCTTCTAGCAGAGGTGTGATGTGATGCAGAGAAGAGAATTAGAGATAGAGATATATAATATGGAGAGGATATGGATGGAGTTATTAATCTGTTGGGTGAGGGCCTAGACTTCAATGAAGAGGCAAGAGAGAGAGAGAGAATGAATTAGACATATGAATAATATTGGAGGACATAGATGGAGTTGTAAAAGACATGAAATAGAATGGTCTGGAGTCAATTGAGAGCCTATGCTCCAATTGGAGATAAAAGGTAGGAGAGAGAGAGAGAGAGAGAGAGAGAAAGAGGGAGACAGAGAGGTAGAAAGAGAGAGAGAGAAAGAAAGAAAGAAGGAGACAGGTAGAAAGAGGAAGACAGAGAGGGAGAGAGAGACAGAGAGAGAGAGAGACAGAGAGAGAGAGAGAGAGAGAGACAGACAGAGAGAGAGTGAGAGAGAGAGAAGACAGAGAGAGAGAGAGAGAGAGCAATCAGAAAATATACAGAGCAGGTAAATTTACATAACTGTTTCACTAAATTATCATGATTCATGTTCTCTGCGTCTATAATTTCTGTTAATTTAATTTGAGTTTTATTTTGCACACTCCTTTTGTCTAACAAATGTGCAGATTTCTGCTAAAAGAAAGACTGACAAGCTTTGTGTAATTTAATTACTGCATGAAGAGCTAGACAATTATAAAACAGTTTAGAAACTACAACGAAACCTGAAATTGACATACATAGATTTGGCTGGAGAGTGCTACTTGGCAACTCACTGGAATATGGAGGAGGAAGTCCTAGTAAATTAATGCCAGCTTGTCCACAGGTGTACCTGCAAATGCAGAAAAACAAAACAAGACAACTTGGTAAGTTAAGTAAAATTAAAGTAACATAATTCATGTGCTATAAGTGGTGCTGAATAAAGCTGTTGAAGATATGCAAAATCTAATTCTGGAAATGGAATGAATGCAACATTTAACTGGGAAGTTTGATGATATATGCTTATGTATGTATGTTTTCGTGGAGGTGAGGTCTTGGAGGTTTGACATTGAGCCGCCAGTGTCTGCAGCCTACCTTGTTCCAGACGTATTGATTATTCATTCCTCTGGATCAAACAAGGCAAGGCCGAGAGAGGGAACATGCTGCATGGGCAACACGTGTTCTCTGAAGCTCTGCCCAGGCATTGTGAGATGGAATTTTGGCCAAATTCCAATCCACATAATTTAGTCTGTCAAGACTGCAAAGTGCCAGTCACTCACATATATACACATGTTTCTATTCTCCATTATTTTTTTTTCACTTGTATTTCTTTAAACCTGCTTTGTTACTTGTTTGTATTTCTTTTTGCATTAACACTGTTCCTTCAGTATTTTCATTTTCTGGACTCAGGGTTTTTTGTTTCATTGCAACATGGGGATTATTTAACTGTGAGTGTGATGTGACACTTCAGATTTTCCAAAATAAGCATTTTTGATCTTTTGATATAGACTTGGATTGAAACATCTCTCTCTCTCTGTCTCTGTCTGTGTGCGTGTGTGTGCGTGTGTGCGCGCGTGTGTGTGTACGTGCATGCATGCGCGTGCATGTGTTTGTTTCCTTTCTTCAAGCTTTCCTGTTATATTTTGTGTTCTTTTGATGTATACGAATAAGGCACCTTAGGGTTTGTCGTATTAGGCTCATGTTTTTGTTGGCCAACCAGAACATGAAGGAAGGATGTCTGACGTCTTCAACAAGTCGTATGCAGACTGGTCACAGAAATGTGGAGGTTAAACAGCATTGGGAACCTGAGACACAACTTCAGCAGACAAGTTGAACATTGTTGAGACACAACTTCAGCAGACAAGTTGAACATTGTTGAGACACAACTTCAGCAGACAAGTTACCAGGACATTGTTGAGACACAACTTCAGCAGACAATTTGCACATTGTTGAGACACAACTTCAGCAGACAATTTGAACATTGTTGAGAACATACAACTTTCCTGTGGCAACACAGAGATGTGGGTCATGGACCATTGAATATTTAAATCACTAAATAAGGCAATTCAGTATTGAAATCACTAAATAAGACAATTCAGACTTTTAAGCTCAAATGTTTATATTTGTTCACTCACTTTAAACTCAAGCATGGTCCATACATGCTTTTTCTAATAGCACTGGGCCGAATTTTACATGTGGATTAGCTTTCCATATTACCAGTGTCCCTCGCCATCAGGTGACCCCACTTTGACTTCTGAGGTACTTGTAATTTACATCCTCAAGTCAAGGACGATATGTCAACATTTTAGTCCAACTGACCGGTGTAGCGGCTGAACCGCTTACCTCAGCATTAGCACACAGGATGTTGTTAAAAACACAAGCTCTTATCCATTCAGCTCAAATGTGACAGAAAGGTTGTGAGAATATCCTGGACCCAGCAGAAGGACAGCACTGACATTCCATAGATCTGCACATTGAAGAAAGCTGACTCATAAACTGTGTCATGTCTGGGAAACTGAAATACATGGACCATGTTTAACTTGACAGTGGCTTGGAGAGTACAATGATGAGAGGCGTGGTTCCTGGAAAATGGAGGCAAGTGTTGACCTGCACAAAGATGGGCACAGGGCACTGCAGACAGCTCGGACACGGGAGTGCATGAGATGGGAGACATGGCCATGACAAGAGCAACATTCATCACAGGACCTGTTATATGCTGATGTATGCACATTCTGCACTCCAGTCTATTTACTTGCTCCAGTTTATTTGCTTACTCCAGTCTATTTGCTTGCTCCAGTCTATTTGCTTGCTTCAGTCTAATTGCTTGCTCCAGCCTATTTACTTGCTCCAGTCTATTTACTTGCTCCAGTCTATTTACTTGCTCCAGTCTAACCACTTGCTCCAGTCTATTCACTTGCTCCAGTCTATTTACTTGCTCCAGTCTATTCACTTGCCCCAGTCTATTTTTTTGCTCCAGTCTATTCACTTGCTCCACGAGGTCCTGCAACTCCTGTTCACTTTCTGCTAGTAACACCGCATCATCAGCATATCTCAGATTGTTTATTATTCTTCAGTTGATATTTATTCTCTAACTGGTTTAAAAATGCTTTCTGTGTACAAGTTAAAAAGGTCTTGTCAACCAACACAGAACTGGTACTATTAGCCGCTGCACGCTGATGCATATGTTAGTGGGGAGGATCTGAGCACCTATGGACATGTCTGGAGTGCAAGGATGATACCTCAACAGATAACTAAGTTGAAAAGGCTCGAGGACAACACACATAATCTTATTCTATCTATATGTAATGTGTAATACTAAGCAAATGAAAACTGCAAACTGACTAGAGAAATTAGACGTGGACAGTCAAATTATTTAGAGCACATTATGAGAAGAAATAAACTAGAGAACTTGGTGACAACTGGCAAGATTGAGGGGAAAAGAACAAGGGGAAGGCAGAGAAGTAAATATCTGGATGGCTTGGTCAAGTGGTATGGTCTAGACAAGAACACAGAACTGATCCATGACTCTGGTGATTGTGTGAGATGGCAAAACATGACTGCCCATGCTTACCGACATGGCACATGATGATGATGATGATGAATATCAAGAGTCAGAGTTCATGTACACACTTACCCAGGAGTATATTGTGGGACAACGAGGTCTGCACTGCTGTGTACACTGGAGTACGACGGAGGGTCACTGCTGGCATAGCCGTTCTGTGTCTCCCAGTACGATGGTGGAGCGGAGGCTGAGCTGATGGGCACTCCATTCATGATAGCCCCAGATCTGTTACCCCTAGATCATCACATTGGAAAATGGGACAACCTTAAAACATGCAGTATGTACTGTTGTTTTGTCTTTCAAAGTATATTTTGTTTCTTCTATCAGCCTTTTAAAATATACTACGTTTATTCTTACTGTATTATTCTTTACACAGAATTAGCATATTCTATCTGTATGTAAAGCATATCTACTTAGGTACTTAGTGTGCTTTACTGGTAGATAAACTATTGCAAGGTACATAGTATATTCTATCTGTATGTGAAGTGTATTAGAAAGTATACATTATATTTTATCTGTATGTAAAGTGTATTAGAAAGTACTTTGTATATTTTATCTGTATGTAAAGTGTATTAGAAAGTGCTTTGTATATTTTATCTGTATGTAAAGTATATTAGAAAGTACTTAGTATATTTTATCTGTATGTAAAGTGCATTAAAAATACTTAGCATATTCTATCAGTACATAATGTGCAATATATGGTACTTAATATATTCTTGCAATGGCAAACTACTGAATGTAAACTTGCCAAGAAACCATAAACAGCCAACAAATGCCAGGGTTGACTGCGACATCCTGTAAAGGATATTAATTAACTTTTAATGTAAAGCTTATTACAAGGTACATTGTCTTCTCCTCCCTTTCATTCTCCTTGTCTCCTCCTTTTTCTTTCAATTCCTCCTACTCTTTCTTCCATCTCTTTTTCATTTTCTTCTTATCAGGTGTGTCTGACAGAGATATCAACAAGAATGACCCTCCAATGCTCTCTGTTATGTGATATTTTGATGAAGTTTATGTTGCCAATATGACTATTGGTTGCCCAGCTGTTTAAGTCATCCACACATCTTCCTGTCTTTCCTTGCCAAGTAGTTCCCCATATAATGCTGGTTACTCTATTCTACCTCTTCTGTTCACATACCTCATGCATTTCATTTGTCTTTTCCTTATGGTTTAGATGAGTGATCTAATAACTCCTTCAGCTGTCAATACTTCAGTGTTTCTCTTGTTTTATAATGTTAAAGTTTGCAGAGGCCATTGCTGCTCATATAGCCAAGCCAACTTTGTGAGAAAAAAAATGTTTTCCCATAGTGAATTTGAATACCGAATACACAAACAATAGATTGCATGATTTGCTGCCAGGCATATTTTGATGCATTTCATCAAGTACATACTGCAGAAATTACAGAACATAAACTAAAGTAATTAGATAAATCCAAGCTGAAATATACAACACACAAATTTACATGGTAATTTAAATTGTCCACCATAGTAATTTTAAACTGACGATCATGTCTCCATTTTGTGCAAATATGATAATTTTAAATTACCATGGTATACAATTTAAATGACTATGTGAATATGTATGTCATATATTTAAACTTAAAAGGTTTATCTTGTTGCTGGAGTTTATATTGTGTGATTTCTGCAGTATACACCTAATGAGATGCAGCGAAATATGTCAGGCAATAAATTGTGCAATCTATTACTTGTGTCTCCATTGTTCAAATTCACTGCAAGAAAACATTGTTTTTAATTTTATTTTATTTGTGCACAATATTTTCACAACATTCTTCTTGAAAACCACATCCACATTGTCTCCAATTTCTTCATCAATTCATACTTGTTGTCCAAGGTTCCCATCCATACATAAGAACAGGCCACAAATAACTTTTCAGTAAGCAGATTTTTGTGCTGGTCATAATATCTTGTAATGATATATATATATATAACACTGGGTATATTCCCAAGGATTTGAAAACATCCATTTTCATCACACTACCGAAGAAACCAAGAGCTGTTGATTGTGAGGATTACAGAACTATTAGCTTAATGAGCCATATAACTAAGAAACTACTCATGGTCATTCAAGAAAGAATTCAAAATAAAATAGATGAGGAAGTAGCTGAAGAACAATTTGGATTCTGCAAAAACAGCGGCACCAGAGAAGCAATTATCTATACGAAGATGTTATTTGAAAAATATATAGAAGTTCATAAAAATATATGTCTGTTTTATAGAATACAAGAAAGCTTTTGATTGAGTACAACATGACCAACTAATTACATGCCTTCAAGACATAGGAGTAGAAGGAAAGGACATCAGACTCATTATCATCGTGCACTGGGAACAAGTGGCACCAATTAGATGGAGATAATTTTTCGTAGCCCATAGAGATAAAAAGAGGAATACAGCATGGACTCATGTTGTCCCCAAGCCTCTTCAACCTATACACAGAAAGAATTTTTAAACAAGTCAAAATGCCTGGACTTTACATCAATGGAAGAATCATAAACAATCTTAGATATGCTGATGATACCGTGTTACTAGCAGAAAGTTAGCAAGAGTTGCAAGACCTAGTGGAAGAAGTAAACAGGCACAGTGCAGAATGTGGCTTAGATATTAACATTTAAAAAAAACCAAAAAAACTATGATAATTAGCAGTGAAAAGGAATATATCACAGAAATATCACAGTAAACAGGGAGATACTAGAACAAGTAACAAGTTTCTCCTATCTTGGATATGTAATAACAGATCATGGCAAAAGTGAAATAGAAATAAAAGAAAGAATAGGAATAGCCAAAAATGTTTTCAACAGCATGAAATCAGTATTAACAGTTAGAGAGATCAACAACACAATAAAAATGAGAATTGTCAAATGTTACGTATATTCAACACTATGGTATGGCGCGGAATCCTCGACATTGAACAAGCAGCTAGAAAGTCATGGAAACAGAAACAATCAAATGCAGAGGTTCTAGAAAACTGGGAATGGAAAGAGAGTTGATGAAAGAAATTTAAAAAAAAACCAAGTGAAATATTTTGCTCACTTTAAAAGACATAACACTCTTATAAAAACCATACTGGAGGGCAAGGTTGAGGGCAAGCGAGCAAGAAGTAGACAGCGATACAAGTGGGAAGATAACATCAAGAGATGGACGAACATCAGTCTGACATTGTTTAAACTGACCTGGGCTAGTTCCATGAACTAATGAACATGACCAGACCATGAAGGACTCACCTAGACATTGTTTAAACTAACCTAGGCTAGTTCCATGAACTAATGAACATGACCAGACCATGAAGGACTCACCTAGACATTGTTTAAACTGACCTAGGCTAGTTCCATGAACTAATGAACATGACCAGACCATGAAGGACTCACCTAGACATTGTTTAAACTGACCTAGGCTAGTTCCATGAACTAATGAACATGACCAGACCATGAAGGACTCACCTAGACATTGTTTAAACTGACCTAGGCTAGTTCCATGAACTAATGAACATGACAAGACCATGAAGGACTCACCTAGACATTGTTTAAACTGACCTAGGCTAGTTCCATGAACTAATGAACATGACCAGACCATGAAGGACTCACCTAGACATTGTTTAAACTGACCTAGTCTAGTTCCATGAACTAATGAACATGACCAGACCATGAAGGACTCACCTAGACATTGTTTAAACTGAACTAGGCTAGTTCCATGAACTAATGAACATGACCAGACCATGAAGGACTCACCTAGACATTGTTTAAACTGACCTAGGCTAGTTCCATGAACTAAGGAGCATGACCAGACCATGAAGGACTCACCTAGACATTGTTTAAACTGACCTAGGCTAGTTCCATGAACTAAGGAGCATGACCAGACCATGAAGGACTCACTTAGACATTGTTTAAACTGACCTAGGCTAGTTCCATGAACTAAGGAGCATGACAAGACCATGAAGGACTCACCTAATCATTGTTTAAACTGACCTGGGCTAGTTCCATGAACTAACGAGCATGACCAGACCATGAAGGACTCACCTAAACATTGTTTAAACTGACCTAGGCTAGTTCCATGAACTAAGGAGCATGACCAGACCATGAAGGACTCACCTAATCATTGTTTAAACTGACCTGGGCTAGTTCCATGAACTAACGAGCATGACCAGACAATGAAGGACTCACCTAGACATTCGTCCTCGACGTCCAGCCCCAGGAATTGAAACACGTATGTGTGAGTTGCTTCTCTGTCTCTTCCTTCTTCTCAACATATAAATGATGACTCCAACAATGAGAATCAGGAGTACGACGCCTCCAGCGATGACTCCAATAATGATTCCAGTACTGTTCTGTCGGCAACCTGTACACACATTACAGCCACATCATTGATCGTACCTACTGTTGAAGTTAACATACACACTGTGACCGTTCAAAACAATTTATTCTCTTAGTGAATGTAAACACAGAAGACAAAAACAATAGGCTGCACGATTTATTGCCTGGCATATTTTTCTGCGTCTCAACAGGTGCATACTGCAGAGTTATGTAACATAAGAAGTGAATAGATGAATTATATTGTGGATGAAGTACATAACGCACATATTGACTGATATTGTTCGAATGTGGAGCACTGGAGCATTTGTTATCCCCATGTAATTTCAAAGTCACGATGAAGTCTTTCTGTCTGCATAACCTAGGCTTCAGATGCTTAACTGCTGTCACATTAGTGTATTTGAGCCATCCTTTTTAATGTATGGTTGTCAAATACAGTATATGAATGCCTTTACTCTATTCACTTTATGACCACAATTTGGCAAGAGTTGAGAGATGGCTGAGGTTGGATATTTATAACCTGTCGACTGGAGTTTTCTCTCTTTTCCATCCATACTGGTATATGGTCAAAAACTTGATTTGCTAATTGTTGTTTTCTTTTACCTATGTAAGTGGCTGTGACAATTATCTTACCATATAATCATTGAGAATCTCAATGATTTTAAGCAGACATTTCTGCACACAAATACTACACCACACAACATGAATACTAAACTATATTAAAATATCTCATTACATTATGCCATCCTAAACTATACTATACAACACTGTAAAAACAAATAACAAATACACATCTTAACATGTATAGGATATATGGTGCTAGGTCCGTATGTTTATAAACCAATCGGTTTCCCTGTGGGTGGTGGGGTCAGTGTCACATGGGTTGCCTTGACTTGCCAAGACTTTTCCTAGAACCCAGTTTAGGCCCGGTCGACCTGGGAGCCTAGGTCAATTTTAAACATCTGTCCCGATGCAGATTTGAACCTGTGACCACCAGGCCAACATCTAGCCACCACACTAGCATCCAGCCACCACACTAGCATCTAGCCACCACATTAGCATCTAGCCACCACGCTAGCAAGGCTCCCATACCACACCATACAATATTACATCATACTACATCACACCTTACAACGTTAAATCATACTACACCACACCTTACAATGTTAAATCATACTACACCAAACCTTGCAATATTAAACTATATTATATTACACCACACCTTGCAATACTAAATTATATTATACTACATCACACCTTGCAATACTAAACTATATTATATTACACCACACCCTGCAATACTAAACTATATTATACTACACCACACCTTGCAATACTAAACTATATTATATTACACCACACCTTGCAATACTAAACTATATTATATTACTCCACACCTTGCAATACTAAACTATAGTATATTACTCCACACCCTGCAATACTAAACTATAGTATATTACACCACACCTTGCAATACTAAACTATATCATACTACACCACACCTTGCAATACTAAACTATATTATACTACACCACATCTTGCAATACTAAACTATATTATACTACACCACACCTTGCAATATTAAACTATATTATATTACACCACACCCTGCAATACTAAATTATACTACACCACACCCTGCAATACTAAATTATATTATACTACACCACAACTTGAAATACTAAACTATATTATATTGCTCCACACCTCGCAATACTAAATTATATTATACTACACCACGCCTTGCAATACTAAACTATATTATATTGCTCCACACCTTGCAATACTAAATTATATTATACTACACCACGCCTTGCAATACTAAACTATATTATACTACACCACACCTTCCAATACTAAACTATATTATATTGCTCCACACCTTGCAATACTAAACTATATTATATTGCTCCACACCTTGCAATACTAAACTATATTATATTGCTCCACACCTTGCAATATTAAACTATATTATATTACACCACACCCTGCAATACTAAACTATATTATATTACTCCACACCTTGCAATATTAAACTATACTATATTGCTCCACACCTTGCAGTGTTAAATCATACTACACCACACCCTGCAATACTAAACTATATTATAATACACCACACCCTGCAATACTAAACTATATTATATTACACCACACCTTGCAATATTAAACTATATTATATTACACCACACCCTGCAATACTAAACTATACTATATTGCTCCACACATTTCAGATGTTAAATCATACCACACCACACCTTGCAATACTAAACTATACTATATTGCTCCACACATTTCAGATGTTAAATCATACCACACCACACATTGCGACACTAAACTATACTATATTGCTCCACACATTTCAGATGTTAAATCATACCACACCACACCTTGCAATACTAAACTATACTATATTGCTCCACACCTTGCAATACTAAACTATATTATATTACACCACACCTTGCAACACTAAACTATACTATATTGCTCCACACATTTCAGATGTTAAATCATACCACACCACACCTTGCAACACTAAACTATACTATATTGCTCCACACATTTCAGATGTTAAATCATACCACACCACACCTTGCAACACTAAACTATACTATATTGCTCCACACATTTCAGATGTTAAATCACACCACACCACACCTTGCAACACTAAACTATACTATATTGCTCCACACATTCCAGATGTTAAATCATACCACACCACACCCTGCAATACTAAACTATACAATATTACTCCACACCCTGCAATACTAAACTATATTATATTACACCACACCCTGCAATACTAAACTATACTATATTACTCCACACCTTGTAATATTAAACTATACTATATTGCTCCACACCTTGCAGTGTTAAATCATACTACACCACACCCTGCAATACTAAACTATATTATATTACACCACACCTTGCAACACTAAACTATACTATATTGCTCCACAAATTTCAGATGTTAAATCATACCACACCACACCTTGCAATACTAAACTATACTATATTGCTCCACACCTTGCAATACTAAACTATATTATATTACACCACACCTTGCAATACTAAACTATATTATATTGCACCACACCTTGCAATACTAAACTATACATATAGTTTATTGCTCCACATCTTGCAGCAGAGATTTATAATACTCATGCTTAAACTTTCTGTGACCTGATGGTGGGGCAGTGGGTTCATTCTACTCACTGGTCAGTTGCACTTAAATGTTAATTTCTCATTCTTGATGGTGGGGCAGTGGGTTCATTCCACTCACTGGTCAGTTGCACTTGAACGCTGACTTCTCATTCAGAACGCAATGGCAAACTACAGATGAGTCAAGAAACGACATCACAGCACTCATGACATGGCCATATGTCCTCATATGTCATATATCCTCATCTTCAACAACAAGTGAAGAGTCCCAACACGTATCCATGTGCATGCTGATTATGTGTCTGTCTGGCCTGTCCTCTGATTACTGAGTTAAGAAAAGTTGAACATCCCTGACCTAATTATTAAACTATGAGTTGAGTTGAGCTGAGTTGAGTTAAGTTGAGTTGAGTGGAGTCAAGAAACCAACATCACAGCACTCTGGACATTGCCATACATGCTCCAACCTCATCAGCAACAGCCAGCGTAGAGTCCCAATACTAATGATACTAGTAGCAGCCTGATTATGTGTCCGTCTGGTCTTTCCTCCGAGTCCTGAGTGTCGGCCAGATCTTCTGGTCATTCCCTGCAGCATCATTCTCCCCAAGCAGTGATGATAATAACAAACCATGATGTGAGCAAACATACAGCAAACATCTAGTCACAAACAACAGACATCCAGACACAAACAGCAGACATCCAGACACAAACAGCAGACATCCAGACACAAATAGCAAACATCCAGAAACACAGCAAGCATCCAGACACAAACAGCAAACATCTAGACACAAACAGCAGACAAAAAGATACAAATGCAGACATCCAGACACAAACAGCAGACACCCAGACACAAACAGCAGACATCCAGACATAAACAGCAGACATCCAGACACAAACAGCAAACATCCAGACACAAACAGCAGACATCCAGACACAAACAGCAGACATCCAGACACAAACAGCAGACATCCAGACACAAATGCAGACATTCAGACACAAACAGCAGACATCCAGACACAAACAGCAGACATCCAGACACAAACAGCAGACATCCAGACACAAATGCAGACATTCAGACACAAACAGCAAACATCCAGACACAAACAGCAAACATCCAGACACAAACAGCAGACATCCAGACACAAATGCAGACATTCAGACACAAACAGCAGACAACCAGACACAAACAGCAGACAACCAGACACAAGCAGCAGACAACCAGACACAAGCAGCAAACATCCAGACACAAACAGCAAACATCCAGACACAAACAGTAGACAGGCAGGCACAAACAGCCGACATCCAGACATAAACAGCGGACATGCAGACACAATCAGCAAACAACTAGAAACACAGCAAACATCCAGACACAAACAGCAAACATCCAGACACAAACAGTAGACAGGCAGGCACAAACAGCCGACATCCAGACATAAACAGCGGACATGCAGACACAATCAGCAAACAACCAGAAACACAGCAAACATCCAGACACAAACAGCTGACATCCAGACACAAACAGCTGCTTACCCACAACATTCAGCTTCTTCTCTATAGAGTGAAACTTGAATCGAAACCCTTTATAGTTATTCAGCATATCAGAATGGAATACAACGGTCAAGTCAGAGGCTGTACTGATGTAATGTCCATAGGAGGCACTGCCACAGATGGTCACGAGTAGGCCTGCTTCTGTTGGACTAGAACCTGAAAACACAGACAAAAGTTATTGCTACCTTCAATTATTTGATAACAGGGGACACATTTTATGATGTCTTTCTGTCATTACCACATGTTGACACAAACCTATTTGTTCATGGTTTGTGTTGTGTCTCAGAATATACGTTGTGTGTCTGTATGGTAGTGAGCACATTAGCATAACGGATTTTGACACAAACTCCTATTTGTTCACGTCTTGTGTTGTGTCTGAGAATATGTTGTTTGTCCATCAAGAATGATGATGACCATTCGTTTCATCCATTGGGGTTGAAAGTATGGAGCCGTAAGTTCTAAGATGGCTGATAAGGCCTATTTTGGCTCAAAATGTTCTTTGACAATGTGGGAGGTGATGCTGACAGGGCCATCAATATGCTTGGATGGGGTTTGATGCCTTGCTCATCCTCCACTAAGTCAGGGTAAGACCGGGCACCTTTCTTCCTCCGTGCATTCAGACCTAACAGAATGTTACGGTCTTGGCACTTTGTAGATCCATAGGAGATTCCTGCTTCAGCACTTGTTTTATTTTTGTATATTTTATGTGGACAGGCAGGGAGGGGGAGACAGATAAACAGGTTGTGTGGACAGGCAGGGAGGGAGAGACAGATAAACAGGTTGTGTGGACAGACAGGGAGGGGGAGACAGATAAACAGATTGTGTGGACAGGCAGGGAGGGGGAGACAGATAAACAGATTGTGTGGACAGACAGGGAGGGAGAGACAGATAAACAGATTGTGTGGACAGGCAGGGAGGGGGAGACAGATAAACAGGTTGTGTGGACAGGCAGGGAGGGGGAGACAGATAAACAGGTTGTGTGGACAGGCAGGGAGGGGGAGACAGATAAACAGATTGTGTGGACAGGCAGGGAGGGGGTGACAGATAAACAGGTTGTGTGGACAGGCAGGGAGGGGGAGACAGATAAACAGGTTGTGTGGACAGGCAAGGAGGGGAGACAGATAAACAGGTTGTGTGGACAGGCAGTGAGGGGGAGACAGATAAACAGGCTGTGTGGACAGGCAGGGAGGGTGAGACAGTATGAGACTATGCACATACTGTTAAACTACCACTGCCTCATGATACAAGGACCTGAAACAGAACTCCGAACACAAAGGCATACCATCGTAAATTGCTACATAGTCATGTATACACTGCATCAGCGTTTCATCCTCCAAAACAAAATCCATTAAGTCCAGCTCAACCACATGCGAGTCAGAGCCTGTCGTGATGAGCCAATGGTAGTCCTTGGAGCTAGAATGAGATTTACATATACATTCATTCAGTCTTTCCTCTTCTACACTGTGGTGCGGAGGTACCTGACAGGCTTGTGCTTGTCAAATTTTACCTCTTACACCTATCAGAGTGGAGTATGTAGGGAGACATCTAAGCAATAATATAAGATACAAATAATATGTTGCATATTTTTTAATCTGGCATATTTCGCTGCACCTTGTAAGGTGCTTAGTGCATAGTTATATATCATATGAATCAGTCTTCCGGAATCCCTGTGCAGTCAAAAGGCTATAAAACACCTTGTTAGGTATCTCTATACTCCAGGGTATTTTTTTTTTAAAGTTGCAGTCAAAAGGCTATAAAACACCTTGTCAGTTATCTCCATACTCCAGGGTAATTTTTTTTTAAAGTTGCATATTCTTTACTGTATGTTGCTGTCAACACCAGCATTTTATCACCGCTGTTGATGTCTTGGCAAGTATTTATGTCCAGTAGTTTGCCATTGCTTTCTGAACGACTGGCCCACACACCAACATGTTAAAACCAGCGCGACATGGTCTGCTGCCAAATCGGTCACCGCTGTGTTTCGAATGTAGGTAAGCGTCATTACAAATTGTGTCCGCACCGCCATCGCCATGGAGACTGGCTAACCCAAGGTGTTACAAGGCTATAAAACACTCTGTCAGGTATCTCCACACCCCAGGGTATTACAAGGCTATAAAACACCCTGTCAATATCTCCACACCCCAGGGTATTACAAGGCTATAAAACACCCTGTCAATATCTCCTCACCCCAGGGTATTACAAGGCTATATAACACCCTGTCAGGTATCTCCACACCCCAGGGTATTACTAGGCTATATAACACCCTGTCAGGTATCTCCACACCCCAGGGTATTACAAGGCTATATAACACCCTGTCAGGTATCTCCACACCCCAGGGTATTACAAGTCTATAAAATACCCTGTCAGGTATCTCCACACCCCAGGGTATTACAAGGCTATATAACACCCTGTCAGGTATCTCCACACCCCAGGGTATTACAAGGCTATATAACACCCTGTCAGGTATCTCCACACCCCAGGGTATTACAAGGCTATATAACACCCTGTCAGGTATCTCCACACCCCAGGGTATTACAAGGCTATATAACACCCTGTCAGGTATCTCCACACCCCAGGGTATTACAAGGCTATATAACACCCTGTCAGGTATCTCCACACCCCAGGGTATTACAAGGCTATATAACACCCTGTCAGGTATCTCCACACCCCAGGGTATTACAAGGCTATATAACACCCTGTCAGGTATCTCCACACCCCAGGGTATTACAAGGCTATATAACACCCTGTCAGGTATCTCCACACCCCAGGGTATTAAAAGTCCATAAAATACCCTGTCAGGTATCTCCACACCCCAGGGTATTACAAGGCTATATAACACCCTGTCAGGTATCTCCACACCCCAGGGTATTAAAAGTCCATAAAATACCCTGTCAGGTATCTCCACACCCCAGGGTATTAAAAGTCCATAAAATACTCTGTCAGGTATCTCCACACCCCAGGGTATTACAAGGCATCTCCACAAACAGGTATCTCTACACCTCAGGGTATTACCAGAAATATTACCTGGGTCTTTAGTGTTGCGGATCAGTTCTACTGATTATATTCCTCCATGGAAGTCCTTCCAGCATCACTTCTCTCAGTGTACCTTCCTAGTCAGCACAGTGTTCTCCATTGCCACTCTTCTAATCTTATGACCCAAGAACACTGTCTCTTTCTTATCTTCTTCTTCTGGCTGTTATCTCCCAAAAGTTCAAAGGTCATCAACCAACTCACGCCCAGCCCTTCTGAGACATGTTTCTGATTGGTTGGATTCTGCAGCTGAAGTTGTCTGCAGGTTGAGGCAGCCAGGTTCACACCAACCCTCCTGAGTAATTCCTTAAGACATGCATGACATGTTACAGTGTTACTATTCTTATCTTCCTTTATGGGCCCTGCTAAAACACAGAGCTCTTTCTTATAGTTGTGCATACTGTTCTACTTTAGCCTCTTCTGGGAAATCGTTAGTTAACTCTGGCAGTTCAAGGTCTTCACGTTTGTCTCAGAAACCACATCTCTGCTGCCTCCAAGTTCTTCTTCACTTGTTTTTCACATTCCAAAATTGACTGGCATACAGCAGAACAGGTTCTATAGAACATTTCAGCCCTCTCATGAGGATTTTTAGGACACACAACATCATACAAGAACATCAGAAATTTACTCTTATGCATTACTGAAGAAGATTACTCAGTGATGAGACACAATCAGACGAATGCAACACCAGTCTTCAGACTAATATGATGACAATATGTTTATTCTGCTTTCGTGCTGTAAAAATTATAAGTATTTGTTTTTCATCTACTGCCTATAGTATCTAGTAGTGTAGGACAGGAGGGGTCTTGAGCCTGAGGAATTAAGGCCGCCTGGCTAGTGCAGTCACCGAAAACTGCAGGTTAGGGTTTTCTTTTTGATAAGTATCTCACTTACAAATTAAGTCACTGTTTTATGAGGTGAAGTAACCAGCCAACTTCCACAATACATTTAAAAAATGCAACTCTGGGCACAGCAAAGTCAGATGCTTATTTAACAACTCAACTTGGTTGTCACCTGGTCACACAGCCATGGAGGACCTTCCTCAAACCCTAGCACTTCACCAATGTATAAACAGAGTTTCTACAAGACAAGAAGGTTGACTTCACAGCACTGGGTTTTATCCCATATGGCTCGGTCTCTTTTTACAGGGAAACCTGCTGAAAACATCACACAAAGCATGAACTCCATAGTTCTAGCAACGATCCCCATGAGTCTCCGAGAAAAATTGCACTTCTAAACCGAAAGCTGTAGGCCAGAATCTAATGCAGGCGGCGTAACTACTTCACCAAGGAGACTCTGATGTAACTATCTGTAAGGTAAACATGGATGACATAACTGTGGGTCTAACCTGGGATAGTTGGCAGGGTAATATGGTGAGCTCAGGAACTGAAACTCCTCAGTGGCCAATAGCGTGACATCCTTTGTATGTGAAACTAGTGAAAAACAAAATCCATAATTCATCCAAATGTGTCAAATATAACCCAAAATGTGTTTAAAACTGGCAAACTACAGCTAAAATTTGGAGCACCATTAGTGTAGTGGCTAGCAGGCATGTGTTTCATCAACTTGGGTTGCCAGGTTGAGCCAGCCTAAAATGGCTACTAAGATATTTCCTGGGAAGCAAAAGTGGCCAGTATAAGACTATACATCATCATCATCCACCATGTCCAAGCATATGGGGCTAGCACCATGTACCCAATACATAAACAGGCTATTAGCTGACTTTGACAGATTGATTGAGTGATTGACTGATCTTTATTTTAGAAGGGTTACAAATTGGGCACGCATGCCCATCTTACATTCGGCCCTTCCAATCACTCATCTTTCGTTCATAAATAGTGCATGATGCATTTACATAGGACAAAAACATTGTCAATGAATGTTGTAAACATAAACAATGCATATTACCATGTTATGAGACATATCCCCCACCCACTCACACATCCCCACCCACCTACACACACACACCCCAGCCACGCACACACCTTCAGACACATATATATTCCCCCACCCATACACACTCACCCACCCACACACCCCCAACCACTCAGCCAAAAACACATCCACAACAACACATTCCCCCACCCACACACACTTACCCACCCACACATCCTCCACCCACCCATCCAGACACCCCCAACCACTCAGCCAAACACACATCCACAACCATACATTCCCCCACCAGCACACACATCCCCTGTCAACCCACACATCATGCACCCACCACAGATCAAATTACAGATACCCCTATGAGCCTGAGGTGAAAAAGGATGTGAGTTGTGGACTATTTCTTACTCACTGAAGAAGAAAACACCAGGCTTCAGAACTCAAATGTTACAGAAAAGTTCAGAATATTGTGGATTAAGAAAATAAAAAATACTGACATTCTTCTAGATTTGAACATAAAAGAAAACTGTCTCATAAACAGAAACATGATTTAGAAACTGAAAGACTGTGGCCATATTGAAAGCCACAGTGGCTGGGAGAGAACAGCGATGAAAGTCTGGGTCCTGGAGGAAAAGGCAGAGGTGGCCCAGCAGGAAATAATCCCTCCACACGTACACAGAACATACAATTACTGTTAATTTTATAAGATGTTACTCTGCTCCACCAGTACTCAACTATAACTTTAGTTAATTTTATAAGATGTTACATGGCTCCAACTGTACTCAACTATACAATGATAGTTAATTTTATAATTTGTTACATGGCTCCAACTGTATTCAACAATAACTGTAATTAATTTTATAATTTGTTACATGGCTCCAACTGTACTCAACTATAACTATAGTTAATTTTATAATTTGTTACATGGCTCCAACTGTACTCAACTATAACTAAAGTTAATTTTATAATTTGTTACATGGTGTTTAAAGTATGGCACACAAGCAGTAACTCTATGGTGCAGGTGAAAAACAAAACACAACAAGTAATTCTATGTCACAGCACACACACACAATATAATTCTATGCTGCAGCACACAAACAATAATTGTATTATGCTACAACACATAAACAGTAATCCTATGGTACTACATAACTGTACTGGTCCGATCCCCAAACTGTAATGGTCTGACTCCAGAACTATCCTGGTTTGACCCCAAACTGTGATGATCTGACCCCTGAACTGTGATATGACCCCAGAAATGTACTGGTGTGACCCCAGAACTGTACTGGTCTGACCCCTGAACTGTGATGGTCTGACCCCTGAACTGTGATGATCTGACCCCACAACTGTACTGATCTGACCCCAGAAATTTACTGGTCTTATCTCAGAAACATACTAGTCGGGGGAAAAATAGTCCTGCCTTTGTTGGAGGACTCAACCCAGACCAATGTCTCGACACGTGAGTGCGCTAACCACCGTTGCACCAATGCTATGTTGCGGCTCAGATAGCAATTTCTCTTACTTATAGTGTAATACTGGACCATGAACCCAGGCACCATGTACTGGGATTCTGACTCAAATACTATCTTGACTTGGTCATTTTGGTAAGTATGTTGGAAGGACCTGCTTCCGCAAATGGTAGGCCACTGGTAAAAGTCCTCTCCATAGTTGCCTGTAGAAGCAGAGAATGGGACTGTATATTACAATTATCAACATCAGTGGTGATGAGAATCTGGCATTAGAACTGTCATTGTGGAAGAATTGTAAAGACAAGAATATGGAATTAGAACTGTCATTATCTAAAAATTGTAAAGATCAGAATCTGTCATAAGAATTGCCATTGCCTGAGAATTGTAAAGACCAGAATCTGTCAGAACTGTCATTTTCTGAGAATTGTAAAGACAAGAATCTGTCATTAGAACTGTCATTGTCTGAGAATTGTAAAGATATGCATTCCCTTAGTGAATGTATACACAGAAGCCTCAAACAATATGTTGCACGATTTGTTGAACTGTTGGTTCCAACTGGTTTTATGCAAACAGAAAAAGTTTGTGTTAAATTTAAATTACTGTGGGGACAACAGATGTTCCACATTTGAATAATACCCCTCGACTATATGTTTTAGTTGTTTCAGCTAAAGTATTATTCACTTATTCACATCATATGATTTATAACTCTGTAGTATGCACCTGACAAGATGCAGAGAAATATGTCAGGCAATAAATCATGCTACATACTGTTTGTGGGTTCTGTGTATTAACTTACTCAAATATATTATTTTCAGAACTTGCTTCTTCTTGTAACAGCTTTTGTTGATAATATTGCATCACAGACTGCATAAACAATTGTGAAGTAACAACATTAAAACTAACATTTCAGAAAATACAACATAATCCCTCTCTCGGTCGGACTTGTTTACTCCAGAGGAAAAGTAACACCAAAACATCTGGAATAAGACAAGCTGCAGAAGCTGCTGGATCAGCAAAGCAATGCTCTAACTGGCCACCTGTCAAAACTATCCATCCGAGACCAGCTGCCAACCAAGGCTTAAGGCCCTACCAAGACATTAAGTCTTTAGGTTGCAATTCCTCGCACAAAGTTAAAGCTTGTACCCTCTCAATTGCCCTCTTCTACATAAAGCCATTGGCACACAAAAATGCATTATGTCACAAGCATAAGAACATACATTAAAGAAAGTACAGACATTAAAACGACCCTAGAACATAAATCACAACAGACACTAGAACAAATATTATTCTTATAGTCCACGTCAAGTGGCGTTGGTGATCATGTCTGTCCGCAGCCTTCTGTCTCATATGCTGCCAATCATTTTTGATATTCCTGTTCCTCCATGCCATAATGTCAAACTGTCTAGCATCTTGTCTCTTGGTCTCCCCGTTTCTCTTCTCCCCCGAACTTAGAACAGACATTACAAGAGACAAAAGACAACGATGACTTACGTGTTAGGATCTGAAATTTATGACCCTCCGAGCAAGGAAAGTTGTACAGTTCAGGAAACTCAACACCAATTAAGCCTCTGCCTACATCTTCTGTGTTCTGTGATATTGTCCATTCACATGGTTTGTTGCTAAAATTGGTGGGAAAACCAGAAGTGTCAACTAAAGCTAAGTCATGGCTAATGACAGCTGTGAATAACGCAATGGGAAATTAAATAATGAATGCAAGTAAATGTTCATCAATGTATACAGATAGAAAAGAATCTATATTTATGTTTTATAGACTATTTTACAAAGTTATTAGAATATCACGGACCAAGAAAAACAAAGACAGCAAGCAGTTTGGTAATGTGACAGGTATGTAGATGGGTAGGAACGCAGACTGTTAGACTGACAGGTAAAGTGACAGGTATGTAGATGGGTAGGGAGGCAGACTGATAGGTAAATTGGTAGGAACATAGATAGGTAGGAAGGCAGACTGATAGACTGACAGGTAAAGTGACAGGTATGTAGATGGGTAGGAAGGCAGACTGATAGACTGACAGGTAAAGTGACAGGTATGTAGATGGGTAGGAAGGCAGACTGATAGACTGACAGGTAAAGTGACAGGTATGTAGATGGGTAGGAAGGCAGACTGATAGACTGACAGGTAAAGTGACAGGTATGTAGATGGGTAGGAAGGCAGACTGATTGACTGACAGGTAAAGTGACAGGTATGTAGATGGGTAGGAAGGCAGACTGATTGACTGACAGGTAAAGTGACAGGTATGTAGATGGGTAGGAAGGCAGACTGATTGACTGACAGGTAAAGTGACAGGTATGTAGATGGGTAGGAAGGCATCTAAAACTTAAAGGTTCATTCCTAAATGACAAATTGGTGGAAACATCAACTAAAAATAAGTCACTGCTAATGATAGTTGTGAATAACAAAATGGGAAATTAAACAATGCAAGTTGATCGATGTATACAGATACAAAACAACCTATATTTATGTTTTTATAGACTATTTTAAAGGTCTAAGAATATCGTGGATCAAAAAGAATAAAAATGCTGACATGCTACAAGATCTGAACTTGAAGGAAAACTTGCTCACAAACATGAACACGTCTCAGAAAGTGAACAACTGTGACCAGGGTAAACATCAGTGGCTGGGGAAGGACAGCGATGTAAGCATGGTTCCTGGAAGTGAACAACTGTGGCCAGGATAAACATCAGTTTCTGGGGAAGGACAGCGATGTAAGCGTGGTTCCTGGAAGTGAACAACTGTGACCAGGATAAACATCAGTGGCTGGGGAAGGACAGCGATGTAAGTGTGGTTCCTGGAAGTGAACAACTGTGGCCAGGGTAAACATCAGTTTCTGGGGAAGGACAGCGATGTAAGCATGGTTCCTGGAAGTGAACAACTGTGGCCAGGGTATACACCAGTTTCTGGGGAAGGACAACGATGTAAGCGTGGTTCCTGGAAGTGAACAACTGTGACCAGGATAAACACCAGTGGCTGGGGAAGGACAGCGATGTAAGTGTGGTTCCTGGAAGTGAACAACTGTGGCCAGGGTAAACATCAGTGGCTGGGGAAGGACAGCGATGTAAGCGTGGTTCCTGGAAGTGAACAACTGTGACCAGGATAAACATCAGTGGCTGGGGAAGGACAGCGATGTAAGTGTGGTTCCTGGAAGTGAACAACTGTGGCCAGGGTAAACATCAGTTTCTGGGGAAGGACAGCGATGTAAGCATGGTTCCTGGAAGTGAACAACTGTGGCCAGGGTATACACCAGTTTCTGGGGAAGGACAACGATGTAAGCGTGGTTCCTGGAAGTGAACAACTGTGACCAGGATAAACACCAGTGGCTGGGGAAGGACAGCGATGTAAGTGTGGTTCCTGGAAGTGAACAACTGTGGCCAGGGTAAACATCAGTGGCTGGGGAAGGACAGCGATGTAAGTGTGGTTCCTGGAAGTGAACAACTGTGACCAGGGTAAACATCAGTGGCTGGGGAAGGACAGCGATGTAAGTGTGGTTCCTGGAAGTGAACAACTGTGGCCAGGGTAAACATCAGTGGCTGGGGAAGGACAGCGATGTAAGCATGGTTCCTGGAAGTGAACAACTGTGGCCAGGATAAACATCAGTGGCTGGGGAAGGACAGCGATGTAAGTGTGGTTCCTGGAAGTGAACAACTGTGGCCAGGGTATACATCAGTTTCTGGGGAAGGACAGCGATGTAAGTGTGGTTCCTGGAAGTGAACAACTGTGGCCAGGGTAAACATCAGTGGCTGGGGAAGGACAGCGATGTAAGTGTGGTTCCTGGAAGTGAACAACTGTGGCCAGGGTATACACCAGTTTCTGGGGAAGGACAGCGATGTAAGTGTGGTTCCTGGAAGTAAACAACTGTGGCCAGGGTATACACCAGTTTCTGGGGAAGGACAGCGATGTAAGTGTGGTTCCTGGAAGTGAACAACTGTGGCCAGGGTAAACATCAGTGGCTGGGGAAGGACAGCGATGTAAGCGTGGTTCCTGGAAGTGAACAACTGTGGCCAGGGTAAACATCAGTGGCTGGGGAAGGACAGCGATGTAAGCGTGGTTCCTGGAAGTGAACAACTGTGACCAGGGTAAACATCAGTGGCTGGGGAAGGACAGCGATGTAAGTGTGGTTCCTGGAAGTGAACAACTGTGGCCAGGGTATACACCAGTTTCTGGGGAAGGACAGCGATGTAAGTGTGGTTCCTGGAAGTGAACAACTGTGGCCAGGGTAAACATCAGTGGCTGGGGAAGGACAGCGATGTAAGTGTGGTTCCTGGAAGTGAACAACTGTGGCCAGGGTAACATCAGTGGCTGGGAAGGACAGCGATGTAAGTGTGGTTCCTGGAAGTGAACAACTGTGACCAGGGTAAACATCAGTGGCTGGGGAAGGACAGCGATGTAAGTGTGGTTCCTGGAAGTGAACAACTGTGGCCAGGGTATACATCAGTGGCTGGGGAAGGACAGCGATGTAAGTGTGGTTCCTGGAAGTGAACAACTGTGGCCAGGGTAAACATCAGTGGCTGGGGAAGGACAGCGATGTAAGCGTGGTTCCTGGAAGTGAACAACTGTGGCCAGGGTAAACATCAGTGGCTGGGGAAGGGACAGCGATGTAAGCGTGATTCCTGGAAGTGAACAACTGTGGCCAGGGTAAACATCAGTGGCTGGGGAAGGACAGCGATGTAAGCATGGTTCCTGGAAGTGAACAACTGTGACCAGGGTAAACATCAGTGGCTGGGGAAGGACAGTGATGTAAGTGTGGTTCCTGGAAGTGAACAACTGTGGCCAGGGTATACACCAGTTTCTGGGGAAGGACAGCGATGTAAGTGTGGTTCCTGGAAGTGAACAACTGTGGCCAGGGTAAACATCAGTGGCTGGGGAAGGACAGCGATGTAAGCATGGTTCCTGGAAGTGAACAACTGTGACCAAGGTAAACATCAGTGGCTGGGGAAGGACAGCGATGTAAGTGTGGTTCCTGGAAGTGAACAACTGTGGCCAGGATATACATCAGTGGCTGTTGAAGGTCAGCGATGTAAGCGTGGTTCCTGGAAGTGAACAACTGTGACCAGGATAAACATCAGTGGCTGGGGAAGGACAGCGATGTAAGCGTGGTTCCTGGAAGTGAACAACTGTGGCCAGGATATACATCAGTGGCTGGGGAAGGACAGCGATGTAAGCATGGTTCCTGGAAGTGAACAACTGTGGCCAGGGTAAACATCAGTGGCTGGGGAAGGACAGCGATGTAAGAATGGTTCCTGGAAGTGAACAACTGTGGCCAGGATATACATCAGTTTCTGGGGAAGGACAGCGATGTAAGTGTGGTTCCTGGAAGTGAACAACTGTGGCCAGGATAAACATCAGTGGCTGGGGAAGGACAGCGATGTAAGCATGGTTCCTGGAAGTGAACAACTGTGGCCAGGGTATACACCAGTTTCTGGGGAAGGACAGCAATGTAAGTGTGGTTCCTGGAAGTGAACAACTGTGACCAGGGTAAACATCAGTGGCTGGGGAAGGACAGCGATGTAAGCATGGTTCCTGGAAGTGAACAACTGTGGCCAGGGTATACACCAGTTTCTGGGGAAGGACAGCGATGTAAGTGTGGTTCCTGGAAGTGAACAACTGTGGCCAGGGTAAACATCAGTGGCTGGGGAAGGACAGCGATGTAAGCATGGTTCCTGGAAGTGAACAACTGTGGCCAGGATAAACATCAGTGGCTGGGGAAGGACAGCGATGTAAGCATGGTTCCTGGAAGTGAACAACTATGGCCAGGGTATACACCAGTTTCTGGGGAAGGACAGCGATGTAAGTGTGGTTCCTGGAAGTGAACACTGTGGCCAGGGTAAACATCAGTGGCTGGGGAAGGACAGCGACGTAAGTGTGGTTCCTGGAAGTGAACAACTGTGACCAGGGTAAACATCAGTGGCTGGGGAAGGACAGCGATGTAAGCATGGTTCCTGGAAGTGAACAACTGTGGCCAGGGTATACACCAGTTTCTGGGGAAGGACAGCGATGTAAGTGTGGTTCCTGGAAGTGAACAACTGTGGCCAGGGTAAACATCAGTGGCTGGGGAAGGACAGCGATGTAAGCATGGTTCCTGGAAGTGAACAACTGTGGCCAGGATAAACATCAGTGGCTGGGGAAGGACAGCGATGTAAGCGTGGTTCCTGGAAGTGAACAACTGTGACCAGGATAAACATCAGTGGCTGGGGAAGGACAGCGATGTAAGCGTGGTTCCTGGAAGTGAACAACTGTGGCCAGGGTAAACATCAGTGGCTGGGGAAGGACAGCGATGTAAGCATGGTTCCTGGAAGTGAACAACTGTGACCAGGGTAAACATCAGTGGCTGGGGAAGGACAGCGATGTAAGTGTGGTTCCTGGAAGTGAACAACTGTGGCCAGGGTAAACATCAGTGGCTGGGGAAGGACAGCGATGTAAGTGTGGTTCCTGGAAGTGAACAACTGTGACCAGGGTAAACATCAGTGGCTGGGGAAGGACAGCGATGTAAGCGTGGTTCCTGGAAGTGAACAACTGTGACCAGGGTAAACATCAGTGGCTGGGGAAGGACAGCGATGTAAGCGTGGTTCCTGGAAGTGAACAACTGTGGCCAGGGTAAACATCAGTGGCTGGGAAAGGACAGCGATGTAAGCATGGTTCCTGGAAGTGAACAACTGTGGCCAGGGTAAACATCAGTGGCTGGGGAAGGACAGCGATGTAAGCGTGGTTCCTGGAAGTGAACAACTGTGACCAGGGTAAACATCAGTGGCTGGGGAAGGACAGCGATGTAAGTGTGGTTCCTGGAAGTGAACAACTGTGGCCAGGGTAAACTTCAGTGGCTGGGGAAGGACAGCGATGTAAGCGTGGTTCCTGGAAGTGAACAACTGTGGCCAGGATAAACATCAGTGGCTGGGGAAGGACAGCGATGTAAGTGTGGTTCCTGGAAGTGAACAACTGTGGCCAGGGTATACACCAGTGTCTGGGGAAGGACAGCGATGTAAGCGTGGTTCCTGAAAGTATGGCACAGGTTGACAACAACACAGATGGACGAAGAACATTGCAGACCATTGGGCATGAGTTATCCTTCATATCTGATGACAAGGGGTCTCAGTGGTAAAGTGGTTATGCCATCTTCTTCATGCTATGAAGGTTATAGGTTCAATTCTAGGCTATGACGTTCGTTCACGAGTATATTTTTCTCAGAGACTTCTGGGGGTCGCCACTGAAACTAAGGAGTTTGTGCTTTGTGCAATGCTTTCGGCAATCGGCCTGTGAAAAGAGACCGAGCTGTATAGGATAGAACCCTGTGAATGAAGTCGATCCTTTGGCCTTTTAAACCCTGTTTTAAAAATCTGATGACAGATTCTTGCTCCCAATATAAATTCCTAATAATATAATTATCCTGAAATATTCCCCTTCTAGACCTAGTTTCTCTTCATAAAGCAAATCCTTGGCAGAATGTTGCCCTCAACATCCATCCATCATATGCCATGCCGGTAAGCGTGGGTGGTCATGACTCGCCATTTCACTCGATCACCAGAGTCGTGGATCAGCTCAGTGTTCCTATCTCGACCATGCCACATGGTCAAGCCATCCAGGTATTTACTTCTCTGTCTTCCCCTCGATCTTGGCAGTTGTCATCATGTTCTCTATTTTATTTCTTCCAATAACATGTCCAAAAAATGTTGACTGTCTCTGTCTAATTTCTCTGGTCGTTGGTTTTTCTGTCTGTCCATGACATTCTTTGCATTCTGCTAAAAAACCACATTTCCACAGCCATCACATGTTTTTCAGCTTGACTGCTCACTGTCCATGCTTCACATCCATACAAAACTACAGGCTCTATGTAGCACCTAAACACTCTTTTTCTCATAGCAACTGACATCTTTTAATTGGTCAGTATGTTTTTCATCTTTCAAAAAGCTACCTCAATATAGCCCACCCAGACATGTCTCCATCTCTAGCCATTTCACCCGCACCCTCATGACCTAGGTGTCTACAGTGTTGTTGGTCCATCTTCGTACCGGTTGACCCCTCCCTCTTCTTTCAGAACCCTGCCTTCTATCATTGTTCTCTCCAAGCCACTGCTACGCTTAACATAACCAGATCACAAAAAAAAAAAACCACACAAGCACGCACGCACACACACACACACAAGGGGTGGGGGAGGCATAGTGGTATGATATCCATCTTCAACTCAAGCAGACCACATATGATTCATGATATGGATGTTGTGAATTCTTACAAAATAAAAAACACCAGAATCATAGATTCACTCTGATCTTGTGGTAGTGGACTGAACATCTAGCCTACTGGAATAAGGGCAACAATCTCTGAAGACATGTGAGCTCACTGCACGCATTAACAATCATTCAGAAGATGGAAACTAAAAGGAGCAATATGAATATGCTTCTATACGGCACCCCTTGTGACTTGATGTTCTTGCAGGCTGGTCAAGATTGCAGATTAACAGTCATCATTTGGTTCATTCAGCTGCCCTGCCATACTTGGTATCTATGTGCAACTAACACAATCCCTGACAAACCAAACCGAACAAGGCACAGTTACAAGAAACTAGGCGTCCTCAAATACCTTTATATTCCTGCTCAATGTGTGCCAATCAGCACACCAGAATGTTTTAATGAGATGAATTTGTTGTTGTTGGGGCTGGGCAAGAGTTCATCACCCATCTTGACAAGTACAAGTCCAAGCCATATCAGGCTGCTCTGTGCCAAGACTGGTAAGAAGTTGTTTTTCAGTGGTCACTTCAACAACAGGTCTACCCTTGTGACTATCCATAAACTCATTGTAATCTGGTTTCCCCTTATCTTCTACATACAGTTAAACAAAGGCAAAGACAGTCTCATGGCAATTATTTCCTAATGACGTGAAGTATTAAGCTTTCACAAGCTCTAGGTCAACAGATAATGAGGTGGGGTTGGCCAGTATGTTTCTTCAACCCCTTTCCTTCCCAGAGAATTCTGAAAATGATCCAGTGCTGGTTGTATGAAGCTGGGTCGATATACGGGTGGGGAAAATATTGTGCCACTGCTGGACACTGAACTCAGACCATTGTCTTTGTGAGCAAGCACAACACCGTGGCTTTATTAAAGTACATAACAAATGAGAATGATTCCCCCCACTCCTCCCATCAACTAACTGCCAGTCCAGTGGGAACACTATAAAACAATTAGCACCTGGCAACAGCTAAATATAAACATCAGAGGGTCTCCGTGGAGAAGTGGGTCAGCTGTTTTCCTTGTGCTCTGGAGGTTGTGGCTCCTGGAAGTCATCACAGGAGCTACAGAGTCTGTGCTTTATGCAATGCTCTCAACCAATGGCTTGCCGTTCTGTGGTGAGAGACTGGGCCAGGTGTAGTAAAACCTGGTCCAATGAAGTCAACCCTCTGGGCTGTAGTACTTTTGTACTGTCTAGAAAACTGTCCTCTCTTTGCAAATGAAGTAAATGATAATACAGACACTGTTGTTCATACCGGAAAAAGGCTGGATAATTTGGAGTGGTGACAAACTGAACTGTTTCATTGGCTTGCAGATTCCAGGGTTGACAGTACATAGGCTCTAGATCTGAAACAACAGAAACATCATCATAAAAAACAGACAGCCACATATTCAAAGAATGACAATTTAGCATAAACATGAGACCCAGAAGAAAAAGTACATAAAATTAGTAACTCCTAAAAACAGAATGTAGAAAACAGAAAATGAATAGAAAAATATATGAACAAATTTCATGTGTAATATTACAAACAGACAGAATTTGAATAATGAAGACACAAATAATAGACTGCACAATTTATTGCCTGGCATAAGACTTATTATTTGGATGTTGCAGAATTCACATAATATAAACCAAAGTAATGAGATACATTTTCCAAGCTGAACTATACAACACACATATTCCTACAATCATTTAAACTGTCTACCATGGTAATTTTCAAATGACTATCATGTTTTTTTGTTTGCACAAAGCTGGCTTTTCTATATGAATAGCAATGGCTTCTGCCACCTTTAACATACACCCAGTTGATAGACAGAATATGAAGACTTTGGCAGCCCAGTAGAACCTAAGTATTTAGTGGTTGCATTTCCTTTACAGGACGTTTGCAGTCAACACCAGCATTTTTGTGTGCTGCTGTTGATGTCTTGGCAAGTTTACATTCAGTAGTTTGCCATCGCTTTCTGAATGACTGGCGCCCTATACCATTTAATAAAAAACCAGCATAGTGCGGTCTGCTGCCAAATCGTGTGTAGCTGTGTTTCAAACGTGGGTATGCAGGATCATGAACCGCGTCCGTAATCCCTTCGCCGCAGGGACCGGCCAGTAGAACCTACACCCAGGACATTTCCCCCGTTGACAATAGTGAGGGATCTTTGTGGAAACCAGCCATGTGATTGATAGAGAATGCATTTTGTGTGCTATTTAACACACAAAATGGAAAAATACTACAAATATATATGAAAACAAAATCATGAATCACCATCATCGCATTCAGGACTTTACCACATGTGTTCTGTCCCCCATTTCAGTAGCCAACAAAGAGTTTCCATGCTGATGTTGCCAGTGGTAGCCTAACTGAACATCTGCCTGCATGTTCCCCTGCACAAATAGCCTCGTCTAAACTCTACTCTGTGCTCCACTGAATCAGACTCTCTAGATGTGGTTTGACTCTACACTCACCCCTGCTGAATCATCCCCTATAGATGTGGTTTGTAAGGGATCACCTTTGTTGTACATGGAACACCCATAAGAGCTCCAGTCTCATTCCACAGGGAGGTTTTTAACACAGTGCATGAAACTCATAACACTGGTGAGGATCCAAGTGTGTGTATACCAGGATTCACACATTCTTTAAATATTCTGACTCTGAGTAGTGCCATGCGACATCTCGGGGTGTAAAATAATTCCAACAATAACTGGATAAACAAACACGGCTCGAAAAGCAATAGCAGCTTCTAGAAGCCGAAACGAACTGAAATGACTGAGTCCACTCAGTTAACTTTTAACAGTTATGACGCCGTTTAATTTCGCAGTGCACAGGCTTGTCGCAACAACAAGAATAACTAATTACTTACTGTACCTGTTCTGACCAGCTTGGGCAGTAATAACATTATAATTAAGATTAATGATATGTTGCAAGCCATCTCCACTCGAATATTAACAATGTCCTTGTTCGTCTTCATGGAATCCTTCTAGCGAAGAGAGAGTGAGGAGAAGAAGATGAGGAAATGGTGTGAGAAGACGGCATAGAAATAGGAGGGCAGGCACCAGGAGAACAAGACGAAAAGTGGAGAGACTAGGTTTCAACTATGTAAGAGTGGGATACTGGAACTGTCGTAGTGCCAGGCAGAGAGGTCCTGTATTGGAGAGACTAATATATGATTTTGATGTCCTCATGCTCCAGGAGCTAAATACAGACAAATACCATTGCCCTGGGTACGCCAGTTATATAAACCCTACTGGGCAGAAGAGACATGGACAAGGTCTGCTGGTGAAGGAAGGAGTGAAGCATGTGATACTTGACTTGAGACAGTGGAATCACAGTGCAAGAGAGGCCCAGGGTATACAAATGGAGATTGGTGGCTTAAGTTGGAACATCATAAATGTATATGCCACAGTGGACTGTTTTGTCAGACAGGAACATTGGGACTGGCTTAAGGAACTGGAGGAATTACCAGGTGATAGGCTACTCATATGTGGAGGCTTCAATGCAAGGAACAGAGATTGGGACAGTAGTGGAAAAAACCGACAGGGAATTGCCCTTGCAGATGCCATGGTGGACTCCGATGTGGTCTGCATAAATGATGGTAGGCCGACAAGAATGGCAATGAGGCCTGGCGATGCAGACACAGCTATTGACTTGGCACTTGTCTCCCAGTCATCAGTCCTTGATGTAAAGTGAACTGTTTTGAATGACCATGGGAGTGATCACATGCCATGATCAGTCCTGATCTCTAAACCCAGGAAAGTTAAAGCTGGTAGAGCGCGCAAGACCTTCCGGTATAAGTGGACCGATTGCCTTCTTGGACGCCTCAGACAAGGGGCATGCAACAGGACTGTTAAAACTCCCTTTTTGCAGCCCCCATGGTGGACCCCAGAAGTAGACCATGCTTGGAAAGCAAAGAGAGCTGCGGTGAAGCAGCTAAAGAAAGTGTGACAGACAGCGGAAAATGTCAAGAAAGACAAGGTGGTGGTTTTCAAGCGCTGTGCTGCAGAGGCCAAAAAGGCAAAATGGGAATGTTTCATGAAGGAGATTGGAGGTGATAAAACACTGCGAAAATTCTGGAAACTGCACAGACAAATGCAGAGAAAAGATCGACCTATGACAGTGGGAACAATTTATAGAGATGATGGTGTGCGCGTGACAACAGACAAAGAGAAAGGGGAGGCGTTTCTCCAGAGATTTTTAGAGCAGACCAATCATAATGATGCGGACACCAGGGATGCAGTTAGAGAGGAGTTATCTGGCACCACGAAGAATATGCAGTATGAAGACATCATACGGGTGGAAGATGTTAAACACATTTTGAAAAAGGCAAAAGACACAGCACCAGGGCCCGATGGGGTCAGGTATGGCCACATGAAGGGTTTGAGTGATGCAGACCTGGAGGAGATGACCGACTGCTTTAACCAGAGCATTAGGACAGCATCAGTACCGCAGGATTGGGTGCACAGCTATCTCATCCCTCTCCCAAAACCATTCAAGGATCAGTCAAAGCTTAGCGGCTTTAGGATCATCACCCTTCAAAATACATTTGGGAAGGTTCTAGAGAAGATAGTCGCTGTTAAGCTGCAGGAGTTTTTGGAAAGGGGGAAGCTTCTTCCAAGAGGCCTGGGGAGCTACAGGCCAGGAAAAGATACCTGGTCAAATGCAGCCACTTTTGCCTTTGATGTTTATGAGGGGTTCCAGAGTAGACAGGAAATGATGGCGGTAGCGCTTGATCTCGAGGATGCGTACAATAGAGTTCGATATGATATTTTGATGACCGCACTGATGGAGAAGGGGGTCAATCCCTGGTTGGTGAACTGGATAGCAGCCGTCCTGCATTCTCGTCGGGTTGCTCTCCGTCTGGGTGCATGGACCTCAGAGCCACATATGTTAACCCCGGGACTGCCACAGGGATCTGCAGTCTCACCGGTGCTCTTTAATGTGTATACGAGCAAGATTGCAAACCTAGAAGCACCAGGGGTTGGAAGAATACTAACATTTGCAGATGATATTCTTGCATATAGGCAGGGGAGAGATAGGGAGCAAACAGCCCAGGAGTTACAGGCGACAGTAGATAAAGTGATTGACTGGTGCACAGAAATGAGTGCTGTCATCCACCCGGAAAAGGCGGCTGTTTTGTGGTGCTCTCTGGACAACAGGATTGTAAGAGCTGATGTCCCAAGCCTCGCGATAGATGGTAGAAATGTCAGCAGAGAGAACAAACTGAAGTATCTGGGGATCACATTTGACAGGAGCCTATCCTTCAAGGACCATGTGGAGACGGTTGTGACAAGATCTCAAAAGGGACTCAGTGCACTTAAAACTATGGCTGCAATGGACACAGAGCAGAGAATGCTTTTCACACTATACCAGCACTTGATCCTCTCAGTAATTGATTATGGATTAGGTCTGCTCACTGTCTCAGAGAGTCAGCTGGTGAAGTTAGAGCGCATACAGAACGAAGCTATGCGGGTCATTCTGGGATGCACTAGAGACACCCCAGTAGTGTGTATGCGTTACATCCTTGGTCTGCCGACTGTTGCTGGTAGGCTCAAGGTGATGCAGGCGAAGGCATACCTCAGAGTAGCTGCAGACACAGACCACCCACTGCATGAGGCGCTGGACGCAGTTAAGGGTCAGCGACTGATAAGAGGGAAATCATGGATGGCTCAGGCGGAGGATACGATCAGACAGGTGTGCCCCTTGGAGAACATTAGGCGTGGAGAGGAGTGGGTCAGAGTGCCAGCGGAGCAGTCAGACTTGTGCAGAGTTATAATCACATTAAGCCGGGAGTGCAGGGAGTGGCCAGCAGGGGCCACGGAAGTGGAAATCCAGCAACTAATTCAGGACAATGCTCACTCGGGTGATGTGATTATCTACACAGATGGTTCGGTGTCAAGAGGTGAGAGAAGTGGCTGGGGGTTCATAGCCAAAGCTAATGGTCGATGTTTGGGGCAGGAGAGCCTGGCATATGATACCACAACATCCAGCTTAAGAATGGAGGTGGAGGCAGTCACTGCGGCTCTCCGCTGGATGGAGAATACGACACACACACACATCGTGATTGTAACTGACTCAGAAAGCATGCTGACGAGGGTGAGGACGGGCAGGCTTCGTGCGGAGTGGCTTGCTTCGCTTCGGAGGTCACGGGTGACAAGCATCGCCTGGATCTTTTCTCCGGGGCATGCCGGTGTGCTGGGAAATGAACAGGCGGACAGATTGGCTGGCTCTGCAGAACTTGGTGGAGTACTGATACATGACAAGGCAGACGTGGTTGCGGCCTTGTGGGAGCACGTGCACACCTCGGAGGAGCAAATGGATTACCATGGTCTGGCAAGAATGAGACAGCGAGGAGTGACGAGGGGATCTGGCCGACGCTCAACGCTCAGAGGAAAGGCGAGACGGACTTATAATCAGATTGCTACTGGTACTATTGGTGTTGGAACTCTTCGCTGGCTGCTGAGGATGGGGACGGAGCACTTATGGGAATGCCCCGAATGCTGTGGTGTCGATTCCTAAATCAATCAATCAATCAATCAATCATGGAATCCTTCTGTCAATCCGCCCAGTGTCCTTCCTGTCGCTTCACAGACATCGAGTTTTCTGCATTCATCTGCCTGTTTATTTGTGGCTACGATAAGTGTTGCTTCTATAGATCGTCTCTTCCATTTCCAAGTATTCAATCAGCCACTGATGCGCCATCAAGCCAATATCTAGCCGGCCTATCGTTCCAGAATCAACATGAGCTGCCACCTTGATGAATCTCCCAAGTCAGTCCCTCTTTGTTGTTATTGACATTGCCCTGTGACGATTCTCCGTTGTCATGTCATCTCCTTCGCTTTTCTTAGCGTTATGGTTCTGGGATTCTTTGATCTTTCTCATTTACGTCATTATGTCGCACCTGCTACTTGGCAGGTAGGTTTTCTAAGTCTTGAAAATTGTCCAATGTACAGATGTATAATTGACCTATACTTTATGATCAAAGGATTTTGACCATGCACAGGTATCTCCTTGTTTTTCCCTTTGTCTCAGAATGATGGACCATTTTACAATCAATAAAGAAGACAACTCAATAGAAAATACTGACACTGTACAGGAAATACTGACATTCTACAGGAAATACTGACATTCTACAGGAAATACTGACACTCTACAGGAAATACCGACACTCTACAGGAAATACTGACACTCTAAGGAAATACTGGCACTGTAGAAAACACTGACAGTCTACAGGAAATACTGACACTGTACAGGAAATACTGACATTCTACAGGAAATACTGACATTCTACAGGAAATACTGACACTACAGGAAATACTGACATTCTACAGGAAATACTGACATTCTACAGAAAATACAGACACTACAGGAAATACTGACATTCTACAGGAAATGCTGACATTCTACAGAAAATACTGACATTCTACAGGAAGTACTGACAGTCTAAGGAAATACTGGCACTGCAGAAAACACTGACACTCTATAGGAAATACTGACATTCTACAGGAACTACCAACACTACAGGAAATACTGACATTCTACAGGAAATGCTGACATTCTACAGAAAATACTGACATTCTACAGGAAATACCGACACTACAGGAAATATTGACACTGTACAGGAAATACTGAAATTCTACAGAAAATACTGACACTCTACAGGATCTGAACACCAAAGAAAACTGGCTCATAAACAGCGTCATGTGTTGGGAACTGACATTCTAGAGCCACACGAAACGTCACAGTGGTTTAGAGGGAACAGTCATGGAAGGTATGGTTTCTGGGAGATGAAGCAAGGGATCATCCAATACAAAGATGGGCATGCAACATTAAACAAACCCTGGACATGGAAATGTATGAGGTAGGGTAACTTGTAAAAGATCAAGAGTCTTTCCAGCTACCATCAATGGCAGCAACACTCTGCACACTGCCTGCTATATGATGATATCCGAAGTTGAGTTGAGTTGAGTTGAGCTAAGAACCAACATCACTGCACTCAGGACATTCCCATATGTGCTCCGTCCCATAGCCAGCAAACAGCCATACTACTAATCGTTCCCACGGCTCTCTGATTTAAAGTTCTCCTGGTCTTCCATCTCATAATAATGGTGTACAACATATTGTAAACTTCACAGGACTTAAATTGGCACTTGTCAAATTGCAAGCCGACAAAGTATCTCTACATTAACACATAGAAATATGTCCCAAATCAGCCACCCGTTATTGGTCCGTGATGTGATAGTTAGGGTATCACATTTGTCTGTGATGTGATAGTTAGGGTCTCACATTTGTCTGTGATGTGATAGTTAGGGTCTCACATTTTGTCTGTGATGTGACAGTTAGGGTCTCACATTTTGTAGATCTGAAGGCATGGACGGTTGGGTGGCCAGCCTTAGCGAGATGATGAATGAAGGCTTTGAAACCTCATCTGACTGCACTCATGACATTATAAGCTCAATTCCTTATCAACTGTGCTAACGATCCGCTACCTACATATTAACCCACCCCAAATGAAGTGGTATATTATGTATAAGTAAACAGGGGATGAGAGAAGCTGAAAGAAGAACACACTGCAGATTACAACAAAATGGAAACAACAAGACACATTCCAGGACCAGCTTGAAGACAGCACTCATTTACATCAATGCCATTTTAGAGATAACAAGAAAGCTTACCATTCCCACTGTCCACAATATTAGATGTAAACTGGAAATACGGTGTCAGTAGATTCGCTGAATTGTTGAAGACAGCGACTGTAATACTAATAGGGTCGCTGGAGTACAACCATATATTGCTGTTAGTTGTACTTGTGTATCTCAACACAGTAATCTCTTCTGTAATATTCACAAATGTTACAAATATAAACATTGTCAGGCAAGAAAATAAATACATTCATCAAAGCATAATGTCTCTAAAGTTTAGAGTTGTCCTTCAGAGATTGTAATCCCATGTTTTATAATGTTGAATCATGGACTATGAACAAAACAAGAAGACAGAACTAATGCCCTTGAAATCTGGGGATGGAGACAAATGGGGCAAACACCTTTAAAGACAAAATGATAAATAAAGATTTCTCAAACAAACTAGAAATGAAAGGAGAACCATTAAATATAATCAAGGATGGGCATATAAATATGTTGTGCACAAACAAGAAATACTACATTGATGAACACAATTCTAGAGTCACAGAAATAAAGTACACTACTGAACACTCTTCTCGAGGTAAGGAAACAAAGATAAGGAACACTCTCAGAATCATCTCTCAGAATTCATCCCACATTAAATAAAACATCTCTGATAATTCACTTCTCAAATAAACCATCTCTGAGAATTCACTCCTCAAATAAACCATCTCTGGGAATTCACTCCTCACATAAATCATCAATGTCACCTTAAATAAAGCATTTCTAAGAATTCCCCACACACAATGAAACAACTTAGAATTCACTCCATAATAAATAAATCATCTCTGAAAATGCACCCCACACTAAATAAATCATCTCTGAGAATTCACCCCACACAAAATAAATCATCTCTGAGAATTCATCCCACATTAAATAAATCATCTCTGAGAATTCACCCCACACTAAATAAATTGTCTCAGAGAATTAACCCCACTAAATAAAACGTCTCTGAGAATTCACTCCATACTAAATAAATCGTCTCGGAGAATTCACCCCACACTAAATAAATTGTCTCTGAGAATTCACCACACACTAAATAAATCAGCTCTGAGACTTCACCCCACACTAAATAAAACATCTCTGCAAATTCATTCCAGATTAAATAAATCATCTGTGAGAATTCACCCCACATTAAATAAACAATCTCTGAGAATTCACCCCACATTAAATAAATCTCTGAGAATTCACCCCAATTAAATAAATCATATCTGAGAATTCACCCCACATTAAATAAACCATCTCTGAGAATTCACCCCACATTAAATAAATCATCTCTGAGAATTCACGCCACACTAAAGAACCAGCTCTGAGCATGCTGTACCCAATGTTTTATGTTTTCTATCACTGGCTCCAAGTGTAGCGGAGACAAGCACCAGGTTTCATCACCATACAGACACAACTAAAGGAGACACAACACTTTTCCTGTGACAGCAAAAGCCAACCTTCAGGACTTCTTTGGCATGAATGTTGATCCCATCAGGAGCAGGAGAGAAGCACCCTAGGGTCAGTACACTGCAGACAAATGAATCCCAATAGTCTGGATGGCAAGAAGTTCACCCAGGACACGGAATGCTCGTTGTCTTATAAGTGGGCTGAGAAGTGGTAAGGAATAAGGAAGGCAAACATGAATAAACAGTCCTGTTGAAAGTAGATACAGCAAGCAAAAAGGCAGAGATGTCTCGGCACTCAATGTTTCCATTCACAAGATAGTTTCTATGATAGAGGACATTAACACATTATGATGATGATGATGATAACATGATGATGACTAATATGATGATGATGATGATGATGGTAACCAATATTATGAGGAAAACACTCCCAAGGCGGCCAAAGGAAACGCTTTAAAGACACTCTGAAGATCTCACTAAAAGCTTTTGGAATTCATCATGACACTTGGGAGACTGCTGCCAAAGATCCAAATTTGTGGCGTACATCATTACACAAAGGTGCAGTCACTTGTGAAGCAACCAGGACTGCAAGAGCTGTGAAGAAAAGGCTGGACAGAAAAACCACTGCAGGAGATTCTCTCCTGGAACGTAAAGCATTCTTTGTCCACATTGTTAAAGAACATTTCAAGCAAAATAGGCCTTATCAGCCATCTTAGAACTTACGGCTCCATACTTTCAACCCCACTGGATAAAATAAATGGTCAACATCATTCTTGATGGACAAACAACATGAGAAAGAGGAGGAGGATGAAAAGGAATACAGAGAAGATAAAACAATGGACATTGTTTGGCATATCACCTCTCTGATGTGTCTGCACCTTGAAGAGGTAGAGGGGCTTTGTGAGTTCCAGTGCCCCTTGGGCTATGTCTGTGGTAGCACAGCTACTGATAGGGCCTCCCATGTTAAAAAGGTCGAGGTATAGGAACCAGACGAAGAGAGACATAAACTTGCTGTCTTGTAGGTTGACAGTGGTCAGCCACAGGCTAGGGAAAGCCAACTGACAAAATGCTTGTCAAAGTTGGATGTACTGAACCATAGGCTTGACAGAACAGTGCAAGACAATTCATCAAAAGATGCCGCAAATGAATAAAACCATAGGATGAGATGAGGTAAATTAGAATTTATCATGACCAGGGGAAAGTTGTAGAGGATGACAAACAAGGAAACACCTAGAGAAAACGTGTGAGACAGCTTGATCTATCGTGGAGAGACAAAAGTATTGGAAATGACGTCAGCATGAGAGACAGGAGGCTGTGGACAAACATGGCAACCAACACCACATGGTAAGGACAAAAAAAGAAGAATAGTGATGATAATAGTGACTGGTATGATGAGTGGTGATGATGTCAGCAACAGAGTTCAGCATGGCAGAATGGACAAGAGCACTCGTTCTTAAACTACCTGTCTGCTGATGCTGACGTAGGGGATTCAACCTCTACACCGGTCAGTTGGCCTAAAATGTTGACCTCTCGTCCTTGACTTGGGGACATAAATTACAAGTACCTCTGAAGTCGAGTAGGTTCGCCAGAAGGCGAGGGACATTGGTAATAGGGAAAGCTAATCCACACACACAATTCAGTCCAGTGCTACTAGAAGTAGAGTGTATGGAGTACGCTCGAGTTCATAGCGAGCGAGCGCAAAACAAAATGCCATAACAATGATAGTGTTGATGGTATGTGGTCTTACCTTCTTTAACAATGAAAGACTGGTCTGAATTGCCAGGGTCAAAGTTGTTACCAGCTCTCAACCTGATGTAGTTTCTAGCCAGGTACAACTGACTGGACTCTGAGAGAGCCCACTTGCAATACAAGTTTCTGAAGTGGAGAAATAATCGCATCATGGCAGCAACCATCATGAATGTTTCCATTATGTTCATGCTTAGGTTTTGTCTTTGTTTGTTTCTATTCTTGCTGGCTCTGTGTCGAAGGGGTTTTGGACATAATTTGCTAATGCCCATACCATGGTCGAAATAAAGCTGTGGGTGATCTGAAGCAGATTGCTTTGTGTTGGCTTTCATACAATGGTATGAGTGCCAGTTGTTCTGAAAGCAATCACAAACTACTGAACATAAACTTGCCAAGAAATCACAAGCAGCCAAAATATGCTGGGGCTGACTGTGACGTACCGTAAAGGATACACAACTAACTTTAATTTTATTTCTATGTATTATTATGTCTTGTTGTTATGATCCAGCACATCTGGGCTTCCACCCTTTGGCCCATTGCCATGCAGTGATACATGCAAGTGTTCATCAGTGATACATGCAAGTGTTCATCAGTGATACAAACTAGTTTTCATCAGTTGTTGTGTTATCTATATCTATAAAACAGACTGTATGTGGCTTTGTGATCAGCTATGTATTGGATGGGTTCGATAACGGTACATCCGATTGAGATGAAATTTTCTACACGTCTTACTTTCATTTCTGTGCAACCGACTATAATAGTTTCTTAGTGTAAAATCTTCTACTTATTTAATAACATTTACTTTTTCATTTTCATTATATAATTTCTATATAGCAGGGGGACTTCACTCTGGAAAAGTTATTTCAAGGGGCATAACTTTTAATAACATTTCTATATACTTTATAGTCATATTGTTGGACTTACTTGTACTATTGTTAAACTCTTTGTCTATAGTTATTTTCAGGCATATGAGTTATAATAAATAATGATATAATCTTTAAGGCATTTTCAAAGTTTTCATAAAAATAATGCATAATGCATAACATTGTAACCCATCTTTTTCTGCTTAAAGAACTTATCAACTGTCATGTCGGTGATTAAAAACAGTTTTCATTAAAAATAATGAATGGTGTGTGGAAGGACATTCTTTTAAGTTACTGTGCGCCAGGAGCTGGGCGAAACCACGCCGGGTCAGATAGATAGACAGACAGACAGATAGTTGGGAACAGAAGCTTATTTTACTACTTATATGAATTAAATGACATGCTCCCCACCAGGGACTGGGTGAAGCCGGGCTGGGTCAGACAGACAGACAAACAGACAGACAGACAGTCGGGAACGGGAGAGCTTATATGACTACGTATATGAATTAAATGAGATGCTCCCCACCAGGGACTGGGTGAAGCCGGGCCGGAACGGGAGAGCTTATATGACTACGTATGTGAATTAAATGAGATGCTCCCCACCAGGGACTGGGTGAAGCCGGGCCGGGTCAGACAGACAGACAGACAGACAGACAGACAGACAGATAGTCGGGAACGGGAGAGCTTATATGACTACTTATATGAATTAAATGAGATGCTCCCCACCAGGGACTGGGTGAAGCCGGGCCGGATCAGCCAGACAGACAGACAGACAAACAAGCAGACAGACAGATTGATAGATAGATAGATCCCCTCCAGGGCCTGGGCGAAGCCGGGCCGGGTCAGCTAGTTTCTCATAAAGTGATTCTTCTATCTCTTCAGCTGAGAGTGAACTACCCCTGATATCTCATGTACAAATAGAGTAACGGACCCTGTCCCACACATACCACTTACATGATGCTAACCCATGTTTTGATAGACCATTCGGCACTCAGTGGGTCATGTGATGAGTATCACACCAGCCTTATTTACTTTACAGAACATTTCTTGCTTCCCATGTTAGGCTTGGTCGCCCTGAGGACCAAGGTCAATTAAAAGAAACCCTGCTTACATGAGGGATCAAACACAGGACCACCAGAAGACAAGAATGCTAGTCACCGAGCTACCAAAACTCCCAGTCTCTTATGTGCTATTATTCTTGTTTACATGACCATTTGAATATATATATATATATATATATATATATATATATATATATATATATATATATATATATATATATATATATATATATATGTATATATATATATATATATATATATATATATATATATATATATATATATATATATATATATATATGCACCAACAGCAAGCAGTAGTGAGGAAGAAATACAACACTTTTACGATGAAATAGAAATGGCAATGGCTCAAATTGGATCACAAGAAATAAAAATAATACTTGGAGATTTTAATGCAAAAGTAGGAAAAGGGAAAATGGAGGATGTAGTGGGGAATTATGGTTTAGGTATAAGAAATGAAAGAGGAGAGAAGCTAATAGAATGGGCAAATATCAATGATATGATAATTGAAAACACATGGTTCAAACACCATAAAAGACGACTATACACACAGAAAAGCCCTGATAAGAAAATATGCAATCAAATTGACTATCAAATTTAAATGTTTGCATATCCTTTACAGGACATCGCTGTCAACATCAGCATCTTTCAGCTGATTGTTTTCTTGGCAAGATTACGCTCAGTAGTTTGCCATTGCTTTCTGAGCGACCTGCTCACATACCTCATAAGTTACCAACGCGAATCTTCTTCTTCTTCTTCTTCTGCGTTCATCCAGAGTTTTTTTCCGGACGTGATTGCGTTGTGCCTGTTTACAGCAGAGCTGCGTTCTTGCGCCGTTAGGCCGACACATCCGACTTCTATGGGCATTTGTTGACCGGGTTAACCTTCCCGGACCGACGCAATTCGAACCACTGCTGATTCTCACCATCGTCACGTTACTTACGAGAGTATATGAGATTACGGAGAAAAGTCACTAACCTCTAGGCCAGGAAGCCGGCACCAAATTGACTATATACTTAATACATAACAGATTTAGAAATATATATACATATATATATATGACAGTTAACACGACTTTACAAGATTATGGGTAACCCAAGCATCTTTAAAAGTACATTGCATACAGAAGGAGTTAAAAATACTACGGCTGTTCACACAATGTAATAAATATACGGAAACTAATGACAGCATCACTGTACTGTAGAGTCTGCAACAACAAATATCCACTTACTTGACGTTCACCTGGGTCTTGGCGCTTGAAAAATTTGTGGCAATGGAGAGTTCCTCTGGTGCGGGGAGATAACTATCATCTGTGCACAGACAAACAAGCAAAAGTTCATGACAAGAGTTGTCCCACTTTCACTGATTCAAAAAGTTATTTGCCTATCCTTTACAGAACATTGCAGTCAACCCAAACATTTTGGCTTTTGTGATTTATTGGCAAGTTTACTTTCAGTAGTTTGACATTGCTTTCTGAACCACAAACAGCCAAAAAATGCTGGGGTTAACTGCGGCGTGCTGTAAATGATGTGAACTAACTTTTAATAGGTTAAACAAACCAAGTCAAGAGAATTGTGTGTCATTATACCATGTAAGGTTAACCTTGTTGTTCATTTTAGCATCACTGACGATTGTGAAAGCACAATTTAAGAAGCTATATGTGTCATTGGAATGTTATTAGGAATTATTGATGAAGGAGTTGCTGAGGTGAGGAGTTGCTGAGGTGAAGCATTGCTGAGGAGAAGAGTTGCTGAGGTGAAGAGTTGCTGAGGTGAAGCATTGCTGAGGAGAAGAGTTGCTGAGGTGAAGAGTTGCTGAGGTGAGGAGTTGCTGATGTGAAGCATTGCTGAGGAGAAGAGTTGCTGAGGTGAGGAGTTGCTGAGGTGAAGAGTTGCTGAGGTGAAGAGTTGCTGAGGTGAAGAGTTGCTGAGGTGAAGAGTTGCTGAGGTGAAGAGTTGCTGAGGTGAAGAGTTGCTGAGGTGAAGAGTTGCTGAGGTGAAGAGTTGCTGAGGTGAAGAGTTGCTGAGGTGAAGAGTTGCTGAGGTGAAGAGTTACTGAGGTGAAGAGTTACTTAGGTGAAGAGTTACTGAGTGAAGAGTTGCTGAGGTGAAGAGTTATTGAGATGAAAAGAGTTACTCTGCAGTTCCATACAATGAATCTGATGAGGTTGCTGTTGATAGTGAATATGTCTGCTACATGCACAAGCTACACTAGAAGGTGAACAGCAGTGAACATATCATTGTATGTTTAAACATAGAAGCTTCTAAACAATATGCTGCATGATTTATTGCCTGGCATAATTAACTCCATCTTGTCAGATGCAGTACTGCAGAGTGATATATAATTTGAAGTTATAAATGAATTATACATCATCATCATCCAGTGCCTTGCTGGCTGGCGTGGGCAATCATGCCTCTCCACAAATTACAATCTCCGACAGCATGGATCAATTCATGTGTTGACTCCCTTCCGTGCCATGACACAAAACTGTCAAGAATTTTCTCACTCTGTCTTCCTCTATCTCTCTTTCTGCAAATCTTTCCAGTTGTCACAACATGTTTCATTTTTGTTTTCTCATAACGTGACCAAAAAAAGAATGATACAATGTAAACAATTTGAAAACATGAAGTGTAGAGCAGCTTTGCAAAGTACAATTACAAAAATGAGGACAACTGTGGCGATAAACCTTCATCAGTACAACAAATACAGCACAAAATACAATACACAAAAACAATTTAAATAACACTACAGTAACTACATCTATGCGTAATATCAAGGAGTCATGGGAAATTTTAAAAATTAAGCAAACAGAATGAGACGAAATATGTGGTACTAAACTCAGAGGTTCCAAATCAGAAAGGAACTATTTTGAAGGAACAGTCATTTAAATGTTTGCACTGTTACTGGTTTTGACACAATAAACAAATTCCTGGAACTTTTAGAAGCTCATAAAACACTGTCAATAATAATTAAAATCATGTACATCAACCGACCTGATGGTGCAAAATACATCCAGAAGCCTCGAGATGTGGAATTTCTGAAAGCAAACAATATCAACGCTGATATAGTAGAAAGATATTTTCTAGATTAAAAACACAATAGAGCAAAATTATAAGACTTATTTCTCTAACAAATATGCACACAGAAAGACAATATACACATTACTGCTCATGTCTTTGAGCTCTTAAGTCACTGTTATGTTGGGTGAAAACTGCCAGCACACTCTCTTCAAATATAATAATAATAATAAACATTTAACATATGTTTGTTTTGTTTTCACTGCAGCAGAATGATTTATTTCTACAAGTAAAACAATATTGGATGTCCCCACCTGGACCCGGGATCAAACTCCTAGATCACTGGCATGTGAGACTGGTGTGTAACCACTTGACCATGTGGCTTACGCTAGACGCGACCAAATTATCACACTAAAATATCACGTCACCTATTGTAGGCTATGGCTCACTTTGCCCGATCGCTGCGATTGACATCCGTCAATCAGTGTGGCCCCAAATGATCAGGTCTTCTCTATCTGGCAAGGCACACCAGTCACCTCAAGTCCAGCGAGCAAATACGGAGTTCGATCCCGGGTGTAGACGGGGATACGCACTATTGACGAGCTCAAATGAGAGCGAAACTCGAGTCTAGTTCTTCCAATCTGACATGGAAAAGGCCCAAGGTGCGTACCGGAATGCTATCAGCGTTGCCAGTAGTGGGCTGAGCTCAATCTTCAAACCTCAAATCCTGAATCAACCAAATAAATCAATATTGGATGTGGCAGAATTAAAAGAAGATTTATGCATAGAATACACTCATTGATCTTTAACAATATATAACACTGGTTGCATGTCCTTTAGAGGACACACTAACAATACATAACACTGGTTGCATGTCCTTTAGAGGACACTGCAATAAGCCCCAGCATGTATTGGCTGTTTGTGATTTTCTTGGCATTTATAGATTTAGTAGTTTGCCATTGCTTTCTAAATAATAAACACTCATATTTTCAAAATCAATGCAAAGTAATCTCCTCTCAAATGGCTTGTGGTTGATTTTGAACCCACAACCTGGTCAGTAGGGAAATGGTAAAACTGCATTCATTATCCCCTAAACCACTGAATCTGACGTTTTTGGAAAGAAATAATGAAATAACATTACAAATATGGGTGTAGCACTTTTGCCCACTGCACCATGAGGCGTGAACAAGGGTCCTTGATCTTGTTTACACTCTAGGGACATAAGACGGAGGACTAAACATGGCAGGTTATCTCTGAACCCCTAGACTAGAAGAGAAAGTACTAACGTATGGTATCTCTACTCTAGAGCATAGGATGAAGGACTAAACATGGTATGTTATCTCTGAAACCCCAGACTAGAAGAGGAAGTACTAACATACAGTATTTCTACTCTAGGGCTTAGGATGAAGACTAAACATGGTACATTATCTCTGAACCTCCAGACTAGAAGAGGAAGTACTAACATATGGTATCTATACTCTATATATTATGGGAATGCCCCGAATGCTGTGATGTCGATTCCTAAATCAATCAATCAATCAATCTCTACTCTAGGGCTTAGGATGAAGGACTAAACATGATATGTTATCTCTGAAACCCCAGACTAGAAGAGGAAGTACTAACATATGGTATCTCTACTCTAAGGCATAAGACTGAAGGACTAAACATGGTACGTTATCTCTGAACCCCCAGACTAGAGGAGGAAGTACTAACATATGGCCGCTCTACTCTAGGGCTTAGGACGAAGGACTAAACATGATACGTTATCTCTGAAACCCCAGGCTAAAAGAGAAAGTACTAACATTTGGTATCTCTAAGGCAAAGGAAGAAGCACTAAACACAATTTCTCAGTGTAAAAGATGACAGACTAAACAAATGAATGAATTCAAAGAAAAGCACTGGCTTCAACTTGTGCCTCCAGTCTCACCTTTTAACTTCCACGGTGACGTTCTGTGACCTAATGCTGTAGACTGACCTAGCCTGTCTGCTCGTGTTAGTACTACAGCCTCTTGTCAGCTCAAAGTAGCTGGTGTCTTCACCTGATGGGTTCCATGTACAACAATCAGCAAACTTGAACTAAGCAACAAATCCTGCATGAATCTATTTGCCATGCAACAGAAAACACAAGAGGGGGAGGCAGCAGAAGTGTGATTTTATATTATATATATTTAGTTCCAATATAGAAAACAATCTAGTTCTAATACAGAAAACAATCTAGTTCTAATATATGGCAATGAATGAATCACCAAAAATGAGAAGTAGATTGTGAGCTTTACTAGAACACGATTACAAGAAACAAAATGGCCTTCGTTAGCACAGAAAAAGCAAACACAAACTGACACACAACTACATGAAACAACACTACATGAAAACACAACGGTTACTTATCTGAATCCTAGTTTGGTTGAATATGTCTTGAGCGCTTAACGCGGTAGATGTGGATGAAATGAACCGGACGCGTGATTCAAGTGGTCAACTGACTAAAGATCAATAATGTAAAAAGTGCAGGGATTGGCTTAGTCACTCAATGGGAGGGATGGGGAGACGTATGTGAGCAAACGGTAACATGGAGATTAGCAGTGGACTATAGCCGGCTCTATGGCAAAGATGTCATGGAATAGTTCACAATTTTGCATACCGCGTTCGAAACACAGCTGCGGACAATTTGAATGCACACCGCCCTGCGCTGGTTTGCATAAAATGGTACGAGTGCCGGTCACTCAGAGAGCAATGACAAGTCACTGAACGCAAATTTGCCAAAAAATCACAAAAAGCAAAAGTAATACTGGAGCTGACTGCGATGTCCTGTAAAGGGATATGCTACCACATTTTTCTAGTGGACTATACAACTGCGGGGATGGGGGGGGGGGGGTGTTCGGAAGTTAAACTATGTTGGACATTGATGTCGTAAGTGGAGAATGAACCCAAATAGAAGATGAGACAGGTTTTCCAATGTCTTTCGATCACGCTTGTGAGTTGTGCATGATTTGATCGCTGTGACCTGTATGTCAGCCATGCCACAGTGGTCAGAACTGTTGAAGTGTATGGATACCTGTTTTTGGGCAGCACTGTTGATATCAGAGAGGTGTTGCCTAAACCTGTCAGCAAGATGTACACCCATGTCTCCAATATCAGATGTGGAAAGTGGTCTTAGGAAATGTCTGACTCTGAGTTTGAAGGACATGTGGACAGGTCTTACAATGAGATTGAAGACAAGCCACAGTGCCAAGAAGAGACTTGTGAGGTTGGGGTAGACTGCTAAAGTTCTAATATAGAAAACAATTTTGTTCTAATATAGAAAACAATTTAGTTATAATATAGCAAACAATTTTTTTCTAAAATAGAAAACAATTTAGTTCTAATATAGAAAACAATTTAGTTCTAATATAGAAAACAATTTAGTTCTAATATAGAAAAAATTGAGTTCTAACACAGAAAACAATCTAGTTCTTCTTCTTCTTCTGCGTTCATCTGGATTTTTTGTGTGGATGTGACTGCGTTGTGCCTGTTTACAGCAGAGCTGCGTTCTTGCGCCGTTAGGCCGACACATCCGACTTCTGCGGGCATTTGTTGACCAGGTTAACCTTCCCGGGGCAATCTAGTTCTAATACAGAAAACAATCTAGTTCTAATATAGAAAACAATCTAGTTCTAACATAGTAAACAATTAGCTCTAAAATAGAAAACAATCTAGTTCAAAAATAGAAGACAATTTAGTTCTAATGTAGAAAATAATCTAGTTCTAATATAGAAAACAATTTAGCTATAATATAGAAAACAATCTTGTTCTAATATAGAAGACAATTTATTTCTAATATAGAAAACAATTTAGTTCTAATATAGAAAACAATTTAGTTCTAATATAGAAAACAATTTAGTTCTAATATAAAAAATAATCTAGTTATAATATAGAAAATAATCTAGTTCTAATATAGAAAATAATCTAGTTCTAATATAGAAAACAATCTAGTTCTAACATAGAAAACAATTTAGCTCTAATATAGAAAACAGCTGATATAGGTTTCCGGTTTGGGCCAAGATGGCGGGACGTGTTTTCTTCTAGCTTGGCTTAAGACGGTTGATCGACGGCTTGACAATCCGTCATCATAAAACTTCCCGTTGTTTCAGAATCAGTTTTCTGGTTCTAAATGTTAGACGCTTCGCTCGAACTTGTTAATTTCTAAGGATATTCTCTAATTGGTAAGCAAGATATTGTATCCAATTATATAAGAAAACGCCGTTGGAGCTACATCGGCCATGTACTCAGAATGGACAAGACAAGACTCCCCTACCAAGCCCTCTTATGGTCACCAGTAGGGAAAAGAAAACGGTGAAGACCAAGAGAGACCCTGCGTAGAACCATCATCAGAGAAGGCTCATTCAATGGCCAAGTGAACATCCAAGATCTACAACAGGTAACAGCGAACCGCCAGGCATGGAGAGACAGGACTTCTGCCCTATGCGCCGACTTAGGCTTAAAAGGAAAGACTAACTAACTAACTATAGAAAACAATTTAGTTCTAATATAGAAAACAATTTAGTTCTAATATAAAAAATAAACTAGTTATAATTTAGAAAACAATCTAGTTCTAATATAGAAAACAATTTAGTTCTAATATAGAAAACAATGAACATAGACAACTACCATTGTAGACCAGAGCATAGATGGCAACAGGAAGTTTGTCAGCTTCATGGTCCAAACTGGCATGATACCGGTCTGTATAAAACACATCAACTTCAACATTTTCTCCAGACCCTCCTGGCATTACAAACATTTTGGAGGTTCGTCGAGACCTGATGTAAACATAAAATCAACAAAAGGATGAAGGAACCTGTACATAACTGGCAAACAAAAACTACAAATGTGCGCATGGAAACATGTAGCATACATTCACCAACATGCAGATACACATGTGTGTACTCACACTCAAATACGTGCATCACTCACATACACATGTGTGTACTCACACTCACATACATGCAACACTCACATACACACGCAGAACTCTGGGTTCTCTGTGGTGTAGTGGTCGAGCCATTTGCCTCATGTTCTGAAGGTCAAGGGGCCAGATTGAGACTGCATCTTTCAAACCATGAGTGCAAATTTTCCTCAGACCCCGAGTTGGGTTGAGTTGAGTCACCCAAGGTGGGTTGAGTTGAGTCACCCAAGTTGGGGTGAGCTGAGTTACCCCAGGTGGGCTGAGTTGAGTCACCCCAGGTGGGCTGAGTTGAGTCACACAAGGTGGGTTGAGTCACCCAAGGTGGGTTAAGTTGAGTCACCCAAGTTGGGTTGAGTTGAATCACCCAAGGTGGGTTGAGTTGAGTCACCCAAGGTGGGTTGAGTCACCAATGTGGGTTGAGTTGAGTCATCCAAGGTGGGTTGAGTTGAGTCACCCAAGGTGGGTTGAGTTGAGTCACCTGAGTTGGGTTGAGTTGAGTCACCCAAGGTGGGTTGAGTTGAGTTACCCAAGGTGGGTTGAGTTGAGTCACCTGAGTTGGGTCACCCAAGGTGGGTTGAGTTGAGTCACCCAAGGTGGGTTGAGTTGAGTCACCCAAGATGGGTTGAGTTGAATCACCCAAGGTGGGTTGAGTTGAATCACCCAAGGTGGGTTGAGTTGAGTCACCCAAGGTGGGTTGAGTTGAGTCACCCAAAGTGGGTTGAGTTGAGTCATCCAAGGTGGGTTGAGTCACCCAAGGTGGGTTGAGTTGAGTCACCCAAGGTGGGTTGAGTTGAGTCACCCAAGGTGGGTTGAGTTGAGTCAAGAACCGACATCACAGTACTCGGGACATTCCCATACATGCTCCATACTCATCTGCAACAGCCAGCGATGAGGCCCTATACTAATGGTACTGGTTATGTGTCCATTTGACCTTTCCTCAGAATTCCTTGCGTTGGCCAGATCCTCTGGTCACTCCCTGCAGCACCATTCCCTCTCGGCCAGGATGATCAATCTGTTCTTCTGCACTATTCCCATGACCTCAAAGGGCCCTGATCACGTCTGCCTTTTCACGCACCAATACCCCAGTGAGCGGTGTCGGCCCAATAATCCGTCCGCCTGCTCATTTCCCACCATGCCAGCGTGTCCCCGTGGTGTGGTAACCACTGGAACTACGGAGTTCATGGTCTGTGCGATGGTCTCAACAGGACAACTACCGTTCTACGGAGACAACTGTGTCAGGATAAAGCCTAGAGCAATGAATTAAATGCTCCCACCTTTGTCCCTTATGCAGATACACATCAGTTGAGTTGAGTTAAGAACCGACATCACTGCACTCAGGACATTCCCATACGTGCTCCGTCCCCCTCGTTCAACAGCCAGCGAAGAGTCATACTACTAATCGTTCCCACCGCTATCTGATTAAAAGTTCTCCTGGTCTTCCCTCTCAGTTTTGAAATTCTTCCAGAACCCCTGCCGATCCCCCGCAATCTCATTTTTTCCACATATGGGTTCTCAATCTGTTCCTCCGCCTTCTCCACCTGGTCCCACAAGCGCACGACCACCTCCCCCTTGTCCATAGGCAAAATACCACCAAGAGGTGCCTTCCCTGCTAGCCTATCAGCCTGTTCATTCCCCCGTACACCCGCATGGCCAGGGCAAAATATCCATACAATTCTCACAATCTGTGACCTCTGAAGCGACGAGAGCCATTCCAAACGAAACTTTCCTTTCTCCACCTTGCTAAGCATACTCTTTGATTCCGTAATGAATACAACGTGTGTTGCAGTAGTCTCCTCTAGCCACCGGAATGCCGCTGTTACTGCCTCCACCTCCATTCTCATGCTGAAGGTCGTAGTCTCATATGTCAGGCTCTCCTTTTTCGAGACTCGCCCATTAACCTTTGCAATAAAGCCCCAGCCACTACGTCTGTTTCTCACCACTGACCCATCGGTGTAGATGACTATGTCACCTTGATATGTGTTGCAGATACACATCAACAAATACAGAAACACACATGGGCACACAGACAAAACATAAATATGCACATATAGATCCATACATGAAGCCACTAACATATATGCACACACAGGCACAGATTCATGCATATAATCACATAAACTAATTATTAAGATAATAAAGTTAAAGATTGATAGGGTACATAAGCACACATATATAAACATGCAAAAGTACACAAAGATATAACAGTTAAGATCTCTCTCTCTCTCTCTCTCTTTTTCTCTCTCTCTCTCTCTCTCTCTCTCTCTCTCTCTCTCTCATCTACCTGTCTCTCACACAAATGTCTGTATGTCTATGTGTGTACTTGTGTGTGAATCATGTTTCAACACCAAATGCACAGAGATGATTCTGTTCTAAAGATCAACAGTGATACATATATTTGGAGAGCCACATAGACAGTCTGAGGAAATGCTAGAGATATTACAATGAGAATACACACAGCAAGTAGAACAATTAGAGCATTAGAAAATGTGGCATTAAATAGCAATAAGGACATTCCAGTCAACCGAGGGGTAAGGACAAGATGCTAGTGCTGGAGTGTCAAAGACTCGACCGCATCCCCTTCGCCAGGAAGAGCAGTCAATCTTGAAGAGACCAGGAGGGGATACGGTGCCCGAGGGAAGGGCATGGGAGATGAGGTAATAAGAGTTGGGTGACCATTCCCTCATGAGACACGCAGGCGGTGTTCAGAGAGTTAGCACTCTAATCACGATAACATTACGCCTCGTGGTAGCCACAGAGAAGTTGAGTATACACTCAACTTGCCACGTCTGCCATCAGCGTGCCATGTGAGGCAACACGCACCAAGGTGAAGGTCAATCCGCGTGGTGTGTGACCACGGGAGGAAAGATTGGCAGACGGCCGGACGGGACTTGTAGTGTACACCTCGTTAGAGTAGCGATAGGGGTATTTGTGTTTATTTGTGTAGAAAGTTAGCATAGGGGTAGCAGCTCGTGATAGATAATACTGTGGCTGTATGTTGTGTGTTTCAATAGCGACTGTTCACTGCTTGTAGCGAGCCAACGGCAATAAATGTACCATTTAATTTCCTCGCACACGACTTGCAAGTTTTCTTGTATGGTGTGCCAGAAGTACCCGATGATGCCTGTCAGTTGAGTTGTTGACAGGCAAGGGTAATTGTGGTGTCAGAAGTGAAGCTTGAACGTAAGTTCAAGCTAATCCACTCATCCACGGGCTCTGGACTAGGGTTTAATTTTTGTAGTGACGGTAATTTGTGCAAACGAGAGCAATTTGCGGGCTAGAAATATGCCTATCGTGACGAAATATAGTGTTTAATTGTGTTTATTTAGTGAAATCAGGTATTCTGCAAAGCTGTAAGTATTAATATTCTTGCTTTCTTATATTTATTTATGTATTTACCAATTTATTCTTGAATAAGCACCAAACATGATTCAGGGCGGAGCGATACACCGCCAGCCGACAATATCGATTTTTGGAAACTAAAAATAACGCTGTGCTGTGACGTGGAGTGATTGACAAACAGTTGGTCTGCGTCATTAGCATAAAGCAATCGAGTGTTAACAAGATCGCTTAGCGGCTGCCCGCCTGAATCTGTGCTTTATATCGTTTATTATTTATTTATTTGAATTACTAAATGAATATATTTATTTATTTAAACATTATTATGTTATTTTTATTCATTTAAAAGCAGTTATTCATATTTTTGGTTCTACTTTCTCTTTGTTTACCGTCACGAAGGAACTATTTTTTGCCGAGCAGATGAGACTTGGCTGCACAACGCTTACAGAAATTAACTAGGTTAGTAACGAAAGACAATTACTGTTAGAACAAAGACAGGACATTGACATTAAATTTAATTAATACATATTCTAGTTGTTCGTGAGTCTGTCATTGTCTAAGTCATTGTCCTTAGTTGTCGAGTAAATCATATCGTGCAGTAGGCGTGTTTACTGCTGCCCTGCATATCAGAGGGCGAACAACAGCTGAGTACTTACGCCGGGGTGCCAAATATAGTGTCCTACTTACGAAACGTGTCTCCACCCGAAGGTACCAAACAAGGTGACCGGTGTCAACGGAGCTTACGTTCCCTGATTCTCGGGAACATTAAGTTGAGTATACCTATATTTTTGGCATGCATTGTGATTAATAGTGCATCTCTTTTTCAGCTTGTGATACACTATCATAATTTTTGTGCTCTGATATTCCAACATAGAATTTTGTGCAACACATAAACTGGAAATAAAATTAATATTCCTTAACGAGGAACAAATAGATAACATTGTAGATAAATAGGTAAATAAACAAAGCAGTATAGGTCAACGCAAGCTAATTAGTCAACATCATGGCTACGTTAGCGGATTTTGTAAAGCAGGTAAGAATTACAATATACAGGAAAGGAATTAGAAGAATATGCTGATAAAGAAATTTAAAGAAGCTGAGACAAGAAAAGAAATGCGGAGAGAGACGAACGCGCACGAGAAAGACAACATCAGAAAGAATTAGCTGAGATTGCAAACATAAAGAACTAGAAGTTAAACAACAACAGTTAGAACATGATAAAGAGATTGCACAACTAGCTGAGATAACAAAACAAAAACAGCTAGAAGATGACAAGCATATGAAACAAAAAGAATTAGAATTAAACAACAACAGTTAGAACATGATAAGCAGGTCAAACAACAACAATTACAACAGGAGAAGGAATTAAAAAAGAAGCAGTTAGATCAGGAGAAAAGAATCAAAACAAAAGCAATTAGATCAGGAAAGAGAACTAAAGGAAAAACAAATTCAAGTAGAATCAGAGACACAATTGAAGATGAAAGGTATGGATGTAGACTCACACGCAGAGATCTCTGCCACTAAACTAAAAAGTCAACAAGAGGAAAATAAGTTCAACAAATACAAAAATATTATCAAACCATATTGTAAAGAAGACTCCATATCAGCCTGGACAGAGAATGTAGAATATCAATTTAAATATCACCAAGTTCCTTTAGATATGTGGGCTCCTATTTACATGAAGAATCTAAGTGGTGAGCCCCTTAAAGTAATAGAATCTATCCCTATTGAGCTTAGATCTAGCTATCAATACATCCATGATAGGATTATGCAGCACTTTTTACTTGATGCCCCTGGGTATCAGGTTCAGTTCTCAAATCTAAAACCTAAACCTAGTGAAACCTTTATTGATTATGTTTCAAATGTACAGAGTGTACTAAACAGGTGGCTTAAAGCAGCTAACATAGGTAAAGACTTTGATAGATTAAAAAACCTAATAGCTATGGACAAGGTTATATCTACTATACCTTCTCCTTTTGCCAAGTTTTTGCAGCAGTCAGACATTGAGAACATCGAGCAGTTCGAAAAAAAAGGCTCAGCATATTTTTCTTCTAACAGAGAGATTTTTAAGACCTCAAGTGACTCTGAAATAGTTTCCTTTGTGAAAGACCAACACAAAAACTATCAGAGCAACAGAAAACCTTTTCAGAAATATGAAAAGAAAGACAGAAAAGTGTCAAAATGTATTTATTGTCAACAGATGCATGACACTTATTCTATGTGCGACAAATCGCCGAACTATCCGGCGCATCTTGAAAATGTTATCAAGAAGCAGCAAAATAAAAGATCGGCATACAGGCGGGCAATCAAATGTTTTTTTTGTTCCTGCTATGGCCATTATTCTAATAAGTGCCTTGGCCGCCAACGTATGAAAGCTAACAATGCTATTTTGATTGACACCTCTTCAGATAGTGGTAGTGAGGATGAGTGTGAGAGTGAAAATGAAACTGAGGTTGACTTGCCGTTCAACCAAGCTGAAGATGTGTGTGGTGCAAACGATATGTTAAGCTTTGACAGCTGTGAACGATGTCACCAGTTCCATGCAGACGGAAAACTAGAGTGTGGACATACAGTACCGTTCTCATCTGAGAATGCAAACGCAGCACTAGCCTCCAGAGGCAATTTGGTGTTCCACAATGCAATGGTCAATAATGTACCATGCCAATGTTTGCTGGATAGTGGCAGCACCCTTATTGGTCTTCGAAAAGAACTAGTGAGTCCGGGTGATTACACAGGTGACACTGTGAAATGCCGAACCTTTTCGGGTAACGTTGAGATCTACCCTTTGGCAAAAGCCCACATTAATACTCCTTTTCTTTCGGGTACCTTTACTTGTGCAATACTTGACAACCCTTGTACTGATTTAATTTTGGGGTGCTTACCCCAACTGAAACAATGTACTAGTGATGAAATAGTTGCATGGGAGAAATTGAATGCAGCTAATGCAACAACAAGAGCAGACAGTGTGAAACATCAAGACACACTACAAGATGAGAGACTCCTGTTGCTTTCTCCAACTGGCACAGATGACACCAGCAGACAGAAATTTATAGAACAGCAGAAAGCTGATTCTAGTGTGTCTCCATACTTGAAATTATTAAAAGATAAAGCTAAAGTGACCAAAAATACCTCATGGTTCCTTAAACCTAATAATGGCTTGCTTACGAGACATGTTACATCTAAGAACCATGAGAATCAGCAAAGGGTGAAACCTGTACAACACCGCTTAATTGTGCAAAAACCTGCACATGAGTCACCGCTTACGGGTCACCTGGCAAAAGACAACACCAGGCCTAGATTCCAGGCTCATGTTCATTGGCCAGAGTTTTGGAATGAGATTAAATTATTTTGTCGTAATGTATTTTCTTGTAATGTCTGTAAACAATTATTACATAAGTGTAAGGGTAGACATCCTACAGCTGAAGTACTACCTTCTACTCTGACTTCTAGACCTGTAAGAGGGAGGGTCAAATTTACCAATACACAAACAAGGGTGCTTGAACAATCGAGGGTAAACCAGATCAAAACATGCGCGGGTTACTTCCAGACAAGCAAAATGGCAAGGACCATTCAAGGTGTTACGTGACATTTCCAATGTTGGCTATGGAATATCGATAAACAGACACTTAAAGATATTCCATGTCAACATGGTAAAACTTTACTTTTCACAACAAGACACAGAAGTAGGGACAGACGAACATAGTGCATCCACACCTAGTAATAAGACGACAGACATACACAACGCAACTACACTAGTTAGCGAGACTGGCAAATCCGACAATGTACATACATGTAGTGAACTAATATAATACGCATGAATAGATCAGAAGACTGATGACTGGACAAAACACTGACTGAAACTCAGACATGTCTTTGATAGGTTGCGACTCTTCGGTCTCACTGTCAAACCGAGCAAAATCGAATTAGGCCTAAAAGAAATTCATTTTGGGTCATGTCATTTTTCAAGATCAACTAAAGACTGATCAGAAAATTAGTACCAAAATTATGAGTCTGACCATGTCTACCAGAAAGAATCAGGTCAGAAGCCTTTTGGGATTAGTAAATTACTCAGAAATTACAATTCTATATTCCAATGGTTTAAAAGCATTTGTAAAATGAAATGTCAAAGATGCATTATTAATTTCTGCATTGTCAAAAATGAAAATCCTGTTTTGTAATATTCCAATCCTCCGCTTGCCTAATCCTAGGCTCGTTTATTATTCTAGGACAGATGCCAGCAATACTAGGCCAATTTTTTGAGGGCATCTTCCACCCGAGTTGCTACGTGAGCCGTAAGATCACACCTGCTGAGTCCAGAGATTACATATCACAGGTGCAACCCTAAGCGTCATCTATGCGGTGAGAAAGCTCCATCGAATTCTGACGGATGTTCACTGCATTGTCCAGACCGACAACTCCCCGATCACGGTCATCCAGAGTGGTGTGCATCAAAATGACCGGATATACAGGTGGTCACTAATTTTACATCTGGGGTAGAAATACCTGAAATCCCACATATAAATGTAGAGTGATAGTTAGTACATGTATACATTATAATAGTCTATATAAAATAGGTTACATACACATCGACATTATGTGTTTATTCATGTACCAAGAACAGTGAACTATCATGTGTCCGTAAACATCAAGTGAAGAACTGTGCTGCAAAACGTAGATATCACCGTGTGAACTAGGACAGCTCATTTCCAACTAAGCTCCATTCCGGTGTATCATTTATGTGAAACGCAGAAAACAGTGTCAGAACAGTGCTTAACTACAGACACGAAAAGACTGAGCTACGACACCAGCGAACTCTACACGTGCACTACCGATAGAACACTATTATGACCGTGCAATGTATTTCAGATACCCAGGCAAAGTGTGTAGATATATTATGCCTATACAAGCTAATGTACAAACATGAAGGCAACTACTAACCTGTGGAAACTGAATACCATGTATATAAACTTAATGTGATATGTAATATAATATTTTAAGATAATGATAAAGTAGATGTAGGTTAGGAAAATATAATAGTTCTCATTTATTTTAATAGAATAGTTATTACATTAATTGTAACTTAAAATATTAGTTTAGATATGACAATAGTTAATTACAAGCTAAAATAAAATTATGATAAGAATAGTACCATTTAGATTATTACATTTCATTTACCTTCAGTTTAGTTTAGTTTATTCCATCTTCATGAAACCATACCATCTATCAAACATTACCAGTTATTAGTATCATCATTTTACATCAGAATAGGTTAAAAAGAGTAGATAAGTGAACATACATCATTTACACCATTTAGATTAAGAACATCACTCATATAATTCCATTGTACATGTAAAAACATTATTTAGCATAGTATTGAGAAAATTACATAATTTGTGTTCACATCATCCATGTAATTAAGGTACATAACTCACATCACATCCATTACATGTAAATAGTTAGATTACATCCCTTAGATTAGATAAACATAACGATTATCATACACACATCACATAATTAACATGACAAAATTTATTTAACACATTAAATACTTATTGATAGAATTAATATTATTATGTTAGAATGTATAGTTTTATGTCAGTGTAATATAGTGGATGATGAGACCAAGGGAACAAACCATCAACCCTTTCTCATCCGTGTAAATATATTGTAAATACATGACTCGTGCAGCGATTTTCGCACAGTCATTGAGCTCAAATTTCTCAAACTGAGCCAAATCTGTACAGTGTCACTCCAAGGTTTTTAAAATAAGCAGAAGAATTCGTGTGGAAGGATAAAAGATGTATGACAGAATTAAGAGTGAAAGGAGTGTGACAGATGTGTGAAAGCGAGAGAGAATGTAAAACAGACGGGAGAGAGAGAGATCAGTCAGCGTATTCTTCTGCTGCCTGGTTCGAATTTTAATATTTGTCTGTGTTAGTGTTGGTTTTCGTTAGTGAAAATGTGCTAGTATGAATGTGTATCTGCAATATAGTTTAGAACTTAGATTACAGTATTTTGAGTTTCATAACAAGGGGATGTAGTCACGAATTAGTGTTATGCACCTGTTTGTGGCCGCATTTAACCAAATTATGACACTTAAAAAACTGACATACATACACATAGGACTTAGAAACATAGTTTAGAAGTTAGATTAGTAAATTAATTACATCCAAACACGCAAACAAGCAGAAAAACAAACAAATAAATTACATACACTTTTTGTAGATCAAAGGGAGATAACTTCGAGTCAGGGGACATAATAGACAACGAAGAACTATCTTAACAGTGAAATAGAACTTTACACGCGGAAGCGATGTAGGTAAAGCCTGTCGCACACACTCTTGTATAATGGTTGTTAAATATTATATGGGGGGGACATGAAGCAATTCATGTGTTGACCCTAAGAAAGTCAACTTTGTATGTGTAGTAAGTTAATTTACTATGTGAGGGCAGGTCTTATAAGACAACGGTCCGGTTCAGACATACCTCTAATAAATATAATATAGCATGTGAGAAGAGGGCTCACGCCAACCAGACAAGTTTGTGGCGATTGCCAGTAGCCACGTAAAGTTTTGCTACATTGTGACAATAGTCAGTAGAAGTCTATTACAGTGCCCAAAACCAGGTTACCTAGAGTCTTTGACAAAAATTAGAGACACTAATTTTTTTATAAACCTCTTGCGTCACAACCAATGAGTGAAAGTTGATGACGCAACACAGGAGGGGTGGGTGTGTGTCAAAGACTCGACCGCATCCCCTTCGCCAGGAAGAGCAGTCAATCTTGAAGAGACCAGGAGGGGATACGGTGCCCGAGGGAAGGGCATTGGAGATGAGGTAATAAGAGTTGGGTGACCATTCCCTCATGAGACACGCAGGCGGTGTTCAGAGAGTTAGCACTCTAATCACGATAACATCACGCCTCGTGGTAGCCACAGAGAAGTTGAGTATACACTCAACTTGCCACGTCTGCCATCAGCGTGCCATGTGAGGCAACACGCACCAAGGTGAAGGTCAATCCGCGTGGTGTGTGACCACGGGAGGAAAGATTGGCAGACGGCCGGACGGGACTGGTAGTGTACACCTCGTTAGAGTAGCGATAGGGGTATTTGTGTTTATTTGTGTAGAAAGTTAGCATAGGGGTAGCAGCTCGTGATAGATAATACTGTGGCTGTATATTGTGTGTTTCAATAGCGACTGTTCACTGCTTGTAGCGAGCCAACGGCAATAAATGTACCATTTAATTTCCTCGCACACGACTTGCAAGTTTTCTTGTATGGTGTGCCAGAAGTACCCGATGATGCCTGTCAGTTGAGTTGTTGACAGGCAAGACAACACACATTGTCAAAACAAGTTAATAGAGCATCTAGAAAATTCTTCTCTGGACCCACATGGCTAAAGAAATGGGATTGGGGTGGAGGGAAATACAACAGAGAATAGAATTAGAGGCAGAGATGAACACTATGGGGAGAAGACGAACGAATGAACGAATGAACTTTATTTTCAAAGGGTAACAAATTGGGCACACAGGCCCGTCTTACATTCAGCCCTTCCAATCACTCATCTTTCGTTCATCAGTGCAAAGTGCATTCACATAGGAAAAAAAACCCATTTTTTTTAAAGACAGAGGGTGACAACAAAGAATAGGTCGGTTAAGGGTCTATGCTCCATTTGGAGATAAAAGGAGGAAGGAAGAGGAGGAGCTGAAAGAGGAGAATGAGAAGGAAGAAGAGGAGGAGGAAGAAGAAGAGAGAGGAGGAGGAAGAAGCAGCGGTAGCAGCAGCAGCAACAGAAGAAGAAGAAGAAGAGGAAGATGAATAGTGATGCACTTGATGTAAGAAATATTTGTTTCTTCTGGATGCATATTTTGGCTACTATGATCCTAGATATTATTTCAGGATGAGTATAAAATTTGCTTCATTTGGTTTTTGGACTCCAAGTTGTTAAATAATTAGGATACGTTTTTCATGACTCCCTATTAAAGGCCTTTTCATCATCAGTAAAACAGACAAAGAGTTCCACTTTTGTCATTTCTTCTCAACGCAAGAAGTTTCATTGTTCCAGATAAGATGTCTAAATACATGAGAGAAACTTACCTGGCCAAGTCTGCATTGACCCAGACCAAAGGGTACCTGGCTGACACACGCTGCGGGAGGATATCTGTTAAGACAGGAAAACAATATGCTAACCCTAGCTGATGCCACATGGGGATAATTTACAACATCATAATCACTAAAAGATGTATCTGAGGTAGACAGCATCAATATCTACAGATGACTGCAGTCATGCAATATCAAATGCACAAATGTAGCAATAGTTAGTTAGTTAGTTAGTTAGTTAGTTAGTTGACAGATCATCTTCATTGCACATCGACTCATTCAGTCCTTAAGTGCTCGGATCCCCTCCTCAGTAAATCCCGCAGCGTGTGGCGACTGACAACACCAGTTCTGTGTTGGTTTATTAATATTCTTTGGCTTCCCGCATTTGTTCTTGGTTTGCCACCCCTCTGTTAACTTGCTGTTCTCAGAGCCTGACCATAGTTGTAGATTCACAGTCATCACTTGGTTCTCGTAAATGACTTACTTCTCATAGAGCATTCAGAATGTCAGCCTGGTCCATTGGTCATATTCTGACGACTTGTTCGTTCTTCTTATCAATGTCTAATAAATCATTTAATCTGTTTACAGAGACTGATTGTGGCATCTCTCGAATGCTGTGTCAATACATCATATATATTGAGCTCTGTTTAAGTGTAACTTGCAACGTGAATGATAGAAAGGGTGCAATTTACATTTATCTGTAGTTAACATGCATTTGCCGGATCCATGGCGAAGGAGTTATGGACGCAGTTCCAAACACAGCTGCGCCCGATTTGGCAGCAGATCATCTTGCGTTGGTTATTTTATAAAATGGTATGGGTGCTGGTCGTTCAGAAAGCAATTGCAAACTATGGAACATAAACTTGTCAAGAGATCACAAACAGCCCAAAAATGCTGCGGTTGACAGCAATGTCCCGTAAAGGATATGCAACTAACTTTTTTAACAACATGCATTTGAAAGCTAAAAAAAGGTTATCCTTTACTATTTGATGGTTTTCTCCCAGCAACAAGATGCATGACATAGATTATGAGCAGAAGAGGTCAAACAAAAACCATTCCAGAAGATGAAATGTATCATCATCATAAGGAATCTTGCTGTCTGGTGTGTAAGATGAAATGTATCATCATCATCAGGAATCTTGCTGTCTGGTGTGTAAGATGAAATGTATCATCATCATAAGGAATCTTGCTGTCTGGTGTGTAAGATGAAATGTATCATCATCATCAGGAATCTTGCTGTCTGGTGTGTAAGATGAAATGTATCATCATCATAAGGAATCTTGCTGTCTGGTGTGTAAGATGAAATGTATCATCGTCATCAGGAATCTTGCTGTCTGGTGTGTAAGATGAAATGTATCATCATCATCAGGAATCTTGCTGTCTGGTGTGTAAGATGAAATGTATCATCATCATAAGGAATCTTGCTGTCTGGTGTGTAAGATGAAATGTATCATCATCATCAGGAATCTTGCTGTCTGGTGTGTAAGATGAAATGTATCATCATCATAAGGAATCTTGCTGTCTGGTGTGTAAGATGAAATGTATCATCATCATAAGGAATCTTGCTGTCTGGTGTGTAAGATGAAATGTATCATCATCATAAGGAATCTTGCTGTCTGGTGTGTAAGATGAAATGTATCATCATCATAAGGAATCTTGCTGTCTGGTGTGTAAGATGAAATGTATCATCATCATAAGGAATCTTGCTGTCTGGTGTGTAAGATGAAATGTATCATCATCATCAGGAATCTTGCTGTCTGGTGTGTAAGATGAAATGTATCATCATCACAAGGAATCTTGCTGTCTGGTGTGAGCGATCATGCTTCTCCAGATCTTGCCATCTCCAACAGAATGTATCCATTTGTGAGTTGAATCCCTTCCATGCCATTGACACAAGACTATCAATAATTTTCTGTCATTGCCTTCCTCTATCTCCCTTTTTACAAATCTTTCTGGTTGTCACAATATGTGTCAGTTTTGGTTTTTTCCACACAAACAAATGAAGACTGCCTTTTTCTGATGTTTGTGATAAATTGTCTCTGTGACTTAACCTTCCTCAAAATGTCCAGACTGCTCATTTTGACTGTCCATTTGATTTGGCCTTTAACATGACGCTGTGGTGAAGGGCTTAAGGACGCAATTTGTAATCCTGCATACCGTATTCATAACTCAGCTGCGGGAGATTTGGCAGCAGACCGCCTTGCACTGATTTTCATATAATGGTATGAGTGCCGGTCGTTCAGAAAGCAATGGCAAATTACTTACTGTAAACTTGCCAAGAAATCACAAACAGCCAGAATATGCTGGGGTTGACTGCGACATCTTGTAAAGGATATGCAGCTAACATTTAACATGTCAAATAAGCTGGGTCTGCCTATCTGTACAATTATGCATGCGTGTGTTTGTGTGTGCACATTCATGTGCCTCTCTCTCTGTGCATGTGTGTATGTGTGTGTGCATGTGCATGTGTGCGTGCATGCATGTATGTGTGTGCGCATGAGCGAGCGAGCATGCGTGCGTGTGTATGAAAAAAAAAGAGAGAAAACAAGATGAAGAACATGTAAATATGTGCATCCTACCTTGATCCATCGACTGCACCCTGAACATAAAGTTTTCAGTCTCCAATATCATAGAAAACAACAACAACATCATGCCATTATGTGCAGCCTACCTTGATCCACCGCCTGCACCCTGAACATAAACTTTTCAGTCTCCATTATCATAGAAAAGTCAACACGTCTGCCTGGGCTGTGTAGAAAATTAAGAGTGATTGCCCCTGAATCTTGATATGGATATATGTCAGATATGTCTATCGTCAGCTTGCCACTTTCTGAGAGGTTTGTTTCTGCAAACAGTTGGAATCACGTGTAAAATGTTGAGATATTTCCTACAGCCAATCACAGCTAATGGTCTGCGCAAGCAAGCATAAATGTACACAGAATGTTACTGTAGTCCCTGTGAGTTATAAATATAGAAGATATGACTGATTTGCCTAGGGGTATAGAGGATGGGGTAGAATTCTCTTCCTCATACAGTATTCTCCAGGAAAACCAAATGGCTCTAACTTTCATAAGGAGGGAACTAGGCAGAAACAGATGCTAGACCAATCTACAATGAGAAGAATAGGCTCCTGTAGAAGATTGGAGAGTCTGGTCATTAACCACAGACATCCTAGGAGATTGTACTCTCTACGTGGAATAATTGTCTATGTGTTGTCGACCCCTCACACCAACTCTCTATTAATTTTATAAACAGTGACATATATCAACTGCAATAAACACCACTTTGGAATAAAATGGTCACAAGGACGTAAGAACAACTCCTGGATCTAACTAAATGGTCACAAGGACGTAAGGACAACTCCTGGCTCTAACTAAATGGTCACAAGGACGTAAGAACAACTCCTGGCTCTAACTATAACATTTAATATGGACAAAAACAGTGGGTTTGGGGAAAACTGTAAGCTCTGCATTACTACATCATGTACCAAGAAACATTACAACTACATAAATCATCAAATCAGTGCAGTACACTCTTTGATTTAAAAAAAAAACCAAACAACTTGTAACTTATTAACCTGACAAAATCAGTACCAATATCTGGAATGGTTTTACCTCCAGAACAAACCTATAGTGAATACATCAGCATATGTCAAGTTAAACTAAACATATTCCATGTACACTAATAGACACGCTCAAACTATAAAAGTCAATCCTTTAATCCTTTCTAGGGTTGATGATGGCAAGTCCTTCTCCTATTGTATTAGGTGACATGTATTCCTGTGATTCAGGGAAAATGTAAGATCACACCATACTGGTGCTTTATAAACCAACTGTATCTAAAATCTCTGGTAAGAAACATGAGTGGATTTTTCTACAGTCTCTATCTGAAAAATCCTTAACGCATTCCACCGTTGATAATGGGATGTGTTATTCATATTCTTGCTGGACATAACAAACAGATATATGTAACTGTCCAAGATTGCTCTGAATGGAAATATATATATATATATATATATATATATATATATATATATATATATATATATATATATATATATATATATATATATATATGCTGGTGGTACTTGAACTCTGGATCGCTGTGTTATCCATTTTCTTGTGGGACATAACAGACAGATATATATATATATAATCCACGACTTTCTAATTGCTTGTTTGTTGTCCAGTCTGTATGTCATATAGTAGTGTTGAATATACATAACATCTGACAATTTCCAATTGTTAATGTATTGTTAATCTCTCCAGATGTTAATGCTGATGTCATGTTGTTGAAAAAATTGTTGGTCATTCCTATTCTCTTTTTGATTTCTGTTTCATTTCTGCCCTCATCTGTTATTATATCCAAGATAGGAGAAACTTGTTACTTGTTCTAGTATCTCCCCCTTTACTGTGATGGTCATTGATGGCCTCGCCTTTTCACTGCTAATTATCATAGTTTTTTTTTTTTTAAAATATTAATATCTAAGCCACATTCTGCACTGTGCCTGTTTACTTCTTCCACTAGGTCTTGTAACTCTTGCTCACTTTCTGCTAGTAACACAGTATCGTCAGAATACCTAGGATTGTTTATGATTCTTCCATTGATATTAAGTCCAGGCAGTTCGACTTGTTTAAGCATTCTTTCTGTGTATAGATTGATGAGGCTTGGGGACAACGTGCATCCCTGCCGCACTCCTCTGTTTATCTCTATGGTGATGAGTAATTATTTCTGTATCTAATTTATGGCACTTGTTCCTGGTACAAGTTACTAATAAGTCTGATGTTCTTTCCGTCTACTCCTATATCTTGAAGGCATGAAATTAGTCGTTCATTTTGTACTCTGTCAAAAGCTTTCTTGTAGTCTATAAAACAAACATATATAACTTTCTGAACTTTTATATATTTTTCAATCAAAATCCTCAAAACAGAATGTGGTTTCTTTGATGCTGCTGTTTTTGCAGAAACCAAATTGTTCTTCAGCTACTTCCTCATCTATTTTATTTTGAATTCCTTTTTGTATGACCTTGAGTATCTTAGTTATGTGGTGCATTAAGCTAATAGTTCTGTAATCCTGACAATCAGCAGCTCTTGGCTTCTTGGAGAGTGTGATGAAATGGGTGTGTTCAAATCTTTGGGAATGTACCAGTATTATATACTCTCATTTACTGCCTATAATACCTTGCGGTGTAGGACAGGGGGGGGGGAGGTTGAGGAAATAAGGCCGCATGACTAGTGCAGTCACTGTGAACTGTGCAGGTTAGAGTTTTCTTTTTGCCCTGGACAGAACAAAAAACTCCACACCTTACCGAGGATTCAAACCCGGGTCTCTCGAAGGAGAGCCCAGCATTCTAGCCAATCGGCCTGCCGCTCGTATTGTATACATCATTACATAATTCTGTGATAATATCAATGCCAAAGCTGGGTACGGATTGTATCATTTCTGCTGTTATTTAGCCAGGATCTTGTAGATCCAGCCTTTCCTTGTTTCATCTTTTCAATAGCTTTCTCTATTTCATTCTTTAATATGTTTGGTCCATCTTGAGTATTATACAGTTTTGGTTTATTGCCCATGTTGTTCCAGAATAAATCTTCTGTGTATTCTATCCATCTTTTTATTATACTGGTATTATCAACTATAATTTCTCCATCTTTTCCTCTGATACAATTTCCTGTTGTGTTATTTTTCTCATTTGTAAATCTGTTTATATTTTCATGCAATCCTTTTGAGTTGTGTTTTATATCTTGATCCTCTATTTGCTTACATTTTTTCTGAATCCCCGCTATGCGACATATTTCTATCTATTAATGTATATCCTGCAGCGTTCTTTGTTTTCTTTCTTTGAGTCATTGTGCTAATGATTCTATTAGTTATCCACAATTACTTTTTCTGATTTTCCTTTACTGGTATGTTGGTATTCAGGCTGTATGTTTTAACACATTCTCATACTGTACTAATTTTCTCCACAGAATTTTCACACCATTATTGTTCCATATTTTCAACAATAAGCATTTTACGCTACAATCAGGCATATATATCAAAATTTTAGAAATTGACACCCACAAAATTTACATTTACTATACCAGTGGTTTCAACCTTTTTTGGCCCATGCACTCTTTCACCATGTCAGAATGTCATTCCCCCCTTTCCAGAGGACGAAAGAATAATAATTCCCCCTTTTCCAAAATTGTCAGCCTTAAAAGGTGCATTCAAAAGATCAGTTAAAATGTCAAAGAATTGTTACTTAACACGACACCAGAATGTCAGAAAATTGTGCTTTATCAAATAAAACGCTCAATAGAAAATCAGGATATTGTGCCTGAAGCCATTTTTGAGTCTGCCAATCTGTGGTCTTAATTCCCCCCTGGAAACCCTAAAATTCCCCCCTTGGGGGGAATTCCCCACTGGTTGAGAACCACTGTACTATACTATTACATCTAAGGATTAGTAAAGTAAAATATAAATCACAACAAACCCACCCAGTCATACATTACAACAAACCCACCCAGTCATACATTACAACAAACTCATGCATTCATAAATCACAACAAACCCACCCAGTCATACATCACAACAAACTCATGCATTCATAAATCACAACAAACCCACCCAGTCATACATCTCAACAAACTCATGCATTCATAAATCACAACAAACTCACCTAGTCATAAATCCCCACAAACACCCAGCCATAAATCACAACAAACTCACCCAGCCATAAATCACAACAAACTCAAGCAGTCATAAATCCCCACAAACTCACACAGTCATCAATCAGCAGAAACTCATACAGTTGCCAGTCATCACAAACTCACGCAGTCATCAATCAGCAAGAACTCAAACAATCATCACAAACTCACACAGTCATCAATCAGCAAAAACTAAAACAATCATCACAAACTCACCCAGCCATCAATCAACAAAAACTCAAACAATCATCACAAACCCACCCAGCCATCAATCAGCAGAACCTCAAACAATCATCACAAACTCACCCAGCCATCAATCAGCAAAAACTCAAACAATCATCACAAACTCACCCAGCCATCAATCAGCAAAAAACTCAAACAATCATCACAAACTCACCCAGCCATCAATCAGCAAAAAACTCAAACAATCATCACAAACTCATCCAGTCATCAAGCAGCACAATCTTACCCACTCATCACAAACTCACTGTCATCAATCAGCAGAAACTTATACAGTTGCCAGTTATCACAAACTCACAGTCATCTAACGGCATAAACCAACCCAGCACCCATCTCCATCAACCAATAATGTGTAGTTGGCCACATCAGACCCACCCAGCACTCACAAACTCACCCAGCACCCACAAACCCACCCAGCACCCACAAACCCACCCAGCACCCACCTCCATCAACCACTAATGTGTAGTTGGCCACATCAGACCCACCCAGCACTCACAAACCCACCCAGCACCACAAACCCACCCAGCACCCACAAACCCACCCAGCACCACAAACCCACCCAGCACCCACAAACCCACCCAGCACCCACAAACCTACCTCCATCAACCACTAATGTGTAGGTAGCCACATCAGACAGCCTAGACAGGAACATCACATCCAGCACTTTGTCATCAGAACCTGAGTCGAGTGAAACTTGACACAACGGTCTACTGTAAGGCCTACGTGAAGAAGACAGTTATATTAAACATAGTTTTTATCTGCTCACTCTGAACTCAAACATAGTCTGCACTGGACTAATTTTTGCGTGTGGGTTAGCGATCCCTATTACTAGTGTCCCTCGCCATCTGGTGAACCCACTCTGACTTCTAAAGTACTTATAATTTACGTCCCCAAATCGAGAGCGAGAAGTCAACATTTTAGGGGTTGAACCGCGACCTCACCCTCAGAACACCAAAAGTTTAAGCCAGCGATCTTATCCATTCAGCCATGCTGACCTAATATTAAATGAGAAAACCATTTGGTTACATCTTTCTTTCTACTTGCATGTCCAATTTTACACCCAGTAAAATCTTCTCGGAAACATTTATATATGACCCAATATCTTCTTATTTTTCATATGAATAAATCCGAAGACAGCAGCAGTCAACTTGAGCTTGATGACATTTCCATAGAGTTTGTCTTCAAATGGAGCGGGTGCAGGTCCAAATAGTTTTTGCTGTCCTGCATCCAGGCACTGTGGCTCAAGGGATAGTCAGACTCCAAGTATCAAAATTCCCCCACACACAGAGTAGAGGGGTCCAAATCAACTGCAGGCCATTTGGAGGCAGATTGCTTTGCATTGATTTTAATGGTATAAGCAATCCAGAAAGCAATGGTAAACTACTGAACTATAATAACTAATATATCACAAACAGCAAATAAATGCTGGGGTTGATTGCAACATTATGTACAAGGACATGCAACTAACTGTTATGCATATGTTGGACACTCCTGCAAAATATGTGAAGCTGTAATTTTGGCAACCCCAGTTACATTCACCAATATTTTCTGTCTTTAGTTTTATTAAACATGGGCTATTTCAGCCTCTGAGCAGACATGCTGAAAAACATCTAATGGCAGTGGAAATGTGGTTTCTGGGGAAAATGCAAGGAATACCACGGACAGACAGAAAAACCAATGAGCAAGTCTTACAAGAAACAAATGAAAACTATAAACTGATTAGAGAAATTAGACGTAGACAGTCAAACTATTTTGGGCACGTTATGACAATAAATAAACTAGTGGACTTGGTGACAACTGGCAGGATTGAGGGGAAAAGAACAAGGGGAAGGCAGAGAAGTAAATATCTGGATGGCTTGGCCTTGTGGCAAGGTCGAGACATGAAAACAGAGCTGATCCACGACAATGGTGATCGTGTGAGATGGCGAAACATGACTGCCCGCGCTTATTGGCATGGCACATGATGATGATTGCAGCCTGTTGTATCCTGTGTGGGTGGATCTATTATCTGACGCTGTGATATTCAGTGCATGTTTGCCAGAGATTCCTGGGTGTCATCGCTGGAGCTACAGAGTTTGTGCTTTGTGCAATGCTCTCTGCAGATGGCTTGTCGATCAACACTTTTTGCAATGAAGTTGACCCTCTTGACTTACTTTTAGTAATAATAACTTTACAGTTGCTACTTCTAAATCATCACAACTATTATCAACAATGACTATGAAAGCTCACATTTTGCAGTCAGAAGATGTACCATGTTCCTTGACATATAAACAGTAGTTTCAACAATTTCTAAATCATGACAACTAATATTAACAATGCCTACAAGAACTCACTTCCTGCAATTACAAGATACATGGTTTTCCATGACAACTATCATGGCTTCAACAATTTCTAAATCATGACTACTACTGTAGTTTCAACAATTATATATAATCAAATAAACAACAAATATAATCATGACAATTATTAATTTCAACAATTTCTAAATCATGACAAACATTGTAGTTTTAACAATTTCTAAATCATGACAACTATTGTAGTTTCAACCATTTCTAAATAATGACAAACTATTGTAGTTTCTGGACTTTGCCGACGACATAGTGCTTTTGAGTTCAACACATCCGGATGCTCAAGAGAAAATAAACCACCTCCAAAATGTTTCAGGGCAAATTGGTCTCCAAATTAACACCACAAAAACAAAGACTATTGATCTTACCAACAGTTCAGATGAGACCAAATTGAACAGCTACGTTCTTGAAAAAGTCAACAGCTTCACATACCTAGGAAGCAAAATGACATCCACAGGGGACTCAACACCAGAAATATCAACTAGAATCGCACTGGCATCTAGTGCCTTCAACAAACTGTCAAACATCTGGAAGTCAAAGACACTCAGCAAACACACAAAACTTAAAATCTTCAACTCTTGTGTGATTCCAGTGTTAACGTATGGATGTGAAAGTTGGAAATCAACGGTAGCTTTAGATAAAAAATTAGACAATTTTGAGAACAAATGTCTTAGAAGACTTCTAAACATCCACTGGAAAGACTTCAGAACCAATTCGCAAATAAGACAAGAGACTAAGCAAGATACAGTATCCAATTTCATAAGAAGACGCCGTTGGAACTACATCGGCCATGTACTCAGAATGGACAAGACAAGACTCCCCTACCAAGCCCTCATATGGTCACCGGTAGGGAAAAGAAAACGGGGAAGACCAAGAGAGACCCTGCGTAGAACCATCATTAGAGAAGGCTCATTCAATGGCCAAGTAAATATCCAAGATCTACAACAGATAGCAGCGAACCGCCAGGCATGGAGAGACAGGACTTCTGCCCTATGCGCCGCCTTAGGCTCAAGAGGAAAGACTAACTAACTAATTGTAGTTTCAACAATTTATAAATCATGATAATTATTAGTTTCAACAATTTATAAATCATGACAACTATTGTAGTTTCAACAATTTATAAATCATGACAATTATTAGTTTCAACAATTTATAAATCATGACAACTATTGTAGTTTCAACAATTTATAAATCATGACAACTATTGTAGTTTTAACCACTTCTAAATCATGACAACTATTGTAGTTTTAACCATTTCTAAATCATGACAACTATTGTAGTTTCAACAATTTCTAAATCATGACAACTATTGTAGTTTCAACAATTTATAAATCATGACAATTATTAGTTTCAACAATTTATAAATCATGACAACTATTGTAGTTTCAACAATTTATAAATCATGACAATTGTTAGTTTCAACAATTTCTAAATCATGACAATTATTGTAGTTTCAACAATTTCTAAATCATGACAACTATTGTAGTTTCAACAATTTCTAAATCATGACCACAACTGTAGTTTCAACAATTATATATAATCAAATAAACAACAAATATAATCATGACAATTATTAGTTTCAACAATTTCTAAATCATGACAACTATTTTAGTTTCAACAATTTATAAATCATGACAAACTATTGTAGTTTCAACAATTTCTAAATCATGACAACTATTGTAGTTTCAACCATTTCTAAATCATGACAAACTATTGTAGTTTCAACAATTTATAAATCATGACAATTATTAGTTTCAACAATTTATAAAGCATAACAACTATTGTAGTTTCAACAATTTATAAATCATGACAACCATTGTAGTTTTAACCATTTCTAAATCATGATAACTATTGTAGTTTCAACCTTTTATAAACCATGACAATTATTAGTTTCAAAAATTTATAAATCATGACAACTATTGTAGTTTCAACAATTTATAAATCATGACAATTATTAGTTTCAACAATTTATAAATCATGACAACTATTGTAGTTTCAACAATTTATAAATCATGACAACTATTGTAGTTTTAACCACTTCTAAATCATGACAACTATTGTAGTTTTAACCATTTCTAAATCATGACAACTATTGTAGTTTCAACAATTTCTAAATCATGACAACTGTCAAAGACTCAGTTAGACAATAGTGAAGACCACCCTGAAAGAGTGGTCTACCTCAAGTAGATTAGAGGTAACTCAGTGCCCCTACATGAGGGCAGGGTAGGTGATAGGAAGGGGAACTAGTAAGTAGTCCTCTCATGAGACACGAAGGTGTCAACCAGAGAGTAAGCACTCTGGTCACGGCGCAATCACGCCTACGTGATAGACACGGAGAAGTGGAATACCACTCAAGAGGAGACGGCTACTCTAAGCGTGCTGAGTGATGCAGCACGCCCAAGCCGAAGGGCACACAAGGTCCTTCCGCGTGCTGTGTAGCCATGCGAGGAATATGATCAGACTGGGGACTGACTTCATAGTGAGCGCATCGCTTAGCGTCGATGCGTGTTTCTTTAGCCAAGTAAATAGAGTAGAAGTAGGGTTAGGAAAACGACTAGTGATAGGCAATTCTGTGTCTTATTGTGTGATTTATTAGCGACCGTTTTTTGTGCATTGATGTAGTGTAAAGAGCCAGTGGCAATAAAATGTGTAATCCATGCCTCTCGTACGACTTACAATCCTTTTGTGTGGTGCGAGAGAAGTTTATCCCGTAATGCCAGAAGCATCGCTTGATGACAGGCAAGGATAAAAGTGGTGTCAGAAGTGTAGCTTGAACAATTGTTCAAGCTAAAACACTCACCCACGGCTCTAAAGTAACATTACTGTCAGTTAATAACAGGGTTTAATTTGTGTTAGTGAATAATGACGTGTGCAGACGAGAACAAGCTGCGAGCTGAGCTGTGCCCATCGTGATCAATCGTGTTTATTTATGCTTATTGAAATGTTTTGTGATCTATGAACATGTTTTCTGATTTGTAAGTATTATTAATATAGTTTTCTATCATTTATTGTTATAATTACTTATTTATTTATGAATATTTGTCAAATATGATTCATGGCGCAGCGATACACAAAGAAAAGTGAGCCGGCGACAATATTGATTTTTCCAATCTAAAAATAGCGCTGCGCCTGTGACGTATCGCGACTGACAAACAGCTGCGTTACGCCATTTGCAATCAGTGACAGATTGTTGACAAATCGCAAAGCGGCTGCTCGCCTGAATCTTTGCTTTATATCAAAGATTATTGGGTCATATAAGTTATATATTTAATATATTTATTTATTTAAACAATATTATTACGTTTATATTTATTTCAAAGCATTTATTTAATTATTTCTTTACCTTTTGTATTTGTTACTGTTAGGGTGCATTAAATAGAGACGAGGGGAACCACGTCTGAATAGAGAGAAAATTTAAGAATGCTGTAAGAGGAAGTTGTAGCCTTACACGAGGCGTGAATCAATGGAGAATCCTTAAACCAGCATAGCCACAATAACTATGAGATGATAATGCACAGACAATCAATTGAGAAACATGAACAGAATGTAATGTCACGGATTGGGGATTGAAGAATATAACGAGGTATGACGAATAGACCCAACCAGAACATTTGTCAGACCACGACAAAACCTTGAGAGAAACCTCAGTACTGAAAAAGAGAGAAGAATAGTAATTTAATCTCGGAGAAAAGATCAGAGCAAGAAGAGACGCACGCGTACTTATGATCATATAATCCCCTGACAAGGTTAGAAAGATGTACCAAGAGTAACAACAACAGAATGTGTCACATTTCCAAGAGAAAGTGCCACATTGTTTGTGGGGGGGGGGGGGGGGGGAGAGTGTCAGGGGCTTATATGTAAGCAATAGTGTAAGTGCCGGTATGTAAGCGAGAGTCAGTGTAAGTATAGCTGAGGTCAAGGGCAGTAGGAGACATCACGGCTTGGCTAACGGACGGTCAGGCAAGAAGTCCGTGGATAGACCCACGTGATGTGGGAAGGTCAAGGAGAACGGAGGCAGGGTGTGTGAGACAGCGAATAGAGATGGACGTGTGGAGATCTAGAGAGCGATAGAACGATAGAACGATAGTGTTTGTGACGGATAGATGGAGATGAACGTTGTGTATTGATATTCGAGGAATGTACTAACTGTGATATGAGCGGGATGATGTGAGGCTGTGATTGCGAATGATCATACGGGCGACAGTGTAAATATCGCCCATGTGAGCAAGCGCTTGGCTGCTGGTGTTGAACGATTGTTTGAGCGTGAAGTGCGACCATGTTGTCAGCCTGTAGTATATTGTAATAAATGTTGTTCAGGAGATAGCTCCTGCGAGTTTCCAATTGCATTCATGTGTTATTAGTATATGTGTCGTAGATGTTGTAATTTGCCTGTCCAAGTCCAGTGAGCTAGAAGGAGAAGATAGTTAGGACTCTGACAGGTATAATTGCGGAATTTTTCTACCGCTCAACGCAACTTTTAGTCAAGCGTTTGCTTTCGATGTTGAAAATGTGCTGTCTTGAGTGTGTTATATGTAGTTTAGTGTAGATCGTAGATAAAGTATTCTAAGTCTCATAAGACGGAAACGTAGTCACGAATTAGTGTTATACACTTGTTTGTGGCCACATTTAACCGAATTATGGCACTTGAAAACTGACTTACATACATATGATAGACAGACACGCATGCTAGAAGTTAAATTATACTATAGGTTAGATCCAAACACGCAAACAACCAGAAAAACAAACAGGTAAAGTACATACATTTTTGAGAACAAAGGGAGATAACTCCGGGTCAGGGGACACAATAGACAATGAAACACTAACTTAACAGTGAAAGATAACTTTACACGCGGAAGCGAGATAGGTAAAGCCTGTCGCACACAGCTTGTGTAAGAGTTGTTTAATATTATATGGGGGACATGAAGCAATTCATGTGTTGACCCTAAGAAAGTCAACTTTGTATGGGTAGTGAGTTAATTTACTATTTGAGGGCAGGTCTATAAGACAATGGTCTGGTTCAGACAAACCTCTAATAAATATAATATTGCGATTGAGAAGAGGGCTCACGCCAACCAGACAAGTTTGTGGCGATCACCAGTAGCCAAGTAAAGTGAGACTACATTGTGACAATAGTCAGTAGAAGTCTATTGGGTCACCCAGAACCAGGTTATCAGTAGTCTTTGACAAAAATTAGATACACTAATTTTTTAGAAACCTCTTGCGTCACAACCACGAGTCAAAGTTTGTAACGCAACACAGGAGGGGAGGGTGTGTGTCAAAGACTCAGTTAGACAATAGTGAAGACCACCCTGAATGAGTGGTCTACCTCAAGTAGATTAGAGGTAACTCAGTGCCCCTACATGAGGGCAGGGTAGATGATAGGAAGGGGAACTATTAAGTAGTTCTCTCATGAGACACGGAGGTGTCAACCAGAGAGTAAGCACTCTGGTCACGGCGCAATCACGCCTACGTGATAGACACGGAGAAGTGGAATACCACTCAAGAGGAGACGGCTACTCTAAGCGTGCTGAGTGATGCAGCATGCACAAGCCGAAGGACACACAAGGTCCTTCCGCGTGCTGTGTAGCCACGCGAGGAATAGAGTCAGACTGGGGACTGACTTCATAGTGAGCGCATCGCTTAGCGTCGATGCGTGTTTCTTTAGCCAAGTAGATAGAGTAGAAGTAGGGTTAGGAACACGACTAGTGATAGGCAATTCTGTGTCTTATTGTGTGATTTAGTAGCGACCGTTTTTGTGCATTGATGTAGTGTAAAGAGCCAGTGGCAATAAAATGTGTAATCCATGCCTCTCGTACGACTTACAATCTTTTGTGTGGTGCGAGAGAAGTTTATCCCGTAATGCCTGAAGCATCGCTTGATGACAGGCAAGGATAAAAGTGTGCCGAAGGGCACACAAGGTCCTTCTGCGTGCTGTGTAGCCACGCGAGGAATATGATCAGACTGGGGACTGACTTCATAGTGAGCGCATCGCTTAGCGCCGATGCGTGTTTCTTTAGCCAAGTAAATAGAGTAGAAGTAGGGTTAGGAAAACGACTAGTGATAGGCAATTCTGTGTCTTATTGTGTGATTTATTAGCAACCGTTTTTTGTGCATTGATGTAGTGTAAAGAGCCAGTGGCAATAAAATGTGTAATCCATGCCTCTCGTACGACTTACAATCCTTTTGTGTGGTGCGAGAGAAGTTTATCCCGTAATGCCGGAAGCATCGCTTGATGACAACAACTATTGTAGTTTCAACAATTTATAAATCATGACAATTATTAGTTTCAACAATTTATAAATCATGACAACTATTGTAGTTTCAACAATTTATAAATCATGACAATTATTAGTTTCAACAATTTCTAAATCATGACAATTATTGTAGTTTCAACAATTTCTAAATCATGACAACTATTGTAGTTTCAACAATTTCTAAATCATGACCACAACTGTAGTTTCAACAATTATATATAATTAAATAAACAACAAATATAATCATGACAATTATTAGTTTCAACAATTTCTAAATCATGACAACCATTGTAGTTTTAACAATTTATAAATCATGACAACCATTGTAGTTTCAACCATTTCTAAATCATGACAACTATTGTAGTTTCAACAATTTCTAAATCATGACCACAACTGTAGTTTCAACAATTATATATCATCAAATAAACAACAAATATAATCATGACAATTATTAGTTTCAACAATTTCTAAATCATGACAACTATTGTAGTTTTAACAATTTATAAATCATGACAACCATTGTAGTTTTAACAATTTATAAATCATGACAACCATTGTAGTTTCAACCATTTCTAAATCATGACAACTATTTTAGTTTCAACAATTTATAAATCATGACAAACTATTGTAGTTTCAACAATTTCTAAATCATGACAACTATTGTAGTTTCAACCATTTCTAAATCATGACAAACTATTGTAGTTTCAACAATTTATAAATCATGACAATTATTAGTTTCAACAATTTATAAATCATGACAACTATTGAAGTTTCAACAATTTATAAATCATGACAATTATTAGTTTCAACAATTTATAAATCATGACAACTATTGTAGTTTCAACAATTTATAAATCATGACAACTATTGTAGTTTTAACCACTTCTAAATCATGACAAACTATTGAAGCTTCAACAATTTATAAATAATGACAATTATTAGTTTCAACAATTTATAAATCATGACAATTATTAGTTTCAACAATTTATAAATCATGACAACTATTGTAGTTTCAACAATTTATAAATCATGACAATTATTAGTTTCAACAATTTATAAATCATGACAACTATTGTAGTTTCAACAATTTATAAATCATGACAATTATTAGTTTCAACAATTTCTAAATCATGACAACTATTGTAGTTTCAACAATTTCTAAATCATGACCACAACTGTAGTTTCAACAATTATATATAATCAAATAAACAACAAATATAATCATGACAATTATTAGTTTCAACAATTTCTAAATCATGACAACCATTGTAGTTTTAACAATTTATAAATCATGACAACCATTGTAGTTTCAACAATTTATAAATCATGACAATTATTAGTTTCAACAATTTCTAAATCATGACAATTATTGTAGTTTCAACAATTTCTAAATCATGACCACAACTGTAGTTTCAACAATTATATATAATTAAATAAACAACAAATATAATCATGACAATTATTAGTTTCAACAATTTCTAAATCATGACAACCATTGTAGTTTTAACAATTTATAAATCATGACAACCATTGTAGTTTCAACCATTTCTAAATCATGACAACTATTGTAGTTTCAACAATTTCTAAATCATGACCACAACTGTAGTTTCAACAATTATATATAATCAAATAAACAACAAATATAATCATGACAATTATTAGTTTCAACAATTTCTAAATCATGACAACTATTGTAGTTTTAACAATTTATAAATCATGACAACCATTGTAGTTGTAACAATTTATAAATCATGACAACCATTGTAGTTTCAACCATTTCTAAATCATGACAACTATTTTAGTTTCAACAATTTATAAATCATGACAAACTATTGTAGTTTCAACAATTTCTAAATCATGACAACTATTGTAGTTTCAACCATTTCTAAATCATGACAAACTATTGTAGTTTCAACAATTTATAAATCATGACAATTATTAGTTTCAACAATTTATAAATCATGACAACTATTGAAGTTTCAACAATTTATAAATCATGACAATTATTAGTTTCAACAATTTATAAATCATGACAACTATTGTAATTTCAACAATTTATAAATCATGACAACTATTGTAGTTTTAACCACTTCTAAATCATGACAAACTATTGAAGCTTCAACAATTTATAAATAATGACAATTATTAGTTTCAACAATTTATAAATCATGACAATTATTAGTTTCAACAATTTATAAATCATGACAACTATTGTAGTTTCAACAATTTATAAATCATGACAATTATTAGTTTCAACAATTTATAAATCATGACAACTATTGTAGTTTCAACAATTTATAAATCATGACAATTATTAGTTTCAACAATTTCTAAATCATGACAACTATTGTAGTTTCAACAATTTCTAAATCATGACCACAACTGTAGTTTCAACAATTATATATAATCAAATAAACAACAAATATAATCATGACAATTATTAGTTTCAACAATTTCTAAATCATGACAACCATTGTAGTTTTAACAATTTATAAATCATGACAACCATTGTAGTTTCAACAATTTATAAATCATGACAATTATTAGTTTCAACAATTTCTAAATCATGACAATTATTGTAGTTTCAACAATTTCTAAATCATGACAACTATTGTAGTTTCAACAATTTCTAAATCATGACCACAACTGTAGTTTCAACAATTATATATAATTAAATAAACAACAAATATAATCATGACAATTATTAGTTTCAACAATTTCTAAATCATGACAACCATTGTAGTTTTAACAATTTATAAATCATGACAACCATTGTAGTTTCAACCATTTCTAAATCATGACAAACTATTGTAGTTTCAACAATTTATAAATCATGACAATTATTAGTTTCAACAATTTATAAATCATGACAACTATTGAAGTTTCAACAATTTATAAATCATGACAATTATTAGTTTCAACAATTTATAAATCATGACAACTATTGTAGTTTCAACAATTTATAAATCATGACAACTATTGTAGTTTTAACCACTTCTAAATCATGACAAACTATTGAAGCTTCAACAATTTATAAATAATGACAATTATTAGTTTCAACAATTTATAAATCATGACAATTATTAGTTTCAACAATTTATAAATCATGACAACTATTGTAGTTTCAACAATTTATAAATCATGACAATTATTAGTTTCAACAATTTATAAATCATGACAACTATTGTAGTTTCAACAATTTATAAATCATGACAATTATTAGTTTCAACAATTTCTAAATCATGACAACTATTGTAGTTTCAACAATTTCTAAATCATGACCACAACTGTAGTTTCAACAATTATATATAATCAAATAAACAACAAATATAATCATGACAATTATTAGTTTCAACAATTTCTAAATCATGACAACCATTGTAGTTTCAACCATTTCTAAATCATGACAACTATTTTAGTTTCAACAATTTATAAATCATGACAAACTATTGTAGTTTCAACAATTTCTAAATCATGACAACTATTGTAGTTTCAACCATTTCTAAATCATGACAAACTATTGTAGTTTCAACAATTTATAAATCATGACAATTATTAGTTTCAACAATTTATAAATCATGACAACTATTGAAGTTTCAACAATTTATAAATCATGACAATTAGTAGTTTCAACAATTTATAAATCATGACAACTATTGTAGTTTCAACAATTTATAAATCATGACAACTATTGTAGTTTTAACCACTTCTAAATCATGACAAACTATTGAAGCTTCAACAATTTATAAATAATGACAATTATTAGTTTCAACAATTTATAAATCATGACAATTATTAGTTTCAACAATTTATAAATCATGACAACTATTGTAGTTTCAACAATTTATAAATCATGACAATTATTAGTTTCAACAATTTATAAATCATGACAACTATTGTAGTTTTAACAATTTATAAATCATGACAATTATTAGTTTCAACAATTTCTAAATCATGACAACTATTGTAGTTTCAACAATTTCTAAATCATGACCACAACTGTAGTTTCAACAATTATATATTATCAAATAAACAACAAATATAATCATGACAATTATTAGTTTTAACAATTTCTAAATCATGACAAACATTGTAGTTTCAACCATTTCTAAATCATGACAACTATTTTAGTTTCAACAATTTATAAATCATGACAAACTATTGTAGTTTCAACAATTTCTAAATCATGACAACTATTGTAGTTTCAACCATTTCTAAATCATGACAAACTATTGTAGTTTTAACCACTTCTAAATCATGACAAACTATTGAAGCTTCAACAATTTATAAATAATGACAATTATTAGTTTCAACAATTTATAAATCATGACAACTATTGTAGTTTCAACAATTTATAAATCATGACAACTATTGTAGTTTTAACCACTTCTAAATCATGACAAACTATTGAAGCTTCAACAATTTATAAATAATGACAATTATTAGTTTCAACAATTTATAAATCATGACAATTATTAGTTTCAAAAATTTCTAAATCATGACAACTATTGTAGTTTCAACAATTTCTAAATCATGACAACTATTGTAGTTTCAACAATTTCTAAATCATGACCACAACTGTAGTTTCAACAATTATATATAATCAAATAAACAACAAATATAATCATGACAATTATTAGTTTTAACAATTTCTAAATCATGACAAACATTGTAGTTTCAACCATTTCTAAATCATGACAACTATTTTAGTTTCAACAATTTATAAATCATGACAAACTATTGTAGTTTCAACAATTTCTAAATCATGACAACTATTGTAGTTTCAACAATTTCTAAATCATGATAACTAATGTTAAAAATGCCTATGAGAATTCTTCTTCTTCTTCTTCTGCATTCATCCGGAGTTTTTTTTTTGGTCGTGATTGCATTGTGCCTATTTACAGCAGAGCTACGTTCTTGCTCCGTTAGGCCGACACATCCGACTTCTGCAGGCATTTGTTGAGTGGGTTAACCTTCCAGGGTATGAGAATTCACTTCCTGCAATCAGGAAATACCATGGTTTTCCATGACAACTATTGTAGTTTTAACCATTTCTAAACAATGACCACTACTGTAGTTTCAATATTTATAAATCATGACAATTATTATAGTTTCAACAATTTATAAATCATAACAACTATTGTAGTTTTAACCATTTCTAAACCATGACCACTACTGTAGTTTCAGTATTTATAAATCATGACAATTATTAAAGTTTCAACAATTTATAAATCATGACAACTATTGTAGTTTCAACAATTTATAAACCAAGACAACTAATGTTAACAATGCCAAACATAACTCACCTCACAGAAGATACATGGTTTTCCATGACAACAACAGTTGACAAACTTCCTGCTCTCACTTCAAAACTTTGAGAAGATGTACAGTTGAGAACTTCTACAAAAAAAAAATAATAAGCCAGTAACAGGTCATGCTCAAAAAGATAATTTTAGTACCTGTTGCCATTCATCATCATCTTCATGTGCCATGCTTATAAGCGTGCATCTCACATGATCACCAATCTTGGATCAGCTCTGTGTTCTTGCCATGAGTATGTCATGTGCTCAAATAATCTAGGTACTTAACTTTTTGCCTTCCCGTGTCTTCCTCTCTTTGTACACCTTCAGATGTCAGCCTGGATATATTTACAGATAGCAGCAGTCAACTTGAGCTTATTAACAGCTCCACGAAATTTGTCCTCAAATGGAGCAGGTTAGAGGAAGCTCATTCTCTGTTCTGCATATGTTGGACACTCTTTTACAACAAATGTTTAACCAATCTTACAACAAATGTTTAACCATCATTTTACCAATTCCAGTTACATTCTTCAGTACCTCCTAGCTTTACTTTATTGAACAAGTAAAATTTCAGTCCGTTATGTCCTTTGCAGTCTGAAGACTACTACTAGTTCATTTTGATTGAGTTCGTATTATGCATAATTTTTCTGGTGGCATGGATTCCCTGATTGCCACTTGATTCTTGTAAACCTCTTGACCTCAGCACATGTTAATTATATATCAATCTTAGGTAGTCTTCCATCTTCATCTGCCAGCCTTTTCATTTCCAGATATGATGGATCCAGTGTATCACATGCAACTCTTGTGAGTTTCTGATACAATACTACTTTTAAGTCTGCTATTTCTGAACTATTTTTGCTCTTCAATATTTAGACAAATGATGCATCTGTAAAGAGAGCCATGTGTTTATCTTTATTTTTTCTGTTTAAAGCATTTTTGCAGCAGTTTTCAAGGTCTCTGGGGCTCCTGGTGGGTGCTGTCTAAAATGGGTAACAGGAAATGTAGGTAGTCAAGTTAACCAACGTAACGCTGACCACATCACCCATCAAGTGTCGATGATTGCTCTATAAAAATATGAGATATCACCCATTGAGTGTCGATTGATCTATACAAATATGGGATATCGCCCATTGAGTGTCGGTTGATCTATACAAGCATAGGATATCACCCACTGAGTGTCAATTGCTTTATACAAACATAGGATACCACACACTGAGTGTCCATTGATCTATACAAATATGGGATATCATCCATTGAGTGTTGGTTGCTCTATAAATATAAGGGACACCACCCCATTGAGTGTCGATTGTTCTATAAAATTATGGGACATCACCCATCGAGTGTCAATTGCTCTATAAAATTATGGGACATCACCCATCGAGTGTCGATTGCTCTATAAAATTATGGGACATCACCCATCGAGTGTCAATTGCTCTATAAAATTATGGGACATCACCCATCAAGTGTTGATTGCTCTATAAAATTATGGGACATCACCCATCGAGTGTCAATTGCTCTATACAAATATGGGACATCACCCATCAAGTGTTGATTGCTCTATAAAATTATGGGACATCACCCATCGAGTGTTGATTGCTCTATACAAATATGGGACATCACCCATCGAGTGTCAATTGCTCTATACAAATATGGGACATCACCCATCAAGTGTTGATTGCTCTATAAAAATATGGGATATCACCCATCGAGTGTTTATTCTCTATAAAATTAAGGGATATCACCCATCGAGTGTTGATTGCTTTATACAAATATGGGATATCACCTATCGAGTGTCAATTGCTCTATAAAAATAAGGGATATCACCCATCAAGTGTCGATTGCTCTACATAAATATGGGATTAGCACCATGTACCCACCAAAGCCAGATATATGGCAGTCAGCAACAGCTGATGAACACCTGTGGACCGAAAGCAACACCATGTACTTTCACGTACCTGTCTCTAACGCTACATATTTCAGAATGAATCCATCCATCTCCCTGGAGCCATCTGTGGCAAACTTGATATCAACAGTAGAGACAGGAACAACAACGTCTATTGGATCTGTACCGCAGTAACTCACTGAAAATATGAACAAATATATGTTCAGTTCATGTTTGAACTTGATGTCAACAGTAGAGGCTGAAAATATGAACATTTCTTGTAACTGTTTCGTTTTCAGCGACCAAAGCCATGTCACCAGCTTAACGCAAGTTGACATGATGCCCACCAACTGATGTCCCAGGTGTGTCTTGTATCCATCCATCCATCATGTGCCATGCCGGTAAGCGTGGGCGGTCATGTTCTGCCATCTCACTCGATCACCAGAGTCGTGGATCAGCTACGAGTTTCTGTCTCGACCATGCCACAAGGCCAAGCCATCCAGGTATTTGCTTCTAGGTCTTCCCCTTGGTCTGTTCCCTTCGATCTTACCAGTTGTCACCAAGTTCTCCAATCCATTTCTTCTCATAACATGCCCAAAAAATTTTGTCTTGTATAGATCTCACTATTATTTCACTGTACAAACTGAATATATCTGGTGTTAGCATACAACTCTGTCTAGCACCTTGTTTAATTTGTTGAAAAGTTCCCAACTGGATGTCAATTCTTAGGGCTACTCTTTGATATAAATACATGTTCTTTGTTATTCTCAGATCTTTACCATCAATGTTTAAAATGTCCAACATTCTAATAATTTCTTTGTGTCTCACCTTATCAAATGCCTCAGTGTAGTCAATAAAGCACAAAAATAGATCTCTATTAACTTCAATCCTTTCTGGTAATGTTCCAAAGATGTATTTGACATTGTTTGTGCTCTTACCTTCCACAAATTCACACTGCTTATATCCAATTTGTGGCTTCATTTTATTTCTTTTTCTACTGATTATAATTCTCATTAGTTTGTTAGTCACATGACTCATTAAACTAACTGTGCGATGTTCTCCACAATATTTTGCATCAGATTTCTTTGGTAGAGCTATGACAATAGATTTCAAGAGATATCAGGTACGAGGATGAGTCAATAAGTAAGTCACACAGTTCTGTGGGATGGCAGGTAAATGTAGTTGGTGTTTTCTACAGGTGTCATTAGATGACAGCAACATCAAACTTTATATTCCCATTCGTCAGGTGGCACTAGGTGTCTCATATGCATGCGCAGCGCATAAATAAAATGGCGACTGTACTTACGGAGTGTACAACCAAAGAAACCAAAAAAAAAAAAATGATTAAGTGCCATGGGATGATAAATCATCTTATTTAAATGTTCCATAACTGCCATGAGCTTATAAATCAAACTGTAGTTAAAATTCCAAATCCCCTGCAGCTGTGTTTCAAATGCGATATGAGGGATTACAAATCACATTCATAACCCCTTCACCACAGAGCTGGTTTTCCCTGTACAACCCTCTTTAATGTGATACATAATACAACATATGTGCTACCATATTAACAACATTTAAGTCATAACTGTGACACACCCCTACATCCCATTTTCCCCCCATCCATTTCTGTTTGGTCCAACTGTCAGAGCCTAACATGGTATAGCTATGCAGCAACATCGTTACGACACCCGGCGGACAAGAATTGTCGGCTGGCAAGATTGTTACCTGACGCGCGACCAGCGGTCAGGCTGACGACAGACGCACGCAGACCACGTGATGCCACCAGAGGCAGTGGGCAGTTTTGCGTGCTAACCTCAGACCGAGCTGGGACCGGAGACTGGAAGGACATGTGTGATGAAAGCAAGGCGTTTGTGTGGATCTCTGTGGATGAAAGCCGAACGACTGATATCTTGAGCGTCAGACCTATGAGCTGTATTGTGGTTGTGAGAGTCGTGAGTTATATATTGTAGATTGTTGTAATTATCGTTCTGTATTTAATGTGGCAATAAATCCATAGAACTTTGTGTCGTTGTGACTTACGTCGAATCACGTTACACTTGTACTGTCTCACACGTGTCAGCGAAACGAGTCAATTATAAGATCCTGACATGTGTGGACGTGGGGGCTCGTCCGGGACATCTAACAGCTTTCGCCACGCCTTGGGGACTGTACGAATGGTGCAAACTTCCATTTGGGCTAGTCAATGCCCCAGCCACATTCGTACGCATGACACGACTCCTCCTAGCTGACATTCCTAATATCATTTGCTATATTGACGACATCTGTGTCCATACTGAGACAATGACGGAACATATAAAGACACTAGAACAGACACTAGAACGTATCAGACAGCACGGACTGACAGTGAAGCCTTCAAAGGTGAGCATGGCTTACCAAGAGATATCATTTTTGGGGTACAGAATATCCAATGGCTTTGTCATGACAGACAACAAAATTGTCTCCAAAATTCTAAAACTGTCACTTCCAACGAATAAGAAACAAGTCCGCAGTTTGTTGGGACTGATCAACTATTACAGAAATTTTATTCCTGATTTTTCAGAACTGACCGAGGTTTTTTCTAACTTACTAACCAAGGATAAGCCTGAAAAAGTTGTACACGATGAATGCCTACGAAATGCATTTCATAAAGTTTTGGCATACTTTTCTGATAAGAATTCGAATAATCTCATCCTTAAATTGCCCAACATCCATTTACCTTTCAGATTGAGAACAGATGCTAGCTCCGTTGCTATTGGGGCAGTCCTGTTGCAGGAATACAACAACATCCTGCATCCCATTTGTTTCATATCAAGAAAACTAAGGCCTCGAGAACGCGCATGGTCCATTCCGCAATTAGAAGCACTTGCCTTAGTAGAAAGTGTGACGAAGCTATCCAGATACCTTCTAGGACGTCACTTTATCATCGAAACTGACAACAGTCCATTACGGTATATAAATGCCGGAGTACCATCCAATAATATGATTGCTCGCTGGTCCTTGAAGCTTCAAAATTACAGTTTCGAAGTTCGACATATTCCCGGCAGAATCAATACAATTGCCGATCTTTTGTACCGTTGTCCGACCGACCCAGTAGCAATGTCTGAGTGCACTGTGTACTATTACACTCAGACCAACACAGCCACCAATGAGTGAATTTTGTTGCTATTCACCTACTGTGTAAGGTCTATAATTGAAATTGTGATACGGTTAAAAAAACCGACATGTATAATATACTTATTTTAATTAAGCCATGTAATGAGTGTAGTATAATTGTGAAGTGTGTGTTAGAAAGAGAACATTATTAATTGTAAATATACACCAAGAACAGTGTCACAGACGCTTAACCACTTACCAGAAGCGAACTTTACCATTTAACAGTGACAGCTGTGTGTGAATTTCTTCACCGTGATATTTTAACGTGTGCAAATGTGGACTGAACAGGGACTTCTACACCTCCTCTGCATCGAATTTAATCCAAAACGTTCGACGTTTTGAACATCAGAAATAAGAACAGTCGATCATTATCCAGAAGTTGTGAACACATCGGAAATAAGAACATTCCATCATAATCCGAAAGTTGTGATACTAGAACATCAGACACGAACTTTGAGAACATTTTACCATCCGTTACAAAATAAAACCGGAACAGTTGTGTTCAAACAGTGTAACAGCGACTAAATTTTGCGTTTCGTGTGTACTTCCTGTGTAATTTAAAAAGTATAGCAAAAGTAGCAGACGATATACACATATTCAAAAACTTATGACAATTGTAAAATCCTTTTGAATCTATAAAATATAATACACCAATTGGGTACTTATTTATTTTGATTAGTGTAATCTTAGAATCATATCTTGATTAATGTATTCATATTACCGACTTTTTCTCGTTAATATGAAGAAACGTCAAGCAATGACGCTAAGAAATTAAATAATTATTGTAAGTTATTGAATTTCTTGAATGTCAAAATTACTTCCCTTGCATTTGTGAATTACACCAAGGGCCATAATTTGAAACATATTCATTAATGTGTATTGTATAGATAGACATTTTGTTGCTCAAAGGTTTGGCACAGCAGGTAGGCGTCCACCAAGCATGTCATAGAGCTGCCAACATTGCAAACCAACATAACAGCTCCTGGCCAAATGAGGTCAGAGTTTGAGTGTTTAATACGACTCATATAAGGCCGTATTTCAGTCTGGCTAGATGGTTGTTGCAAAACAACCATATTATTACGTTTTTTTCAAATTGCTGCGAGGTAGATGCGAGAAGCTGGTACTACTGATCTGACTGGGTATTATTGCAATGGAGGTAACCAGGCATCAGGGGGATGAAACCTGATTTGTGTTAAAAGTTGTACTTCATTTGTCATTTCAATGCAACTTACATTTTTCGTATATATTTCTATGCCATATATGTATTTTCATGCATAACACTGGGAAAGAGTAGTCTCTGACATGAAATTAACACTACCCCAGTATATACATACATCATGAATGAAAGATGGCATCTTTCATTGAGGTACCCGGGGAGAATGTCAGAGCCTAGCTATGCAGCAACATCGTTACGACACCCGGCGGACAAGAATTGTCGGCTGGCAAGATTGTTACCTGACGCGCGACCAGCGGTCAGGCTGACGACAGACGCACGCAGACCACGTGATGCCACCAGAGGCAGTGGGCAGTTTTGCGTGCTAACCTCAGACCGAGCTGGGACCGGAGACTGGAAGGACATGTGTGATGAAAGCAAGGCGTTTGTGTGGATCTCTGTGGATGAAAGCCGAACGACTGATATCTTGAGCGTCAGACCTATGAGCTGTATTGTGGTTGTGAGAGTCGTGAGTTATATATTGTAGATTGTTGTAATTATCGTTCTGTATTTAATGTGGCAATAAATCCATAGAACTTTGTGTCGTTGTGACTTACGTCGAATCACGTTATACTTGTACTGTCTCACACGTGTCAGCGAAACGAGTCAATTATAAGATCCTGACACAACCCTACTTTTTGTGTGGCACTGAATCTGTTAAAAGAGTTTATGCACAGCTGTGACGGCCTGAGCACCTTTAAAAGATGTAATTAAATGAGTGAGAGAACAGTACTAAACCACAAAGCATACCATTATTAATAGTCAGCGCATCAAATTCACAAATGATGTCATTCTCTATCTGTACAAACAAGGACTGAATGTGTATGTACTGATCCTCCTTGGCAAGCAGTTGTACCTCACAGTTCAGGTAGCTACAATAAGTTACAATAAACAAATGAGATAAACAAGAGATAACAAGGCAGTCTGTAAATCTAATGTAAATTTCCTTTCACTCTTACGGATCTGCAGCTGTGGTTTAAGGGGTTAGTGAACAGTTTCACAATTTGACAACATTCTGTGTCAAAGGTTCATTCATTTCATTGTAATCATACATGCTGATCCTTTGACAGACATATCCAGCCCACAACAAGGTTACAAGTAAATTTTACATTGATATTTCCGTGTAGTGTTTTTCATGAAGTTTGCGTTTGTTTATTCTGTGCTGATGAAGGCTTTAGCCCCAACGTCCATTTTGTTACTGTTATCATGTTCTAGTAAAGCTAGCTGTCTACTTCTCATCTGATGGTGATTCAATGTGTCAAGGGTTCAAAATCCACTGCAGGCGATTTGGAGCAGATCACTTTGCACAGATTTCAATGGTATGAGAGTTGGCTGTTCAGGAAGCAATGGCAAACTACTGAACATTATTATTGCCTAGTAAATCACACACAAAATACTGAGGTTGACTGCAACATCCTGTACAAGGACATGGAATTAACTCTGAACAACCTGTGTGGATCAGTTGGGGCAGAATGTGTGTACACTGATCCTCCTCTATACAGCCTGTGTGGATCAGTTGCGGCTGAATGTGTGTATACTGACCCTCCTCTGTACAACCTGTGTGAATCAGTTGGGACAGAATGTGTGTACACTGATCCTCCTCTGTACAACCTGTGTGGATCAGTTGGGACAGAATGTGTGTACACTGACCCTCCTCTGTACAACCTGTGTGGATCAGTTGGGACAGAATGTGTGCACACTGACCCTCCTCTGTACAACCTGTGTGGATCAGTTGGGACAGAATGTGTGTACACTGACCCTCCTCTGTACAACCTGTGTGGATCAGTTGGGACAGAATGTGTGTACACTGATCCTCCTCTGTACAACCAGTGTGGATCAGTTGGGGCAGAATGTGTGTACACTGATCCTCCTCTGTACAACCTGTGTGGATCAGTTGGGGCAGAATGTGTGTACACTGATCCTCCTCTGTACAACCTGTGTGAATCAGTTGGGACAGAATGTGTGTACACTGACCCTCCTCTATACAACCTGTGTGAATCAGTTGGGACAGAATGTGTGTACACTGACCCTCCTCTGTACAACCTGTGTGGATCAGTTGGGACAGAATGTGTGTACACTGACCCTCCTCTGTACAACCTGTGTGAATCAGTTGGGACAGAATGTGTGTACACTGACCCTCCTCTATACAACCTGTGTGAATCAGTTGGGACAGAATGTGTGTACACTGACCCTCCTCTATACAACCTGTGTGAATCAGTTGGGACAGAATGTGTGTACACTGACCCTCCTCTATACAACCTGTGTGAATCAGTTGGGACAGAATGTGTGTACACTGACCCTCCTCTGTACAACCTGTGTGGATCAGTTGGGGCAGAATGTGTGTACACTGATCCTCCTCTGTACAACCTGTGTGAATCAGTTGGGACAGAATGTGTGTACACGGATCCTCCTCTGTACAACCTGTGTGAATCAGTTGGGACAGAATGTGTGTACACGGATCCTCCTCTGTACAACCTGTGTGAATCAGTTGGGACAGAATGTGTGTACACTGATCCTCCTCTGTACAACCTGTGTAGATCAGTTGGAGCAGATCACTTTGCACAGATTTCAATGGTATGAGAGTTGGCTGTTCAGGAAGCAATGGCAAACTACTGAACATTATTATTGCCTAGTAAATCACACACAAAATACTGAGGTTGACTGCAACATCCTGTACAAGGACATGGAATTAACTCTGAACAACCTGTGTGGATCAGTTGGGGCAGAATGTGTGTACACTGATCCTCCTCTATACAGCCTGTGTGGATCAGTTGCGGCTGAATGTGTGTATACTGACCCTCCTCTGTACAACCTGTGTGAATCAGTTGGGACAGAATGTGTGTACACTGATCCTCCTCTGTACAACCTGTGTGGATCAGTTGGGACAGAATGTGTGTACACTGACCCTCCTCTGTACAACCTGTGTGGATCAGTTGGGACAGAATGTGTGTACACTGACCCTCCTCTGTACAACCTGTGTGAATCAGTTGGGACAGAATGTGTGTACACTGACCCTCCTCTGTACAACCTGTGTGGATCAGTTGGAACAGAATGTGTGCACACTGACCCTCCTCTGTACAACCTGTGTGGATCAGTTGGAACAGAATGTGTGCACACTGACCCTCCTCTGTACAACCTGTGTGGATCAGTTGGGACAGAATGTGTGCACACTGACCCTCCTCTGTACAACCTGTGTGGATCAGTTGGAACAGAATGTGTGTACACTGACCCTCCTCTGTACAACCTGTGTGGATCAGTTGGAACAGAATGTGTGTACACTGACCCTCCTCTGTACAACCTGTGTGGATCAGTTGGAACAGAATGTGTGCACACTGACCCTCCTCTGTACAACCTGTGTGGATCAGTTGGGACAGAATGTGTGCACACTGACCCTCCTCTGTACAACCTGTGTGGATCAGTTGGAACAGAATGTGTGCACACTGACCCTCCTCTGTACAACCTGTGTGGATCAGTTGGAACAGAATGTGTGCACACTGACCCTCCTCTGTACAACCTGTGTGGATCAGTTGGGACAGAATGTGTGCACACTGACCCTCCTCTGTACAACCTGTGTGGATCAGTTGGGACAGAATGTGTGCACACTGACCCTCCTCTGTACAACCTGTGTGAATCAGTTGGGACAGAATGTGTGCACACTGACCCTCCTCTGTACAACCTGTGTGGATCAGTTGGGACAGAATGTGTGTACACTGACCCTCCTCTGTACAACCTGTGTGGATCAGTTGGGACAGAATGTGTGTACACTGACCCTCCTCTGTACAACCTGTGTGGATCAGTTGGGACAGAATGTGTGTACACTGACCCTCCTCTGTACAACCTGTGTGGATCAGTTGGGACAGAATGTGTGTACACTGACCCTCCTCTGTACAACCTGTGTGGATCAGGTGGGACAGAATGTGTGTACACTGATCCTCCTCTGTACAACCTGTGTGGATCAGTTGGGACAGAATGTGTGTACACTGACCCTCCTCTGTACAACCTGTGTGGATCAGTTGGGGCAGAATGTGTGTACACTGACCCTCCTCTGTACAACCTGTGTGGATCAGTTGGGGCAGAATGTGTGTACACTGATCCTCCTCTGTACAACCTGTGTGGATCAGTTGGGGCAGAATGTGTGTACACTGATCCTCCTCTGTACAACCTGTGTGGATCAGTTGGGGCAGAATGTGTGTACACTGATCCTCCTCTGTACAACCTGTGTGGATCAGTTGGGGCAGAATGTGTGTACACTGACCCTCCTCTGTACAACCTGTGTGGATCAGTTGGGACAGAATGTGTGTACACTGACCCTCCTCTGTACAACCTGTGTGAATCAGTTGGGGCAGAATGTGTGTACACTGACCCTCCTCTGTACAACCTGTGTGGATCAGTTGGGGCAGAATGTGTGTACACTGACCCTCCTCTGTACAACCTGTGTGGATCAGTTGGGGCAGAATGTGTGTACACTGACCCTCCTCTATACAACCAGTGTGGATCAGTTGGGGCAGAATGTGTGTACACTGACCCTCCTCTATAAACCTGTGTGGATCAGTTGGGGCAGAATGTGTGTACACTGATCCTCCTCTGTACAACCTGTGTGAATCAGTTGGGACAGAATGTGTGTACACTGATCCTCTTCTGTACAACCTGTGTGGATCAGTCGGAGCAGAATGTGTGTATATTGACCCTCCTCTGCTTATAGCTGGGCAACGAAAGACAAAAAAAACTAGGAGATGACACAATAATTTGATAACAACATGAAGCACTTTATGTGTCATTTTTAACATACATTTTGCGATTATGCAACTACTAACTTACAAACTTTTCAGCATGGGTGACTAGAGTTTGAAAACATTAAAGAGGCTACAGTGGCATAGTTCAATAACTTACAAGACCATGGTTCTCTAATCTCAGCCCTTCTTATCATCCATTCCTTGTGGCTTCGGTGATCATGTCGGTCCACAGCCTGCTGTCTCATGTACTGCTAATCTTCTTATCATCCAAGCTATATGGCATTGGTGATCATGTATGTCCACAGTATTCTGTCTTATGTACTGCCAGTCTTCTTACAGTCTATGCCATGTGGCGTTGTTGATCATGTCTGTCCACAGACTTCTGTCTCGTATGCTGCCTTTTGTGAGGGGTCTATAGAAGATAATTTTATTAGTTGTCTAGTGATCTCAATGTCTAGTTCATGCTGCTATTCTAGGGGTCAAGGCCCCCCGTGCTGTTCTGAGCTTGCCATGCTCGTTTATTTAATGTTCTAAGGGTTATTGGCTCACTGTTCTGTATCTGCCCGTAGGGGTATGTGTCTTCTACTTCCTCCACCTCATTCTGAAACCATAGACTATGCAAAATCATGCTATACTGATACATCTTACGCAAAGCACTGCACAGAACAGCATAGCTATGTAAATTAGGTGGTTATTATTTATTATGAACATTATCCACATAATTACTGCGAATTCACTAATTAAAATTAGTCTTAAAACACGCGCGCGCACACGCACATGCACACGCACACATATATATAAATCTGGCAGCAAGACGATATTTGCCACTGCCAACTTCAGGTTTTCGAAGTGTGATGTTTCTCTCATGGCATCTTAGTGCAGACTAACACTTTCATCAGTCCAATGTGTTGTTACGTAGTCAGTGGCTCCAAACGGACTTATATGAACAGACTTATTTTCAAAGGGTAACAAACTGGGCACACAGACCCGTCTTACATTCTTCCCTTCCAATCACTCATCTTTCGTACATCAATAGTGCATAATACATTCGCAGAGGAAAAAAAACATTGTTAAATGAATGTTGTAGACATAAACAATGCATATTCCATATTATGAGACACAAACCCCACACATCCACACATCCCCCACCCACCAACACATCCCCCATCCACCTCCCACCCACAGACACCCCACCACCCACACATACCCAACCCACATTCATCCCCCACCCACACACATCTCCCCACCCACACACATACATCCCCCACCCATACACTCATCCCCCACTCACGTACTCATCCCTCAACCACTCACACCCACACATCCCCCACCCACCCGTCAAAACACATACATCTCCCATCTACCCACCCACATTCACACACCCCAATAACCCACCCTCACACACATCCTTCACGCACCCGCACATCCAACCACACCTCCCCCACCCACCCACACACATCCCTCACTCACACATATCTCCCCTGCCACACAACACCCCACTCATATAACACCCCCCATCCACACAAACATCCCCACCAACACATCCCTCACCCACACACACATCTCCTTACACATCTCCCACCCACTCCCCACCTACAAAAACCCTCACCACCCACACATACATTCTCCACCCATCAGTCCAATGTGTTGTCACACAGTCAGTGGATTCAGAATGAGAAGGCAGAAGTAGAAGGCCCACAAAGCTATGGGCAGAGTTAGAATACACTGAGCCAAGAACCCTTGGAACATTCAATAAACAAGCGTGGCCAGCTGTGAACAGCTTGGAGGGCCTTGACTCTTAGTATTTGGTCAGTCATCATCATCACATGAGGGTTAAACTCAGCTCCACTAGAGTAATATGACTACAGGAAACCAGGTCCCTGACATATATCAAGAAACCCCTAGAAGAGCAGCATGAAAGCAACACTGAGACCCCCAACAAACTTTACTGTTTCCAACTAGCACAACTCTGGATCTGACCCAGCCTCATAAACATGCGTACCAATCAATTTTCAGAATTATATTAGAATTGTCTGGGAAAGAAAGAAGAAGAGGAAGGAAACTGATCCCCCAACTTCATTTGTTGTGATATAGAAAATTTTGAAGAGCTAACACTTCATATCCCAATGTTTGTATCTGATACAGAACTACATTTCATCCAGAGAAAATAAAATGACTTCTGAATGGATATCTGGGTAGTGAGAAAAAAAGCAGATCTCCAAGCATGTGATCTGTCATTGAACAACGGATTGGCACAATTAGTTGCTGTAACCTGGAGTTACAGAGGAAATCACAGCAGGACTGGCACAATTAGTTGCTGTAACCTGGAGTTACAGAGGAAATCACAGCACCGATGGATGTGTCTGGAGTGCAGTGATGATCATCTGAACTGAACTGAAAAATAACCTAACCTGAATGCTATACTGTGACAAGCCAGGATCAGCTGCCTGTGAACTTCAAACACTTCCCATCAAACACCAGAAACAGTGAATACTTCCCTTCAAACACCAGCAACAGTGAACACTTCCCATCAAACACCAGCAACAGTGAACATTTCCTTCAAACACCAGCTTCAGTGAACACTTCCCATCAAACACCAGCAACAGTGAACATTACCCTTCAAACACCAGCAACAGTGAACACTTTCCATGAAACACCAACAATGGTGAGCAAAATCACTGTGATTGTCTTACCTTTATGATGTCCCATTGTCAACTTCAGCCCTCAAACACTTCCCATCAAACACCAGCAACAGTGAACACTTCCCATCAAACACTAGCAACAGTGAACACTTCCTTCAAACACCAGCAACAGTGAACACTTCCCATCAAACACCAGCTTCAGTGAACACTTCCCATCAAACACCAGCAACAGTGAACACTTCCCATCAAACACCAGCTTCAGTGAACACTTCCCATCAAACACCAGCAACAGTGAACATTTCCCTTCAAACACCAGCAACAGTGAACACTTCCCTTCAAACACCAGCAACAGTGAACATTTCCCTTCAAACACCAGCTTCAGTGAACACTTCCCATCAAACACCAGCAACAGTGAACATTTCCCTTCAAACACCAGCAACAGTTAACACTTCCCTTCAAACACCAGCAACAGTGAACACTTCCCATCAAACACCAGCAACAGTGAACATTTCCCTTCAAACACCAGCAACAGTGAACACTTCCCATCAAACACCAGCAACAGTGAACATTTCCCTTCAAACACCAGCAACAGTGAACACTTCCTTTCAAACACAAGCAACAGTGAACATTTCCCATCAAACACCAGCAACAGTGAACATTTCCCTTCAAACACCAGCAACAGTGAACACATCCCTTCAAACACCAGCAACAGTGAACACTTTCCATGAAACACCAACAATGGTGAGCACAATCACTGTGATTGTCTTACCATTATGATGTCCCATTGTCAACTTCAGCCCTCAAACACTTCCCATCAAACACTTCCCATCAAACACTTCCCATCACACACCAACAATGATGAGAACAATCGCTGTGACTGTCTTACCTGTGATAGTGCCCAGGATAACTGGGAGAGTACAGAAGCTTGGGTTGTGTTGTCACTTCAAGTTTCCGCTCATCATAACAGGAGTACTGCGACACTGGAAAATGAATTCATACTATCTTTGACATGTTTACTCCTTTCAGCCATTAATATTATTTACTAGGGGCAGGGAGACACAGTGGCACAGTTGTTAGCATGCTTCCCTGCCAGACAATGGTCTGGGGTTCAACCTCTAGCACAGGCAGGACTATTTGTTCCAACAGTAAGGCTCTGGGGGCCATCCCAGCCTCATGACGTGGGGAACCAGAAAACTTTCAGGATATTCCTGGGTAGCCAGAATATGTGAAGGTCTAACACATCAAATCCAAATGGCAGTATCTATTCCTTTCTTTTTTCTTTTGTTCGCTTGCTTTAACTCGAGTGTAAAAAAATGTTTGCATATCCTTTACAGGACATTGCTGTCAACATCAGCATCTGTCAGCTGATTGTTGATTTCTTGGCAAGATTACGCTCAATAGTTTACCATTGCTTTCTGAGCGGTCGGCTCACATACCCCGTAAGTTACCGATATGATTCGAATCACTGCTGATTCTCACCGTCGTCACGTTACCTATGAGAGAATATGAGATTACAGAGAAAAGTCGCTAACGTCTAGGCCAGGAAGCTGGCAACTCGAGTGTAGACACCAGCAATAAGGAAAAGCTAACCCACTCGCAAAAATCAGTCCAGTGCACAACCCAATGGTGGCAACTACTAGAAGCAGTAGCGCATGTGTGGACTACCCTTGAGTTGAAAGCAAGCGCACCAAACCAAAAGGGGACATTAATCTCACACAGACTGTTTTTACTTCCCATGACATTTTTGGGTACATATTTTGGCCTGATCAACCTGAGAACACAAGTTAATGTAAACAATAGCTGCCTCAAGGGTGATTTGAATATTCCACCATCGTGCCAGAAAGCAGGCATGCCAGCCACTGCACAACTGCAGCTAAGCTGATTAAAAGCAAAGTATAGCCTTTATTTAGCTTGCAAGTTAATCCCCAAGAAACGAAACAAATAATTGTTATTTTCCAGCATTAAAAAAAAAAACACAAACTAATATGATAAGAACAGACTGCTGAGAGAACACTTACCTGCGCTGAACTCAATCTGGAACCCTGTGCCTTCACCAAATGCTCCTGTGTTGTAGGTCAGGCTGACAGTTCCCACAGGTAGGATCATTTCCTGGGCATACATATTTCCACACCAGGAGATATTCTTGTTAGCTGTAGAGTATCAGGTCACGCATTAGACTAGTGGTTCTTAACCGGTGGGAATTTTAGGGTTTCCAGGGGTAGGGGGGGTGGGGGGGGGGGGGGAGAGATTAAGATTATTTCAAGATAGTGTTAATACAAGAACCAATTACTTGATATTGTTTTTCCCTCCATACTTTACATTTCTGTACTTCTCGCCCTTCTGAAATTCGTTTTATAACATAAGTAGACCTGCAAATCATGTTTTATGTAGACGTCTAGACTTGTTCTAGTATGTGTTATTAAATTTAGCTTCCATTTGTACGTAACACTGTGTAGGGGAGGGGGGCGGGATTTATAGGGAGGAAATACGAAAGGGGGGAATGATATTCTGAACATGTGAAGGGGTGCATGGGCCAAAAAAGGCTGAGAACCACTGCATTAGACAACAGTAAGATGCTACAGTCATAGGCTTTATGTACACTCAAACTACTCCAAATACTCGCTGGCACCTGGCTGTCTTGACAGACAATAGTCTGTTACATTGTGCTTCAAAACGGGCATAATAACTACAACCTATAGTGGGGACCAGGGCTGGAGTTATACCTCTCCATAACACAAAGTCTGGGCTGAATTGTAGAGGCCTTGTTTTGTCCATGCAGCCTGATTCCTCTCTCAGCCTGCCTAGTTTACTCCAGAGGAAAGATAACACCAATACATCTGGAACAAGAGAAGCTGCAGAAGCTGTTGGATGATCAAAGCAATGGTCTTACTGTCTGCCTGTCCTGTCTGCGTTTCCATCCTAGACCAGTTGCCAACCAAGGCTTAAGATCTGGTCAGACCTGCCATGACATTTAGTCTTTAGGTTGCATTTCCTCGCACTAGGGTAAGGCCTGTACTCTCCAAATTGCATACCTCTGCTCATAGCCATTAGCACAACACAGAGTGTTGGGTTTGGTGATGGCTGCCCAACATTCAGCGCTAACAGAGAGCAGGTAGTACTGTCTACTGTCATAAGGTAGCTCAGTCATATCTGACTAAGACCTGACATACCAACATTCGGTGCCAACAGACAGCAGGTAGTACCATCTACTGTCATACGGTAGCTCAGTCATATCTGACTAAGACCTGACAAGAATACTATCACTATAATACTATAAAATTAGAAGTAAACCAGTGTAGGGGTTGAATCCCCCTACCTTAGCATCAGCACACTGGATGTTTAAGAATAAGCGTTCTTATCTATTTAGCCATCCATTCTGACCTCCAGACACAGGTTTGACGTCTGGGCTTGTCATCTACGAAGGTGAGAGAAAGTCTGGCCACCTATTCCTCAGTGCATTCAGGACTACAAAATGTGATGTCACTATCATATCACATGCACATAGCAGAATATCACTTCAGGGCATATTTTTGTTAGTGTCCGGTACAGAATCACAACATCTGTCCCCCAGTGCATTCCAGCCACTGTACAGCTCCATCTAGCTCAGAGATTTCCAGACGTAAAGACACATAAAACTATAATAATGAAGTTGAGAAAACATAATGAATATTATAAACCAGAGCATGAAAGCTAATTGTAGCTAATAGACTACAATGGCTGGGGAATATAGAAAGAATGGAAGATAATAGGGAAACAAAACATGCTTACACTCAGGAAATAAATGACCGTAGACCCCGAGGTAGACCAAGAAGACGGTGGAGAGATAATACATATACAGACCTACAAGCACTTGGAATCAACGACTGGCAAGAGAAGGTCAACCAGAGAGACGAATGGAGATGGATTGTATCTGCAGCAAAGAACCTCAATGGTTCGGAACGCTGAAGAAGAGGAAGAGCATGAAAGCATTAACAAGCAGAAAGAAGCAGACATGGACCTAATGAGTGAATAGTTTGTGGATTACAAGAAGTGCTAACACAGAATACTGATGACTATGCCTCATAAATATAGTTCACAAATAAACACACGTACTATGGTTTTGGTGCACATAGAAGGAGAAGGACGAACGAACGAATGAACAAATTTTATTTTCAAAGGGTTAAATATTGGACATGCAGGCCCATCTAACATTCTGCCCTTGGAAGTAGAGATTAGACGACGCACTAGACAACATAAAATTTGAAAGCTATAGTTACTGACTGGGATTTGAACCTGTCACCTCCAAATGACGACAGTGCCTCACAGTAGGAACAAGTGTACTCCGACACATGACCAACTTGACACTCCAATAAAAGTGTCTTCATTAGCCATGTCTATCAGTATTCATATGCTTGTCGCTTGTCACTACCTTTGTCTTAAAGCTGAAAATTAAAGGAATTGACGGAAGGGCCGTTTGCACGAGGCTCTAGGCTACCATTTGTTGTTGAGAGCCAATATATACAGGGATAACTGGCCTGTGGCAGCCTAACGTCCACTGCATCTGCATCCGTCTCCAGTCATCTTGCCATGCTCGACACTGGAACCAGATGGATGCAGACGAGGGAGTGAGGTCGGCGGAGTTGCGCAACCACTTCCTCACTATAATCCAAACTAAAGCGCAAATCATTCGTTCTTCATCAAATCAAAAGATGCAATGAATGAATGGTCCTCATCATTCGTGATGGACGAACATCCTATCATACAGATGAACCTACAACTATGGAATACGGACAGAATTCATATCAAACCATTGAGATAGCACCATAGGTCTCATAATTTTATATTAAACCAGCATGGGTCAAATAAGCACACAAACACATCGGACCGTAATGCTATGTCGAGTATATTCATAAACATTTAAAGAAGAGAAATGATTAATGCTGGTTTAATATAAAATTATGAGACCTATGGTACTATCTCAATGGTTTGATACGAATTCTGTCCTTATTCTGTAGTTGTAGGTTCATCTGTATAATAGACCTGACTAATGAAGACACTTTTATTGGAGTGTCTAGTTGGTCATGCATCAAAGTACACTTGTTCCTGCTGCGAGGCGCCATCGTCATTTGGAGGTGACAGGTACGAATCCGAGTCGGTAACTATAGCTTTCAAATTGTATGTTGTCTAGTGCGTACTCTCCTCTCTACTTCCTTCTTCTCCTTCTGTGAGTGCCAAAACAATACTATGTGTGTTTATTTGTGAACTGTCTTAGTGGCCTCAAAGGTTTCCCCAATTGATTTCCTACATAAATATAACTGTAAGACAGAGAAAGTGGTTTTTTGTCATAATGAGAAGAGAGGCATTGGAGAACACTGTGATGACTGGAAAGCTCAGCGCTAGAAGAGGAAAAGGCACACCAAGATAAATTATGCTTGGTGGACTAAAGTGGTGGCATGGAGAAATATCATCAGCAGATTGATACAGAACACCAAGGACTGAGATCTGTAGAGAGACATGAATGCCTAGGCAACTCTGCAAGACACATACTGATGATGATTTGATACAGAACACCAAGGACAGAGATCTGTAGAGAGACATGAATGCCTAGGCAACTCTGCAAGACACATACTGATGATGATTTGATACAAACAAACAAAACTTTAAAGTTTTCTGTATCTACATTTCCTTGATTGGTGATTGTGTGTGTTAGGAAACATGTTATTTAACATCAAAGTTTGTGCACCTGTAAGTGTGCAGGACATACAACAAATACACATCTACAACAAATACACAAGTTTATGCACATGTGAGTGTGCAGACATACAACAAATACACATTTACAATAAATACACATCTACAACAAATACACATCTATAAGAAACCTACCACCACTATCTGAGAATTGGAGGGTGATCATTTCAGAGTATGGACTACAATCATTGGATCCCATAAGGTCAAAAATGCGAACTCTCATCTTTAGGGTGTAGGCGAGATCATTTATGTAAAATCGAGTTCGACAAACAAGATTTGACCTGTGTGAGTAAAATAGAAGCAATTGGAGTCAAGCATCAGTTAATAATAAGATAAGAAAAGCAATTTATGTTAAGATTTGTATCCAGTGTGCTCTCTCCCTCTCTTTAGATCAAAATCAAACCTTTACCTCCCATGTTCATGCTCTCGTTAAACAAATAGCCAAACAAGTGTACCAACTTGCCAAAATTAAAAACTTCCTCGACGAAAACACAAGAAAGATATTCTATACTTCCCATATACAAACTCATATTGATTATTGCTCCACAATCTTGGATGGATGCTCCAAATCAATAACAAAACGCCTTTATTCACTCCAGAAAAGGGCAGTACGTTTAATTAATGGTGATAAGCTTACCAACAATTCTAACCTACATAAACGTTTTCGGTTACTGCCACTCCACAAACGCCTACTTTTTAATAAGGCTAAACTAATTCACAAAATCCTATTTCAAAATGCTCCAAGCTACCTTTGGCCATTGTTTAAATATAACGCAAGACATAGCGAACGACTAAATATACTTCATGTCCCTAAACCTAGGATAGACTTATATAAAACAAGCTTAGCATACTCTGCCGCTCAGTTGTGGAACAATCTTCCACAAGAAATCAAAGACACCACCAATCATTATACATACATTCGCAACCTGTTTGAACACTACCTCAGTACAGACTACATGCCCCCATAAACAAAAACAAAAAAAGACAATAATAATGGTAAATTATCTCAAACGACAACTAGCCAAAAAACATTTCCATATGTATAGCACGTTACACCTTCCTTAGGTATTTATAATGCCCATGTTAAACATTGCCTCAGTGAGTCATTTGTTATTGATTATTTTCCATGCGTCTTAATGCTTATTGTTCGTTTGTTGTCAAAAATTTGGTTCATAAGTGATGTTGAATGAAAGAATGTATGAGAGGAAATAGAGAAGAAGGGCAGAATGTCAGACGGGCCTGCGTGCCCAATTCTTAACCCTTTGAAAATAAAGATTTTCATTTGTTCATTCGTTCGTTCTTTCCTTAACCTATAAACTACTTACTGACAACTGTACCATCTATGTGTTCCCTGTATTGAATTTAAATAATGAAGACACAAACAATAGATTGCACGATTTATTGCCTGGCATATTTTGTAGCAACTTGTCAGGTACATACTGCAGAAATCAGACAACATAAACTAAAGTGATGACATGAATTCTTCAAGTTGAATTATACACATATTCACACAGTAATTTCAATTGTCTGCCATGGTAATTTTAAACTGACTATCATGTCATTCTGTTTGCACAATCGATGGCTTCAGCGACCGTAACACCATTTTGTGTGTTTTAAACAAATGTACCAACCACATTTATCTCATTCCCCTTGGCTAGGAATGCAGAATGCTAAGAGTGAACTAAAACAGAAGTGCAACAATTGATAAATGACAGCTCTTATACACACGCATGGTTCTGATGTGTGCCGTGAGAGGTCAGGATGGGCATTCTCAGCCAACTGTTGAGAACAGATGATTGCAGAACACACAGGTGTATATGTAACAACTGCATCCAGCATGTGAATGGAGATAGAGGCAGTCAGTGCAGCTTTGTGGTTATCTGAGACTTGGCACATGGTGGTCACAGCTGTGTCTAACTTGGGCAATGCTTCAGAAGGTCCATGGCTGGTGGCTATGGCATAAATGATTCAGTTACACAGGCACATCTCTACAAGATCACTGGTGAATCTACTGCCAAATGACCGCTGGACATCCACTGAAATGAGCAAGCTGATGAGCTGACTTAATGGGCATAAACTGTGGGAACGCTGAGGACAGATCATTTGTATCACATGGGCCATTTGCCATAGACTGACACAGTTGGGTGAATGAAACCGAATTCGAATTTTAGACTTGGTGTCATTTTTGTGGCTAACCAACTCTCAACAGGGATAATCAACACCTTTCCTAAAACTCCTGCTGTTAGAGATTGAGCAATTATGGGTTTGTCCCCATGCAATGACATTGGTTTTTCCCCAGAAATCAGAGCTCAAGTGTTAGGAACAGTGTCAATATTTATGTGTTCGTGATTCGTGAACCACTGAACAAATGCGACTGCAGGTTGGTGTGTAGTGAGCTAAAAGACCACCGAATGATGAACGAACGAACAAACTTTATTTTAAAAGGGTAATAAATTGGGCACGCAGGCCCGTCTTACATTCGGCCCTTTCAATCACTCATCTTTCATTCATCAAATGTGCATGTTACATTAACATAGGGGAAAAACATTGTCAAATTGATTTTGTAAGCAAAAACAATGCATATTATGCATGATACATTCACATGAGAATAAAAAAAAAACATTATCAAATGAAAGTTGTAAACATAAACAGTGCATATTTCCATGTTGTGAGACACATCCCCCATTCACCCTCATATCCCACAGCCACCAACACATCCCCCTCCCACAAAACCTCCCCAACCCACCCACACATACCCCCACGCACTCACACAGAACCAGGCGAACATACATGCCGCCACACACCCACTGATCCCCCACCCACACACATTTCCCCAAGAAGAAGAAGAAGAAGAAGTAGAAGAAGAAGACCAAGAAGAAGAAGGAGGAGGAGGAGGAGGGGGAGAAGAAGAAGAAGAAGAAGAAGAAGAAGAAGAAGAAGAAGAAGAAGAAGAAGAAGAAGAAGAAGAAGAAGAAGAAGAAGAAGAAGAAGAAGAAGGGGGAGGAGGAGGAGGAGGAGGAGGAGGAGGATAATAATAAGAAGAAGAAGAAGAAACCACACACACATACCCCCGCCAACCCACATATCCCGCATTCTCACAATTTTCCCCACCCACCCACACACACATCAGCCAACCTACACCCACTCACCCACCCAATATTCGCCAACTCTCAACTACACATCCCCACCCATAAACACATCTCCCCACCTGCCCACACATATTCCCCACCCATAACCGAAAAACACACACCTCCCACCCACACACACCCCGCCACCCACATATACCCCACCCACATACATCCGCCGCTCACACACATCTTCTCACAACTACACACATCCCCCCACCCATACACTCATCTCTCACACACATCCACCCACTCACGTACTCATCCATCAACCACTCACACCCCCACATCACCCACGTGCCCATCAACACATGCATCTCTCATCCACCCTGCCACCCACCCAGCCAAACACACATTCCCCCATCCTCGCATACATCCTTCAATCACCTGCACATCCCACACATCTCCCCTCCCACACAAAACTCCACCCATAAACAATTCCCCACACACACATCTCCCATACACATCTCCCCACCCACTCACACATCCTCCACCTACAAACATCCTCACCACCCACACATACATCTTCCACCTACTCACATTTACCCCATCCACACTCACACACTCCCACCCACACAGACATATCCCATTCACAGAAACCCCTCACACCCATTACACACCCATCCCCCAACCCACACAATCTCCTACACACCCATTCACCCACCCAAACACACACTCCCTACCCCACCCCCTCCCAACCCACCAACACCCACATACTTCCAACTATCCTCTCAAATATCCACCACCGACTACACATCCCTTCACACATCCACACATCACCCATTAACCCATACACATCCCCCACACACAACCCCTCCACACATACATTCCCCACACCCCCACACACACCCATATCCCTCACATACATGATGCAAGCAATGAACAGTGTCGCTAATGGCAACTGGTTTGATTTTTACCAGCCAATCGGAGGTTGATTTTGGAATAGCCCTCGTATCTCCCTTGTCCATTTTGAGTGTTGCAATTACTGGTGCTCTTAAAGCCAATTATCTGTTCGCTCATTGCCAGCACCCCAGCATGACCTAGACAGAGCAACCATGTAAGTCTTTATGGGGAAGATGTGTGGTGACTTGCCATGCAGCACTGGGTTTGTGCTGGGAACGGGTGAGAGGGTGATAGGCAGACATAGCATAATGTTGGTGGTGATAATGATGATGTTGATGGTGGTGGTGATAGTGATAATGGTGGTGATAATTGTGGTGATAATTGTGGTGATAATGATGCTGGTGGTGGTGATAGTGATATTGGTGGTGATAATGCTTGTGATAATGATAATGATGCTGGTGATAATGGTAGTAATAATGATGATGATGATGATGGTTATAATGATGATGATGGTTATAATGATGATAATGATAATGATGATGATGAAACAACAACAACAGGAAAGTATCTTACACTAGGTTCACTGCAGGATTTCTCAAAGTAACTGTAAACCCGCGGGTTGGCTTCACCCAGTTCGTGTCATTCCAGTTGCAGTTCTCAGTTAGCATCTGGTGATCTACAAGAAAAATAACAGAAAACACATAACCCCATGCCACTGTACGTAGTGGCTAGACACTTGCCTGCTATCCTAATAGTCATGGATTCAATCTGCATCGAGGCAAAAATCACATTTGTAAATGGACCTGGACTTCAGGTCTGTACTGGCACCTGGCCATCTTGACAGACGATAGTTTGTTACATTGTGCTTCCAAAAAAAAAAAAAAAGCATAATAACCAGAACCCATGGCAGTAGCGGATGTGACTGATCAGATCAATTTGTGTGGTAAATGTTCATCCACAATGAATGCATGTGAACACATGGTCATTTTCACCATCACGAACAATCTTACATCTCACACGCTCATTTTCTCCTGGGTATGCCAGGTCTACCAGCCTACAATGGGTACCAGCAAATATCTTGGGAAGTAAAGGCAGCTGGTGTGACATTCACTACATCACCCACCGATTACCGATCTCATCATCTCATCTCATCTCATCTTGTTCCTCCTGTACCTTGCAGTGTCGAGGTGAAGCATAAATAGCGGGAGAGTGCCCATCCATCATCTCATCTTGTTCCTCGTGTACCTTGCGGTGTCAAAGTGAAGCATAAATAGCAGGAGAGTGCCCGCTTATGGGCTTCATATATCAAGATTCCCATGGAATATCTCATTCCCCCCTGTCCATTGTTTACACGACCGGCCTCTTATTCTGCTTCCATTTGGTCTGTAAATCATTGCTTGTTGTGGTATACTGTTGGTAGCCGGGAGTCTCTGTGGTGAAGTGGTCAAGCCGTTTGACTCATACTCCGAAGGTTGTGGGTTCGATTCCGGGCCGCACTCTTCGGTTTACGAGTTAAATGTTTCGGAGACTCCTGTGGGTCGTCGCTAAAAGCTACGGAGTTCGTGCTTTGTGCGACGCTTTCCGTGCTGCGGAAAGAGACCGAGCCATATGGGATAAAACCCGGTGCAATGAAGTCGACCCTGTCGACTTTTAAGCGACTTTTTAAGCGACTGTTGGTAGCCAAGTGCCCGCTGATCTATAAAAACAGGGGTCCTGCGCTATATGCAAATGTGCCATTAGGCATGTAAAGAGGGACCTTTACTGACTCTACAATACAGATCACATTCTTCTTACATCAAGCAATATTTCCAATCCTAATCATGTGAATTCAATCACAAGCATAGGAGGAAATTATGGCTGACATATTGCATATAAAGGGAAACCCCACATATGGTGGGCATCAGTCCTTTGTGAGTGTTATCAAACCCTGTGCATTTTTGCTACACTGTTTATTATAAATCATCATCAAGTGCCATGCTGATAAGCGTGGGCAGTCATGGTTCAAGATCTCACAAGGTCCCTAGTTGTGGATCAGATCTGTGTTCCTGACCTGATCATGCTGTGTGGCAAAGCTATCCAGGTAGTTATCTCTTTGCCTACCTATGACTCTTTTCCCATTAATTTTGGCAATTATCACCAAGTTTTTAAACTGATTACTTCTCATAACATGCCCAAAAATGTCTTGAATGTCTACATCTAAAGTCTCTAAACTAAAACTTTTCATTTGTTTCTTGATAGGCTGTCTCAAATTTCTGTCTGACCGTCCAGTATTCTTCGCATTTTCATCAGAAACCATATTTCCACTGCCATTAGATGTTTCTCAGCTTGCCTGCTAATTGTCCATGTTTCACATGCATTTAACACGCATTCTTCTCATATCACACACTATTTCCAATCATTCATAAAGAGAACTGGTTACTCACATCAAAAGCAGACTGTCCATATTCTTTGAGCAAGTCATGAGGATGGGAAGGCTGGAGTATGTAGTGATGATGGGAAAATTGGAGGGGCAAAGAGGCGAGGGGATCCAAAAAGAGAAGCTGCTGAACAGTTTGACATCATGGAAGGACGAATGTCAGTATCAAAACTTATTGGCAGTACACGAGCTGTGGGCATGCATGACGACAAACGCCATATGACATGGACTATAAGAAGCTGCCCTTATAAGCCAGCTCTGTGGCAAAGGAGGTTACAAATGCAATTCACAATCCCGCATCACGTGTTCGAAAACCAGCTGTGGGTGATTGGCAGCAGATCGCCAGTGCGTTGGTTTTCATACAAAGGTATGAGTGCCTTTCATTCAGAAAGCAATGGCAAACTTCTGCCAAGGAATCACAAACAACCAAAAAACACTGGGGTTGACTGTCATGTCCTGTAAAAGATATGCAACTTATAATATATGTTGATTCAAACGCTAATTGTTAACATACACAAGACAGAAGACTGTGAACACAATAGGGCATGGACTATAAGAAGCTGCCCTTATAATAGATGTTGATTCATACGCTAATTTGTAACATACCTTGGCAGTACACAAAAGGGATAGAGACCAACACCATAAGCACTGCATGACTCAGTGGGACCACCTTCATTATCAAAACAGCCATTGTTGTGAAACATAGGATGATAAATTAAAAAACTGTTCTTGATTCAACATGCTCAAACAATGAACAGGTTAGATGACCTGTGGAAGAGAAATAAAAGAATTAACTTAGTGACTGACTATCTTGATTCAACATGCTCAAACAAACAAGAATAACTTAGTGACTGATATCTTGATTCAACATGCTCAAACAAAAGGATTAACTGAGTGACTGATTATCTAGAATCTCAAGGCATATATAATGGTGCTCAGCCTCTCACAACAGATACTGGGTGTCAGACTGCTTCCTGCTGATTGTTGACACACATCATCTGTGAGATTCTGCTGGCTGCTGCCTACCTAACTGTAATAATAAGGAGATTGGTTCATCAATCTGCCTGTCAGAAACAAGTAATTCTTCTCCTTTCCCTTCCTTTATCCATTATCCAGCATTAAGGCTAGAAGCCTTCAACCAAATCACCCCCAGCCCTCCGTATCATTAGCTATCCCATGGAGCTCTCTCCATTTCCTCCTCATTTTGTTCATGTGTGTTCTTCTTTTCTTTGTGTGTTTTGGGTCTTCCTCTATTTCTTTAGCCTTGTGGATTCCTAACATAGACCTTTCTATTCTCAGTTCTTCTCAATGGATGTCCTACCCAACATCAGCATTTTTCTCCACCTCCTTATTCAATGGTATTTGTCCTAGTTCTCTCCAAGAGCTCCACATTGGTTCTTCTGTTATACTATTTTAATCCTTCTGTTTTGTGTAGGACACCACTTAATTAATCTTTGCAGCTTATTTGTAATTGGTATTAGTCATTTCCCATGCTTCTGATACATAAAGAAGTACCGATTTATCGTCAGAATGGAATATTTCAAGTTTGGGGCAAAGTTTAATTCCTGTTGACTTTCTAGTCAAAATTCCTAGTGCTATATAAACTCCTCCAGCCTTCTGTATAATTAATCTGATATCTCTAACTGTTCCCAAATATTGTCTACACTGCTACCTAGATAGGTGTATGATTCCATCTCTTGGAGTGAGGTATCACCAGGGAAGGTGAGGTATCACCAGGGAAGGTGTGGTATCACCACGGAAAATCAGGTTATCATTTGCTAGATTTATAGAGAATAGTTAGTTATCTGTTGGAGTACCATCTACTGAAAGTGAGTTTTCACCAGGGAAGATCATGTTATCATTTGCTAAGTTTATAGAGAATAGTTAGTTATCTGTTGGGGTGTCACTTATTGAAGTAAGGTATCACCAGGGAAGATCAGGTTATTGCTTGCTTGCTTGCTTGTGTTCGTTGGCTTGAGCTCCAATGTGAAGCCCTGTATGTCGGATGAAGGCATCCTGTTGTCCAACATCAGTGTGATGTCATACCAGACTGAGGTTTGCGTGGGTATCCGTTGTTCCATGCCTGGCTTACTGGTGTGCAGACTGGTGGTTCCTCGCCGTACAGGCAGACACTCTCCGACTTCGGAGGAAGATCAGGTTATAATTTGCTTGGTTTATAGAGAATAGTTAGTTAGTTATCTGTTGGAGTATCATCTATTGAAGTGAGGTATCATTAGGGAAGATCAGGTTATCATTTTCTCTCAGCCATAAGCAGATGAAAAGGTTGGAAAGGATACAGAATGAAGCTATGCGTATTATTCTTGGATGTACAAGAGATACACCAGGGTGATATGCTACCTTTTTGATATTCCAACAATGGGGGACAGAATACATATTTGCTGAGCACGTGCCTATCTCAGAGTCATCACAAACACACAACATCCACTACATAGTGAAATTAAGAAGGTAAAGGGCAGCAGGTTAAAAAGAGGAAAGTCAGTGGATGGGTCAAGCCGAAGACATTCTTCAGCAGGTGTGTTCACTTGAGGACTTAGAACCTGGCGAGGAGTGGGTACAAGTGCCAACAATGTTCTGTACATCCTTTTCAGTTTGCATCCAACTAGACAGGAAATGCAGACAAGAAAATCCAGCTACTGTGGAGGCGGAAGTACAGGCTCTGATCTTCGAGAATTCTTTAGAGGGTGATGCTGTCATTTACATGGATGGGTCGAATTTACATTTGATGAGTGAGAAGTTCATGGGCCTTTACGGCTCAGGCCGGAAGGAGAATTGTGAAGGAAGAGTCTGGTGCTTTTGCTTTGACCACAAGTAGCCTGACTATGGAAGTCATGGCAGTAAGTAAAGCAATAACTATGGCTCGAGACACAGACATTCACTCAGGCATGTGTCCTTAGTGACTCAATGAGTATGCTCAGGAAGATAGAGATGTGGTGGGTCCGAAGTAAGTGGTTGCTGTCTTTGAAGCGGTCTCAGCTGGCAAAGATTAGTTGCATTTTTGATCCAGGGCATGCAGGTGTACAAGGAAATGAGCGGGCTGACAAGCTTGCAGGTAAAGCTACTGTAGAGGGCGGATGAGCCATGGACCAGGCTGATATACTGAATGCTCTACGAGAAGTAAGTCGTTTATGAGAACCAGGTGATGACTGTGAATCTACAACCATGGCCAGACTGCGAGAACAGCAAGTTAAAAGAGGTGTGGCCAAACAAGAACACTACGCAGGAAGCCAAAGAAGATTAATAAACCAACACAAAACTGGTGTCGTGAGCCGCTACACGCTGCGGGATTTGCTGAGGAGAGTATCTGAGCACTTATGGACTGAATGGTTCGATGTGCAATGAGGATTGATCTGTTGACGAACTAACTCCTCAGGGAACATATTCCATGTATTATCAAGGTAAGTGTTCACCTGTAATGTGTATACTCGAATTACAGCGTATGTCCTTATGACTGTAGCAAAGACCGAATAGTGTAGCCTGGGTGAGGTTGGTTGAAGCTATAGACCGGTTTAGCTTTCTAAATAATCAAGTTTGTAATCAGCGCAAACGCCCAAAACAACTGGTCATTTAACCTTCATTATTTATGGAAGGGACTGACCTTCTCAACTCAAGTTCAGTGCAAGACTCAGCCTTTGTTGTTGGATCTACGATTTACCTAAAACACAATGTGTAAGCAAATCAAAAACCTTATCTAGCGAATACAACACCTTGATCCATGGAATCTTTAAACTGTATGTTGCTCTTTGAAGCACAAAAATAAAGAAAAACGTAAAGATGTTGCCACTCGGTTGAGATGTGAACTGACTTCCAGATCGTCGTTACCTAATTAGCATTTCCCGATCTCGAACCCGAGGCTATTAATGATTCACGCTTAGATCGTAGATAGTGCCTATTATTCTCGAAGAGGCTAGTTCTGCTGAGTACTGTTAAGTAGTCTTCCCTCGTTCTCCAATCCATTTCTTCTCATAACATGTATAAATAATTTTGACAGTCTATGTCTAATTTCTCTAATCAATTTACGATTTTCATTTGTCTCCTGTAGTACTTGGTCATTGGTTTTTCTGACTGTCCATGGTATTCTTTGCATTTTTCTCAGAAACCACATTTCTGCAGCCATCAGATGTTTCAAGCTTGACTGCACATTGTCCAAGTTTCACATCCATACAAAAGAACAGGCTCTATGTATCCCCTCAACACTCTTTTTCTCGTTTCAATTTAGTTAGTTAGCTAGTCTTTCCTCTTGAGCCTAAGGCGGCACATAGAGCAGAAGTCCTGTCTCTCCATGCCTGGCGGTTCGCTGCTACCTGTTGTAGATCTTGGATATTTACTTGGCCATTGAATGAGCCTTCTCTAATGATTGTTCTACGCAGGGTCTCTCTTGGTCTTCCCCGTTTTCTTTTCCCTACCGGTGACCATATGAGGGCTTGGTAGGGGAGTCTTGTTTTGTCCATTCTGAGTACATGGCCGATGTAATTCCAACGGCGTCTTCTTATGAAATTGGATACTGTATCTTGCTTAGTCTCTTGTCTTATTTGCGAATTGGTTCTGAAGTCTGTCCAGTGGATGTTTAGAAGTCTTCTAAGACATTTGTTCTCAAAATTGTCTAATTTTTTATCTAAAGCTACCGTTGATTTCCAACTTTCACATCCATACGTTAACACTGGAATCACACAAGAGTTGAAGATTTTAAGTTTTGTGTGTTTGCTGAGTGTCTTTGACTTCCAGATGTTTGACAGTTTATTGAAGGCACTAGATGCCAGTGCGATTCTAGATGATATTTCTGGTGTTGAGTCCCCTGTAGATGTCATTTTGCTTCCTAGGTATGTGAAGCTGTTGACTTTTTCAAGAACGTAGCTGTTCAATTTGGTGTCATCTGAACTGTTGGTAAGATCAATAGTCTTTGTTTTTGTGGTGTTAATTTGGAGACCAATTTGCCCTGAAACATTTTGGAGGTGGTTTATTTTCTCTTGGACATCCGGGTGTGTTGAACTCAAAAGCACTATGTCGTCGGCAAAGTCCAGATCTTCTAGAATTTTGTCAACCCAATGGATACCCATATTTGTGTTGTTTGTGCACTTGCGCATGACCCAATCGATAGCTATTCCAAAAAGCATCGGTGATAAGACACAACCCTGTTTCACTCCTGTTTCGACTGAGAACCAGTCAGAGTTGCCTGTTTCTGTTCTTACGCAGCAACGTGTCTCTTTGTAGAAAGATTTTATGACATTGGTATATTTGGTAGGAAAACCATAGATGTTAAGTAGATTCCAAAGTGAAGGACGGTGGATGCTGTCGAAGGCTTTTTGAAAGTCGACAAAGTTGGTGATTAATTTCGACTGGAATTCTATGGAGTCTTCAATGATTATTCTGAGGGTGAAAATGTGGTCTATGCATGACCGTTTTGGTCTGAAGTCTGCTTGTTCTTCTCTGAGCCTTTCATCCATCGCCTTTTTCAATCTCTCAAGTCTCGTTTCAATTGACATCTTTTTATTGGTCAGAATGTTTTTCATCTTGCTAAAGGATACTTTCGCCATGGTGATTCTTGTTCTAATCTCTTCAAGGCATCTCCCATCAGATGTTATGACTGTTCAGAGATAATTTTACCAATTCACTTGTTGAAGAATATTCCCATTTACTTGTATATTTCATTGTGGTACTTCGTTCTTCCTAGTGACGACCATAACCTGTGTCTTCTTACAATTTAATTCCAACCCCATCTGCTCACTGTGTACAACAACTGCATCTACTAATTGTTGCAGATCCTGTGCATTGTCTGCAATCAATACTGTATCATCTGCATATCTAATGTTATTGATGTTTCGTCCTCCAATGCTGATTCCATTTATATCTTCTACGTTTCTGAAAATATTTTCACTGTAAAGGGAAAAAAGATCTGGAGACATTACACATCCCTGCCTAACACCTCTCTTAATAGGTTGATATTGTCCCACTTCATTATCAATCCTTATGGCAGCTTGTTGTTTCCAATATATGTTTTTTATAAGTCTAATGTCTTTCCCATCAATTTGTAGATCTGCAAGCATATCCACCATGTTGACATGTCTAACTCTATCAAAAGCCTTTGTGTAGTCAATAAAGCAAAGATGTATATCTTTGTTTACTTCTATAGCACGTTCAATAACTGTTCGCAGCATATACACAGCATTTACTGTATCCTTTCCTTCTACAAACCCGCATTGTTCTTCCCCTATTTCAGGTTGTATTTTCTTCCTCCCTCTTTGCATGATAATCAGTAGCAAAATCTTTGTGATGTGACTCATTATACTAATTGTTCTATGTTGATCACATTCCAAGGTTCCTGATTTCTTTGGGATTGCAATAAATACAGAGTTACATAATTCAGAAGGTATATCTCCAGTATCATATAATGTGTTCAGCAGTCTGGTGACTTGCTCTAGTCAAAATTCTTCTAAAACTTTAATCATTTCTGTTGTGATGTTATCTGCATAGGGGGCCTTGCCAGCTTTCATATGCTTAAAAACATTTCGAACCTCCATCTTCAAAATTGGCGGTCCTTCATTATTAAATCTAATATCATACTGTTCCTCTCTGTTATCATTATAAAGGTTTTTCACATAATCTGTCCATACATGTAGATCTTTTTCTATTATGATTTTGCCATCTTTAATTTTTAGACAGCCTGTTGATGTACTTGTTCTTTTATTAGTAAGTTCCTGAATTCTTTTGTGCACTAATTTGGTATTTTGACTGTTGTGTTGTTTTTCAATTTCTAAGCACTTTTCCTCAAGCCATGCTTCTTTTGCCTCCTTACATAATATTCTGACTTGTCTGTGAATTTCTTCATATTTGGCAGAATTATTTTTGTTGAGTCTTCTTGTTTCCATTAGGTGTAAAATTTCTTCAGTCATCCATTTCTTACGACCCACCTTCTTTAATTTTGGAATAGTTGTTTCTGCAGCCAAACTGATTGAATTCTTCAACATTTCCCATTGATCATCCACATCCTGGAATAGGATCTCTAGATCAGACAATATATCAAATCTGTTCTGTACTTCTATGTTGAATTTGTTTTGTATTTCCTTGTCATTACTCAATGTACACAAATCATATTTAGTGTTTCCTGTTATATACTTGACTTTCTTCAACTTTATCCTCAATGTTCCTGTAAGTAATCTGTGGTCACTATAACAATCAGCACTGGGAACTGTTTTTGCTATTGTTAGCGCGTTTCTAAATCTTCTGCTAATCAGAATGTAGTCAATCTGGTTTCTAATCCTGCTATCAGGACTCCTCCATGTCCATAATCTTCTAGGGTGTTGCTTAAACCAGGTGTTTCCTACAATCATTTCCTGTTCTTTTGCCCACTCTACGAGTCTGTATCCTCTTTCATTTCTCTCTCCTAAACCATAGTTTCCTACTGTGTATCTATCACCTTGATTTCCTACTTTTGCATTGAAGTCCCCTATTATGATGTTTATTTCTGAATTTTTACATTTCTTTAAGGCAGACTCTATGTCATTATAAAATTCCTCTACACTATCTTCACTGGATTCTCCTGTTGGGGCATATACTTGAATAACATTTATGCTAAAAGGTCTGCCACTTAATTTAACTAGTAGAACTCTGTCCGACACGGCCCAATATCCTTGAACAGATTTTGATGTTTTCCGGTCCAAAATAATTGCCACTCCCCTTTGTCGATCTTCACCTCCAGAATAAATAATCTTAAAATCTTCATCTATCTTGATGCCTGCTCCTGTCCATCTCGTTTCGCACATCCCTAAAATATTAATTTTTTCTCTTTCCATTTCTTGTTTTATGTTATCTAATTTTTCGTCGTCGTTTAACGTCCTAACATTCCATGTTGCTAATTTTAATGTCTCTGTCCTTGTCTTGCGATGATCAGTCTTTAGGCGAATCATAATGTACTAGGCACTTTTAAAGAGGTAGTTTGCCGGTGCTTTCCTCTATGGCAGTAACCGTACTGGTCGGGTGACCGCAGCCATTGACTCTTGAAAGAGCTCCTCTGCCTGCCGTCGCGAAACTTGAGACCATAACCAACAAATATCTGTTGGCTGCCCTCAAAATTTCATCCACCACCTGCCTTCCGTGGCTTCTTTTGAACACTTCCAATAAACGAATACGAAATAACACCACATAATCCACAGGAAAACGCTTAACAGTAGTCTCCCCGAAGAATAAACATGTCACAGTCGTCGACATTTGTACATTTGGGGTATTTACAGGCCTAAAATTCAGATTGAACACACTGGTTTTATGACAAGCATCATCTATTGAAGTGAGGTATCAAGAGGGAAGATCAGGGTTACCATTTGCTTGGTTTATAGAGAATAGTGAGTTATCTGTTGAAGTATCATCTATTGAAGTGATGTATCACCAGGGAAGGTGATGTATCACCAGGAAAGGTGATGTATCACCAGGGAAGATCATGTGATCATTTGCTTGATTTATACAGAATAGTGAGTTATCTATTGGAGTATCATCTATTGAAGTGAGGTATCACCAGGGAAGATCAGGTAATCATTTGCTTGGTTTATAGTGAATAGTTAGTGAGTTATCTGTTGGAGTATCATCCTTGCACTCCTGACAAGCCCATAGGTACTCACATCCCCCCCTGCCCCAACATATGCATTAGCATCTGGATAAATAGTATGAGGTGTTGTGTTGGTTGATGAGGCCCCTCATTTTCCCGATGTGCCCCTCGTGTCTGGCTATGTCAATTCAAACTTTCAAGTCCCTCATTCTGGACAACGAAGTGGATCCATTGACACCAAAGTGAGAGAATTGTAACAAATGGCACATATTATATCTTTCTCTGTTCATTCTTTCCCACTTGATGCCCTTGCTGCCAATACAACTCCCTCACCATTTTGGATCTCTGCATGGCCAGGACAGTTCGTTGCTTGACTAAAGATCTGCATGGTTTATATAATGAAGAATCTGTAGAAAGAATGATCAGACAATAGGATTATCATCTGATAGCAGGTCTTGTGCAGAACATTGCTCTCATCACACATGCTGAAAAGACTTTATATCCACTGCCAGTTCACCTGCCTCAAGCATTTCCCTGCCCATGGTGTCTTCAATGTCTTGTGGAAACCTTTGTGCAGGTTGACCTCAGGTTCTTCTTCCACAAAGCACTCCTTCCCCCAATGTTCTTGTAGACAATATCAGAATGAAATAATAACAGTTTTATGTTTACTTACTCAACATCTTTTTAAATCTGGCTGGTCAGAAATACAAAGACACAAGAAAGTAAAATCAAATGCTCCATAACACTTAACATAATGACTCCAAAGGACCAGAAAAGAATCTAGTATTCTTGATTTTATTCTCTGCTGAACTGAAGACAATTGTAACAGGTGTCTTCAATTCAGTAGAGGAAAAATAAGTAGTAAATTCAGAAATCAGTATTCCATTGTTTAAAAAATATATACAGTACTAAATTGACTTATAATTTAGTAATATAACGTGTTTCTGTCAACTGTTTTCAATACAAACATACATATTACATTCTAGCTTCACCTTAATCATATCTTAATATTAATTATTAATTATTATCTTACAGTTTTTGTTTTTTGCCTTAGATGAAAAAGTTAACTCAATTTGCTCACATTTTAATGTTATATAAATATTAGTTCCGCCTCTCCCTTGAAATGACACTTTAAACTTTACTTTACACAAACAGCACTGCCTCTGTATCCGTTTTGCGTACCTGTATATGTCTACACGCCAATTAAAAACTACACACACTATATCCTGTATCGGAGCACATCTACCCTTGCGGTTACCTCCCTAAGTAAGAGAATGACAGCACGCAGAACCGCCGTTGATCGTTGACACTGTGGAACCGTCGTCAATCGTTAAGTCAACAAGGTTCACCTGCCCCAGGTTGATGACGACACCAGGTCGTCTGCTAGCTACTACCTGGTCCCGGCAAAATGGTGGATAGGATGCCTTTTATATATAAGATATATATATCAATCATTACATACAATCTTTTGTCGTGGCCTATGTTGCATACACAGTTTATGTATAAACCCACTAATTCGCTTGCATTACCTTAACGATTTATTTCATAGAATCTTGATTCTTTTATCTACTCTGCTCAATCGATTCACTTGAAGTCTTTCTTTTCCAGGCAGTTGCTTGAAGTCCCTTACGACAGAGTCGACTTCATTGCACCGGGTTGTTATCCCATATGGCTCAGTCTCTTTCCGCAGCGCGGAAAGCGTCGCACAAAGCACGAACTCTGTAGCTCCAGCGACGAGCCAGGAGTCTCCGAAAAAAATGCACTCGTGAACCGAAGGACGCGGCCCGGAGTCGAACACACAACCTTCGGAGCCCGAGGCAGACGGCTTGACCACTTCGCCACGGAGCCTCCCGACTTCCAGGTAGTTCTTGCAATCAACTTCTTGCACTAGCGATAACCATTATGAGCAAGACTGATAAAAGTAAGCAGTTTACGTTTACGAAACGGAGGTCGGCTGAGTTGAATTATGAACCGACGTCACGGCACTTGGGTCATTCCCCTGCGTGCTCCCTTGTCATCTTCAATAGCCAGAGAAGAGTCCCAGTACCAATAACTGACGTCAGATATAGTTAACGTAGTCTCCAGCACTTCCTGTCTTTCGACGTGACGATGCAATCTAACGTTCTCTTTCTACTCCATCATTTGATCCCATAATAAAATTCATATTAATATGAGCGAAGATGGCATTGAAATCAGAAATGAAGAAATCGGGACTGAAGTGGGAGTTATAGCAGCGCTAGATTAAATCAGAAAACAGCAAGTTAACTGGTTTGGCCGTATCACAAGGTTACCGAGTAACAGTATGCAGTATACAACAAGCTATGGTGTACAGACCAAATGGAATAAGAAGTTGGACAGAGAGAATAACAAAGTCCATGGGAATCTCGATACATGAAGCCCATCAACGGACACTCTCCGGCTTTTATGCTTCACCTCGACACCGCAAGGAACAAGAGGAACAAGATGGGATGAGATGAGATGAGATGAGATGAGATGAGATGAGATGAGATGATGGCACTAAGGATGACATGCTAAGATGACATGTTGAGATGACATGGTAAGGAAGACAGGGGAGCTCTTGCAGTGACTACGAGCAGTTTAACCATCCAAGTTATGGTGGTAACAAAGGTAACAGCATGGTTGGAGATACAAACTTTCACCAAAAGCGCGCCCCCCCCCCCCCCAGTGACTCAATGAGTATGCCAAAAAGATCGAAATGGGCTGGACCAGAAGGTAATAGCTTGAACGTGAATCTCTGAGGAGGTCAACGCTGATTAATATGTTTCATTTGTATGCCGGGGCACGCAGGTGTAAGAAGAAACGCTCGAGCAGATAGGCTTACGGGAATGGATGCTGTGGGGTGTGGGTGTGGACTAAAGGGGACCCCGGGGGGGGGGGGGGGTTTACAATGTGGCATCATCGTCACAAAAGAACACACGCACGCAACCCGACAAGAACTTGTCACTATAGTCTATATCTATAAAACAGAGTGTATGTTTGTGTGTTTGTGGGTATTTATGTATTGGATGCGTTCGATAACGGTACATCCGATTGAGATGAAATTTTCTACACGTCTTCCTTTCATTCCTGTGCAACCGACTATACTAATTTCTTAATGTAAAATCTTCTACTTATTTAATAACATTTACTTTTCCATTTTCATTATATAATGTCTATATAGCAGGGGGACTTCACTCTAGAAAAGTTATTTCAAGGGGCATAACTTTTAATAACATTTCTATATACTTTATAGTCATATTGTTGGACTTACTTGCACTATTGTTAAACTCTTTGTCTATAGTTATTTTCAGGCATATGAGTTATAATAAATAATGATATAATCTTTAAGGCATTTTCAAAGTTTTCATAAAAATAATGCATAATGCATAACATTGTAACCCATCTTTTTCTACAGTTTTCATTGAATGGTGTGTGGAAGGACATTCTTTTAAGCTACTGTGCGCCAGGAGCTGGGCGAAACCACGCCGGGTCAGATAGATAGACAGATAGTCGGGAACGGAAGCTTATTTGACTACTTATATGAATTAGATGACATGCTCCCCACCAGGGACTGGGTGAAGCCGGGCCGGGTCAGACAGACAGATAGACAGACAGACAGTCGGGAACGGGAGAGCTTATATGACTACGCATATGAATTAAATTAGATGCTCCCCACCAGGGACTGGGTGAAGCCGGGCCGGGACAGACAGACAAACAAACAAGCAGACAGACAGACTGATAGATAGATAGATCCTCCCCTCCAGGGCCTGGGCGAAGCCGGGCCGGGTCAGCTAGTTGAACATAAAACACAAGGCAGCGGGAAGTTGCTAAGCTGGCATATGGGCTGGGCCTGTGTTACTTTATAGGGAGAATTTCTGCACGATGCCATAAGAAAAATAATATAGGTAGTTGCATGTCCATTTTGTTTACATGACGTCGCAGTCAATCCCAGTATTTTGGGCTGAACGGAAATCTGCACTTAATACTTGTTCATTGGATTGTGTACCATGTTTGGTCCAGACCTATGTTTGTTTGTCACTGAATAAGCTAAAGTAAAAAGTAATTGGTTGTCCACAGAAACAAATATTTCTGCACACTTCTCTACACAAAAAACACACATTTCACTTTTCAGAACCAGCACTCTTTGGTGTGAGCATTTGGACTTCGTCTTCTTCTTACTAGTCAAGAATTTGTGGACTTTTCAGAGAAAGTTTTGTGTACGTGTATCATTTGGGCACACATTAAACTAGGTACTCTACCAATATTATTATTATTATTATGAACAACTGTTCTATTAAAAAACAAAACAAAAAAGAACTGGGTCATTCTTGCGCTCAAAGAAAGTGTTTCGGGACACTGGGACCTAACGATTTAAACAGGGACTGTCCCGGAGAAACCGGAACATCTGGCCACCCTGATTAATAAATATATAAATTGAAGTTGCATCCATATATAGAATAAATGTATGGAACGTTCAAAATAATACATTGTGTGGGATATTATTCAATGGTTACAATTATCATGAAATCACAGAAAATAATAAACATAATTAACATTCTACAGCTGAAGGATGATACACAACATCTGAAAATACACACTTTAAAAATTAATATAGAATACACTGCAAACATTTTCTAACTAAAAATATATATTCTAAACGGGCATGGTGGGAGAGTGACGAGATACAACAACAGGCTGTTAGAGTTCAATCGGGTCTACCTTTCGTGTTGGTTAACGTTTATGCCTGTAACGCGAGTGTGGATTCCCTGGGGTGGCAGTGTTTGAATGACATATATTATGTCACGAGAAGAATGTCATTGTTTGTGGCGATTTCAACGTCAAGGGAAAATCATGGGGTAACATTTCTTCCAACATACAGTGGGAGAAGCTCGAGGCGATACTAGAAACCAGTGACCTTGTTTGTATCAACAGTGGCTGTGTCACCACGACAGCAAGTCGTCCAGGTGACGTGAACAGTGTTAATTATTGACTTGGCGCTGGTTTCTCCTTCACTCACTACAGTGTGTAGATGGGGTGTCCTAGGGTACCTCGGCAGCGACCACCACTCTTGCAGCATATTGATGGAGAACGGGAAAACCAGGCAGCACAAGTCAACGGTCCAGATCTTCAACTATGACAGTTCAGGGCAAGATTTGGTGAGTAAAATAAGGCGCGACAAGCGCTTGAATCAACATGGCAGGAAAAAATAAGCTGGAAGCAGCCACCTTGGCGGAATTGTGAGGTGGAGAAGGCCTGGATGGATAAGCGTGGTGCTGTAAAGAAATGGCAAAACGCCAAGAAGAACAGAGCTGCCCATCCTAGTCTTATTGTGCACTTGGAAAGAGAGATGGACACAAAAGTGAGCTATTTCAGAAAACTGGTTAAAGTGGTTAAAAAATGGACAGAGTTGTGTCAAAGAATAACCACAGACAAGTCACTGAAATTGTTTCGGCGACTACATAAAAGTATGAATGGGGTAATCAAGAATAAGAATGTTCCTGACTTCCAAAGCGCTGACCATATCTGGCAGAGGACTGACAAGAATAAGGGCAAAGTCCTTTTCGAACGCTATCTAGAGCAGAGCAACCAGGCGGACATGAGAGGCCGAAATGTTGCCAAGGCGGTTACCTCAGATAGGTGTAAGGCCCAGAACATTGCAGTTGAAGACACAGTGACAGTGAAAGAGATCAGGGCTGTGCTTCGACGAACAAGAAACAGCGCACCAGTGCCAGATGCTATAAGGTATGACGACATCAATATGTGTACCGAAAACGAGCTAGAGGTTTCCACTCAGGCATTGAAACATGTGCTTCTGCGATCGATCTTGAGGATGCGTACAACAGAGTACCGTTATACTTTTTAATGTTTCATTAAGCAAGTCCATTCCTCCTTAGTTGGATCGCCGCCGCCCTCTTCCAACGGAAAGCAGTTTTTTTTTAAAATGTGGCAGTTGGACTTCTGAACCAACAACAATATATCCGGCCCTACCACAGGGATCACCATTATCTCCAGTGCTTTTCAATGCCTACACTGTGAGAATTACCAGCAAGCAGATCACTGGACCGGGGAGGACATTGTCAAGTGCAGACAATGTGTTAGTTATTGTCAGGGTAAGGTTAGAGGTTGCTGTGGAACTACAAACAGAACTAAATCGCATAGGCACTTGGTGTGTGGAATCTGGGGCAATGGTCAACCCAATGAAGGCAGCAGTGACATGGTTCTCTTTGAATAACCATATTGTCAACACTCCAACACCAACTATAAATCTGCGTTCAGAGACTGTGGAAAGAACGCGGGCAATGAATTACCTGGGGATACGTTGTGATCGAAGCCGTGTTTATAATGAGCACAAAGACCAGGTGATAACAAAGGCCAAGCGTGGTTTGGCTGCGATGCGGGTGATGGAGGCAGCAAACTGTGAGCAGCGCCATCTATGTCTTCTATACGAGGATCTGGTCATTTCTGTCTTTGAGTATGCGATGGCAATCCTGACTCTCAGCCGTAAGCAGATAGAAAGGATGGAAAGGATACAGAATGAAGCTATGCGCATTATTCTTGGATGTACAAGAGATACAGCATGCAAGGCTATGCGCTACCTTCTTGATTTTCCAGCCATTGGGGACAGAATATAAATTTGCAGAGCACGTGCCTACCTCAGAGTCAACGCAAACACACAACATCCACTCCATAGTGAAATTAAGAAGGTAAAGGGCAGCAGGTTAAAAAGAGGAAAATCGTGGATGGGTCAAGCCGAAGACATTCTTCAACAGGTGTGATTACTTGAGGACTTAGAACCTGGCGAGGAGTGGGTACAAGTGCCAACAGATTTCTGTACGTCCTTTTCAGTTTGCATCCAACTAGACAGATAATGCAGACAAGAAAATTCGGCTGCTGTGGAGGTGGTAGTACAGGCGTTAATTTTCGAGAATTCTTTAGAGGGTGATGATGTCATTTGCACAGATGGGTCGGTCGTTCGACGAGTTCATGGGCCTTTACGGCTCATGCCGGAGGGAGAATTATGAAGATTCTGGTGCCTTTGCTTTGACTACAAGTAGCCTGACTATGGAAGTCATGGCAGTAAGTAAAGCAATAACATGGCTCGAGACACAGGCTTTTACTAGGGCATGTTTCCGTAGTGACTCAATGAACATGCTCAGGAAGATAAATATGGGGGGGGGGGGGGGGGAATCCGAAGAGAATGGTTGCTGCCTCTGGAGCGGTCTCAGCTGGCAAAGATTAGTTTCATTTTCGTGCCAGGGCATGCGGGAGTACAAGGAAATGAGCGGGCTGACAAGCTCGCAGGTGAGGCTACTGTGGAGGGCGGACGCGCCATGGACCAGGCTGACATTCTGAATGCTCTACGAGAAGTAAGTCTTTTGCGAGAATCAAGTGATGACTGTGAATCTACAACCATGGTCAGACTGCGAGAACAACAAATTAAAAGAGGGGTGGCCAAACAAGAACACTACACAAGAAGCCAAAGAAGATTAATAAACCAACACAGAACTGGTGTCGTGAGCCGCTACACTGCTGCGGGATTTACTGAGGAGGGGATCCGAGCACTTATGGACTGAATGGTTCGATATGCAAGGAGGATGATCTGTCGACTAACTAACTGACTGACAGCTTTGTTGTATGGTATTGAATCACGGAATGTGGATGAACATGTTAGGAAGAGTTTGGCAGAAAAGAGTTGCGATTGATGAGACGGATGTTGTGAATACTTTGGACTGCCAGAGCAACTAACAGTGATTAAGAAGGTAATGAAAGAAGAACATGGTAAACACCCATGAAAAGAGAAATGAAAAAGAAGACACGTCTTTGCTAATGTGATGAGAAGAGAGACATTGGGTAACTTTATGACGACTGGCAATGTCTGTTGGAATGTCAGTGAAACGTAGGCAATGAGCAGACAAGCTGAAAAACATCTGATGGCTGTGGAAATATGGTGCCTGAGGTAAATGCATGGATAGACAGAAAAACCAATGACGAAATTACACGTAGACAGTCACAACTCTTTGGTCACGTTATGAGAAGAGATAAATTGGAGAACTTGGTGACAACTGGCAAGATCGAGGGAAAGAGAACAGGGGAGGGCAGAAAAATAAATACCTGGATGGCTTGGCCATGTGGTATGGTCGAGACAAGAACACTGAGCTGATCCACGACTCTGGTGATCGAGTGAGATGGTAAAACATGACCCCCCCCCCCAACCACACACGCTTACCGGCATGGCACGTGATGATGATGAATGTCAGTAAGGGAAGAGGCGGAAGCAGACGAAGAGAAATGGTGATGGAAGGACGTGGAGGAGCATCATCAGCAGAATTGATCAGGGACGCCAAGGACAGTTGAGTTGAGCTGCGTCGAGAACCGGCATTACAGTGCACGGTTCATTCTGATACGTGCTTCGTCCTCATCTGCAACAGCCAGCGAAGAGTCCCAATACAAATAGCACTGGTAGCAGTCTGATTGTGTGTCCGTCTGGCCTTTCCTCGGAGGTTTGAGTGTCGGCCAGATCCCCTGGTCACCCCCTGTAGCACCATGGAAATACCCAACGTGCTGTGATGTTGGTTCTTGACTTAACTCAACTCCCGGATATGTTTTGATCATCGGGTTCTGGCAATCCTAAACAGGACATTGATATGTTACTTCTTAAGGTTATCTTCGGCTGTGTTTACGTATTTGAAGAAAGGGATGTGGGGGAGGAGGGGTCGTGCTGATAAGCACTTAAAAGAGCCCGCGAAACTCGATGTAATACTTCTCTGACTTCCCGCTGCGTTCGATGACGTATTTCCTGATTTAGTTGACGTTTTCTAGCGTTGGTCCCATAAGGACCATCCCAGATCAGGGCCCGGGTTATTTAAATCCAGGTTCTTTTTATACTTTCTCCTTTTATTAATAATGAGTTAATAGAATAATGAATAGTGTTTATCATCCACGGACGCAACAGAGCATTATATATTAGAGGCGAAACGGTACAACAAAACAGTTTAACGATATTCATATATGTTATGTATACTGCAATTAGGTTGGCGCTGTGATAAAAGGGTTACGAATGAGATTCGCATTCCGCGTTCGACACAAATTGTAGGCGATTTGGGATCGCCAGCCTTGCGCTGGTTTTTATAATATGGTATGAGCGTCGGTCGTTCGGAAAGCAATGGCAAACTACTGACCGTAAGCTTGCCTAGTAAATCCAAACAGGAAAAAATGCTGGGTTTGACAGCGACGTCCTGCTACAGAACATGTAACTACCTATTTTCGTGACTAGGGATTGCCAGATTGTGTAACTGAGAAACCGGACATTGCTAAGTCATAAGAAGAATTAGAGGTCAGGGTGACGGATATGTAACTTTGAGTACGATTAGGTAACTAAACTAAACTAAACTAAACTAAACTAAACTAAACTAAACTAGGTATCTTTATATGCGACAGAAGTGAGCGATAGTTGATTCAATACCAGATTTGCCTTGGCACACATTTGTTGGACTTTCTCTTTCCATTCTCCCGATCTGAAGTGAAAATTGATCTTTAGATTTTTCTTAAAATTAGCTGGTTTGTTTTATTTCCGAGTTCAGTATTTTTTATTGACAAGGTTTCTGTCTAATGGAAATGTAACATTTGCAATTACACGCTCAACGTGGTGGTCATTACGTCCTTGCTTTATGAAAGTGATTTGTCTTAATATTGTTTATTGAATGAACGCTTTCTCTTCGTTAATTTTGACATCCGTTTATACGATCAACAAATCTATCGATAATCATAACCCATAAAACATAAAACTTCATTTATTTCATCAGGCTAACAGGAGACGTTCACTTTACGTTGCGAAATGTATAGAGCTTAGCTTAAAACTGATAATGTGCACGTTATAACAGACAAAAAACGAAGAATCGTAGCTAGTGCTCGACTTACGACCACGATCGGTTCCGACAGACCGGTCGTAACTCGATTTGGTCGTAAGTTGAGTACGCTATGTGTACAGTAATGTGAAGTGATGTTAAACAAATATTTAAGTTAAATAGTGGAAAATACTATAGGAAACATTTTCCCAATCGCAAAACACATCAAATTGTCATTAACATCAAAATGTATAAACATGTACGAAACATTTTATTGGCCACTGATGCTTGGCTGCAGATCATTAATGTCGTCATCTAAGGCAGCAGTTATGGGTACTGGAGTTGGTTTTTTCATAAACATGGTGATCTTTGTCTGAATTGTATGTTTCTTTTTTTTTTCATCATAAATTTCACGATACGGACGAAACACATCGTGCGCCATCCGTTCAATCCTTGCAAATCGTTCGATGTTTGGGTCCATTGCTTCGAAATGTATAAGAAGTTTATTCAGTAAAGATAAACCGCCTGATAATTCCTTAGTGGTGAACTTTCTTTCTGGCTTATCCTTTTCTTTCTTGGCTTCTCTTCTTTCTTCTTCCGCCACTCTTTCTTCTTCCAGTTCGATTAACTCTTCATTTGCAAGTTCTCCGGATTCTTTGTCTAGCAACTCTTCGACGTCTTCAATTTCACACTCAAAAGAAAGGTCTTTGGCGAGTTTTACTATTTTTTTCCCCGAATCATTAACATAGCGCTTAACACAATTTTTCCAGATGCCATTCATGCACTTTGTCGTCACAACCTCCCAGGCGGTAGCGATATTCTTGATACACATTAAAATGTTGTAGTGTTTCCAAAAATCTCGCAATGTTAGTCCTGTGTCAGCATCTATTGCGGATATTGCTTGAACTAAGGTGGTTCGGAGATAGTTGGCCTTTATGGTCGCAATCAAACCTTGGTCCATAGGCTGGATGAGTGGAGTCGTGTTTGGCGGAAGAAAAACACATTTTACATCTGGATGGAGATGTGGCTAGTGATTGTGGTCGTAAAGTCGAATGGTCGTAAGTCGCATAGGTCGTAAGTCGAGCACTAGCTGTACTAACCAAGGCGACAATGATAGTGGAACTACGGTGTTTAACGTTTTAAAATTGAACGGTTCTACCAACTGAAAATCGAAAAAGAGTTATATTTAATTAAATCAATCGTTTGACACGGGGTAAACAGGGACAAACGTGCGTCCCGAAAGCATTTTTCGGGACAGTGACTTATTTCATTAAAATCCGAGACTGTCCTGGAAAATGGCGACATCTGACAGTGACTTAGCGCCATTGTAACCTATTTAATCGATGTTTCATTTTATGTTCTCCGAACTTAACGTCGTAAACAACCGCCACCGCTTGGCGCAGAAGAACTGCAATGCAAACAAAGCACTTGACTGCAATCTAGGCCACGGAACAAACAGCAGAACGGAATATGCTGAATTAGTTATGTTCTGATAACTTGCCACCAACAGTGGCTGTTACAAGCGTGTTATAGACATTTCCTATTGGAAACCCGATGCAGTGGCGTGACTAGATCACAGCAACGAAGCGAGGCTAGGAGAAAGGGGGTGAATTTCTGGAACTTAATTTAACCTACACCCAAGATAATGTAAACTGTTCGCTTTGTCAGATGTTTTAATTCTTACTGTCCACAGTGGGTGCAAAGTAATACCCGCATGCATCATCATTATCATCATCATCGTCATGCAGCAAAATCTTTAGCAGAACGTCGCGCTCACCACATCATCAAATGCCTTGCCGACTGGCGCGGGTGATCGTGCTTCTCCACAAATTGCCATCTCCGACGGCATGGATCAATGTATGTGTTGACTCCCATCCGTGCCTTGGCTCAACCGTCTCAAGAATGTTTCTTCTTTATGAATGTTTTATGAGGAGGGAATCCGAGAAATTATGGACTGAATGGTTCGATGTGCAATGAGGATGATCTGTCGACTAACTAACTAACTAACTAACTAATTAACTAACTAACTAACTAACTAACTAACTAACTAACTAACTAACTAACTAACTAACTAACTAACTAACTAACTAACTAACTAACTAATTAACTAACTAACTAACTAACTGACTAACTAACTAACTAACTAACTAACTGACTAACTAACTAACTAATTAACTAACTAACTAACTAACTAACTAATTAACTAACTAACTAACTAACTGACTAACTAACTAACTAACTAACTGACTAACTAACTAACTAACTAACTAACTAACTAACTAACTAACTAACTAACCAACTAACTAACTAACTAACTAATTAACTAACTAACTAACTGACTAACTGACTAACTAACTAACTAACTAACTAACTAACTAACTAACTAACTAATTAACTAACTAACCAACCAACCAACCAACCAACTAACTATCTAACTAGCTAACTAACTAACTAACTGACTGACTGACTATCTAACTACTTACTAACTAACTAACTAACTAACTAACTAACCTAACTAACTAACTAACTAACTAATGTCAAGATTGTTTTCTCACTGTCTTCCTCTATCTCTCTGTTCACACATCTTTCCAAACTAACTAACTAACTAACTAACTAACTAACTAACTAACTAACTAACTAACTAACTAACTAACTAACTATCTAACTAACTAACTAACTAACTAACTAACTAACTAACTAACTAACTAACTAACTAACTAACTAACTAACGAACTAACTAACTAACTAACTAACTAACTAACTAACTAACTAACTAACTAACTAACTAACTAACTAAATAACTAACTAACTAACTAACTAACTAACTGACTAACTAACTGACTAACTAACTAACCAACCAACCGACTAACTAACCAACCAAACAACCGACTAACTAACTAACTAACTAACTAACTGACTAACTAACTAACCAGCCAACCAACCGACTAACTAACCAACCAAACAACCGACTAACTAAACTAACTAACTAACTAACTAATGTCAAGATTGTTTTCTCGCTGTCTTCCTCTATCTCTCTGTTCACACATCTTTCCAAACTAACTAACTAACTAACTAACTAACTAACTAACTAACTAACTAACTAACTAACTAACTAACTAACTAACTAACTAACTAACTAACTAACTAACTAACTAACTAACTAACTAATTAACTAACTAACTAACTAACTAACTAACTGACTAACCAACCAACCGACTAACTAACCAACCAAACAACCGACTAACTAACTAACTAACTAACTAACTAACTAACTGACTGACTAACTAACTAACTAACTAACTAACTAACTAACTAACTAATTAACTAACTGACTGACTAACTAACTAACTAACTAACTAACTAACTAACTAACTAACTAACTAACTGACTGACTAACTAACTAACTAACTAACTAACTAACTAACTAACTAACTAATTAACTAACTAACTAACTAACTAACTAACTGACTAACCAACCAACCGACTAACTAACCAACCAAACAACCGACTAACTAACTAACTAACTAACTAACTAACTAACTAACTGACTGACTAACTAACTAACTAACTAACTAACTAACTAACTAACTAACTAATTAACTAACTGACTGACTAACTAACTAACTAACTAACTAACTAACTAACTAACTGACTGACTAACTAACTAACTAACTAACTAACTAACTAACTAACTAACTAACTAATTAACTAACTAACTAACTAACTAACTAACTGACTAACCAACCAACCGACTAACTAACCAACCAAACAACCGACTAACTAACTAACTAACTAACTAACTAACTAACTAACTAACTGACTGACTAACTAACTAACCAACCAACCAACCAACCAACCGACTAACTAACCAACCAAACAACCGACTAACTAAACTAACTAACTAACTAACTAACTAATGTCAAGATTGTTTTCTCGCTGTCTTCCTCTATCTCTCTGTTCACACATCTTTCCAAACTAACTAACTAACTAACTAACTAACTAACTAACTAACTAACTAACTAACTAACTAACTAACTAACTAACTAACTAACTAACTAACTAACTAACTAACTAACTAACTAACTAACGAACTAACTAACTAACTAACTAACCTAACTAACTAACTAACTAACTAACTAACTAACTGACTGACTGACTAACTAACTAACTAACCAACCAACCAACCGACTAACTAACCAACCAAACAACCGACTAACTAAACTAACTAACTAACTAACTAACTAACTAACTAACTAACTAACTAACTGACTGACTGATTGACTGATTGATTGATTGATTGATTTAGGAACCGACATCACAGCATTCGGGACATTCCCATAAGCGCTCCGTCCCCATCCTCAGCAGCCAGCTGACTGACTAACTACCTACTTACTTACTAACTAACTAACTGACTAACTAGCTCCGTCCCCATCCTCAGCAGCCAGCTGACTGACTGACTAACTAACTAACTAACTAATGTCAAGAATGTTTTCTCCCTGTCTTCCTCTATTTCTCTTTTCACACATCTTTCCAGTTGCCACATGTTCCAATGTTTTGCCTCTTTCTGATGTTTGTGATAAGCTGTCTTTGCGACCTAGTCTCCATCATCACAGTGCGTGGAAAAAGTGTCTCGCTTTTTTGCTATCTCTCCTGCTTCATGCCCAACTTCATCTTCGTTCTGGTGTGCCCCAGCCTCTTCTTCTAGAAACCACACTATCCATCACTGTTCTTTCCAAGTCCCTGTGATATTTAATATGGTCAAAGTATTTCAGTATCCCAGACACAATCAAGTTTACGAGCAAGTTTTCGATGTTCAGATTTCGTAGAATGTCAGTATCGTTCTTCTTCTTGGTGCGTGATATTCTGCCTGGATCACAAGAAGTGTATTAAGAAATCGGATATAGTAAAACAACTCTATGCATTACATCTTGAACAAGATTTCGGAGCTTTCTGTGGTTGTGTGGTTAAACCGTTCGCCTGGCGCGCTGAAGGTCACGGGTGTGTTCCCAGGAGTGCGGGTTTCAGACCACGAGTGCAACTGTTCCGGAGACTCCTGGGAGTCGTTGCTGGAGCTACGGTGTTTGTGCTTTGTGCGATGCTCGCGACGAGCAGCTTGACGTTCTACAGGGTGAGACTAAGCCTGATGAAGTCAACCGTAGTACTTTAGTATGTTCAGTACTTTAGTACGTGCAGTACTTTAGAACGTTCGGTACTTTAGCAGGTTCAGTACTTTAGAACAAGACAAGCAAACATACTGGTGTCATTTGTGGAAACCCAGGACAGAAGTCACTCAGAACCATACATCAACACTCACTGGATGAGTTGCAGTAACAGGAGACGTTCACTTAACGTACTGAATGAGCTGCAGTCACAGCAGACGTCCACTTAACGTACTTGATAAGTTGCAGTAATAGGAGACGTTCACTTAACGCTTTTGATAAGTTGCAGTAACAGGAGACTTTCACTAAACGTACAGGATAAGTTGCAGTAACAGGAGACGTTCACTTAACGTACTGTGTCACAAGGTGGTTGACAGGTTGACAAATAGAAGTGGCTGTGGTTGTGTCTAGTGGTATGTCTGTATGAACACTCTGCAGGTTTACTTATGCACAGCTATAGAAACTGGAAAAACGCGCACATCATTTTATTAATGATACAGGTACATGATGAAAAAAAAACAACATAACAGAATTTCCAGGCGCAGTCTCGGTATAGATACATGAACACACTTAATTATCTCGGACTATATCCTCGTGTCCGAAATCCCTGAACGCCTGGCTGAGATCACCTCCTCAGCCCAGACACCAAATAACTTGCTAGTCTTCCGTAACCGTAGCCCACACTGAACAATTCTTCCCGAATGCCACTTTCTTGGCTGGTGCCCCTCACTCAGCCCAACATCCACTGCCTGGAAAAAAAAACCGCTAGGCGAAGTTGTCCCTAACTCCGCCACAACTCAACTCCCCTTCATTTGCCCAGCCTTGTGTCTTTATTCACTATTCCCGGACCTCCCACGAAACATCATTGAACTGCAGTCCAAATTCCCCCAACATACCCTTTCTGAGTTTTCCTTTGTCTCTTAGTCTGCTATCACGTATTTCTCTGTGCCTTCGTGACTCAGCCTGACATCTCCGTAACATATCCTCCATTGTGTTTAGGGCCCACCTTTGTATTGGAATTCCTATCTCCACCTTTCTGACCTAACATCCGTCTCATTCTTATCTGACCCAGTTACCCTTGATAGTATTATAGAATTCAGTTTTTCGTAAACCCAAGCACGTTGCATACTGGATTAGTTGCTGTAACAGGAGACTTTCACTTAACTTACTGGATAAGTTGCAGTAACAGGAGACTTTCACTAAACGTACTGAATACGTTGCAGTAACAGGATATGTTCACTAAATGTACTGGATAAGTTGCAGTAACAGGAGACGTTCACTAAATGTACTGGATAAGAAGGACATAATTCAGTACATAACACACGAACTGGTTGATATACAGCCTCCGTGGGGTTTACGGGTTTCCATTGGCAATATACTTCAACCCAATATCCTTGAGGGGAGGAGTTGCGGGGAAGGTTAACCCGGTCAACAAATGCCCGCAGAAGTCGGATGTGTCGGCCTAACGGTGCAAGAACGCAGCTCTGCTGTAAACTGGCACAACGCAATCACGTCCGAAAAAAAAAAAAAAACTCTGGATGAACGCAGAAGAAGAAGAGCGGAGGGGTTGAGTGGAGCTGAGTCAAGAACCGACTTACTCGGAACATTTCCATACGTGATAGTCCTCACTTTCATCAGCCAGCGAAGAGTCCCAATACTCATGGTAGCAGAAGCAGTCTGATTATGTATCCACCTGGCCTTTCCTCGAAGTGCTAAGCGTCGGCCAGATCACTCCCTGCAGCACCATTCTCTCCAGGCCGTTATGTTCTATCGGTTATTCTGCAGTATACATGGGATCACAAAAGGACCCGACAACAGCTGCATTATCATGCACCAATACTCCACTACTTGAGGGAAGTGGGTGTATTGGATAGACGCGATATGTGAGTAGGGTGGAAGGGTTATCCCATTCTGTGCCTAGGCAACTCATTATACAAGGTGTTTGTAAAGTCTCATTACACTTTGTACAAGGGGTTTCTCATAAGTCTTTACCCTGACCATCAAGAAGTAGGCGGAGAAAATTGAAATTTGGCACAGTGCTTATTCCTTCTCAGTGTAGCCGTCCACCTGAATTTGTGCATTTCTGCCATCTTTGCGTGACCTTAAAAAGACCTTCAGAATAAAACAACATATTTGCGAACTAAACCATTTATCACAAGGCAGTATGACATCTTCGTCACCGTCAAAACAATTTCCTTTCAGCTGTTTCTTAAGATTTGGGAAAAGAAAAAGTCTGATGGAGCCAAATCTGGAGAATATGGTGGGCGTGGAAGAGTTTCAATATTCAAATCGTTGGCAGTTTGCAGCACAAGTCGTGCTTTATGGGAGGGCGCGTTGTCTTGAAGCTAAGGCAGAATTTGCGTACGCGCTATCCCTCGTTTTCTGGTCACAGCCTTTCTTAGTTTGATAAGGAGATCTACACAGTACTGCCCATTAACCGTGTTGCCATGAAGCATGTAATCTTTCAATATAACACCTTTGACGTCACAAAAAACAGTCAGCATCACCTTTCTTGCAGATTTTTGTGCTCTTGGCTTGACATGTGTTGGCGAGCCCGGGGTTTTTCACTGCATGCTGGCAATTTTGGATTCTAGGTCATAATGGTGAATCCAAGTCTCATCTACCGTCACCATGGTCGTCAACATGTTTTTCGACCGCCACATTTTGAGCAACTGGCCACAGCAATTAACCCGTGTTTGTATCTGTTCACATGTTAGTGGGCGAGGGACCCAGCGGGCACACATTTGACTCATGTTCAGTCTGTTGTGTAAAATTCTAAAAACTCTACTCTTACTCAGTTTTGCTGAACCCGATATCTCTGCAATTGTCATTTTCCTATTCTGGTCTATGATTTCCTTCACTTATGCAGCATTTGCATCATTGCACTCTGAGGACGGTCGTCCTGATCTTGGCAGATCAGCACCTTGGGAACGGCCACACTTAAACTGCAAACACCAATTTTTTTACAGAAGCTTACGAAGGACAGACTTCCTCAAACACTGCGTATTTCTGTAGGTGTTTTAGTGAGCCCGTATACCCGGGTTCGAAACACGGCGGTGCTGGTTTTTTCGAAAAAGGTATAGGGGCCGGTCGTTCAGAAAGCAATGGCAAACTACTGAACGTATCACCTGCCTAGTACATCAACAGCAGCATGAAAATGCTGGTGTTGACTGCAACGTCCCGGAAGGGATACGCAACAAAATTTTTTTTTCCCCCTGTAACATCAAGAATTTTATCACAGTCTGATTTCTCCATTGTTCTGACAAACCATTGGATGTGCAGATCTGGTCAATAGGGTGTGTTGTGCCATGCACCATATCGGGAAAACCAGTTGAGGAGGGAAATTTATAATTCATATGTCCATTAAAAATTGAATGAGCTATTTCAATTTTCTCCGCCTACTCTTTCATGGTCAGGCTATAGACTTATGAGAACACATTTGAAAAATTAAGTACACGATGTCATCAAAAAATTTGCTAAAGAATTCTTTAAATTGGTTACTAATAGTCACTGATATGGTCTAAATCTGTTTTGTGGGAACTGGAAAATACCAATTAAGTATTCATTGTTCGTAGTGCAAAGAATTACTCGTCCAGACAACAGCCATTCGCTGTCTATTGCTCCACCATTGATAGCGGACAATATTTTTTGATGACATCACGTACTTCATTTCTCAAATTTATTCTACACATAAAGTGTAGTGAGACTTTACAAACACCCGGTATGTGTATTGGTTCTTGTGTAGAGTGAAAGTAAGTAAGTAGAGAACCATCTTACTTGCCTTGAGACGTGCAGGAAATATGGTCCAAACCCCATATTTGTTATTGTAGCGGGTTTAAGGTGACAACGCTGTAGGGGAAATAATAAACGCTGTAGGGGAAAGAATAAAAGCTGTATGGGACAGGATAAAAGCTGTATGGGACAGAATACAAGCTGTAGGGGAGAGAATAAAAGCTGTTGGGGAAAGGATAAACGCTGTGGAGGACAGAATACGCTCTAGAGGGAATTAATAAAAGCTGTAGGGGACAGAATACAAGCTGTAGGGGAGAGAATAAAAGCTGTTGGGGAAAGGATAAACGCTGTGGAGGACAGAATACGCTCTAGAGGGAATTAATAAAAGCTGTAGGGGACAGAATAAAAGCTGTTGGGGAAAGGATAAACGCTGTGGAGGACAGAATACGCTCTAGAGGGAATTAATAAAAGCTGTAGGGGACAGAATAAACGCAGTAGAGAAATAATAAACACTGTCCATCCATCCATCACGTGCCGTGCCGATAAGCGTGGGCGGTCATGTTTTGATATCTCACTCGATCACCAGAGTCGTGGATCAGCTCTGTGTTCATATCTCGATCATGCCACGTGGCCAAGCCATCCAGGTATTTACTTCTCGTCTTCCCCTTGGTCTCTTCCCTTCGATCTTGCCAGTTGTCAGCAAGTTTACCAAGTCATTTTTTGTCATAATATGCCCAAATGAATGTTGACTGTCTGCGTCTAATGACTCTAATCAGTTTACGATCTTCATTTGTTTCTTGAAGAACTTTTGCATTTCCCTCAGAAACCACTTTTCCATAGCCATCATGTGTTTTTCAGCTTCACTGCTCATTGTCCACGCTTCACATCCATACAAAAGTACAGGTTCTATGTAGCACCTCAACACTCTTTTTCTCGTTTTAATTGATATCTTTTTATTGGTCAGTATGTTTTTCATCTTGCAAATGGCTACCTTCGCAATGACAATTCTTGTTCTAATCTCTTCAAGGCATCTCCCATCAGATGTTATGACTGTTCTGAGATAACTGTACCGATTCACTTGTTGAAGAATATGCCCATGTACTCGTATATCACATTGTGGTATTTCCTTCTTCCCAATTACGACCATAATCTGTGTCTTCTTACTATTCAGTTCTTACACTGTAGGGAAAGAATAAAAGCTGTTGGGGAAATAATAAATCCTGTAGGGGACAGAATAAACGCTTTAGGGGACAAAATAAACGGTGTAGGGGACAGAATAAACGCTGTGGGGGACAGAATAAACACTGTAGGGGACAGAATAAACACTGTAGGGGACAGAATAAACGCTGTAGGGGACAGAATAAACACTGTGGGGGACAGAATAAACACTGTAGGGGACAGAATAAACACTGTGGGGGACAGAATAAACACTGTGGGGGACAGAATAAACACTGTAGGGGACAGAATAAACACTGTAGGGGACAGAATAAACGCTGTAGGGGACAGAATAAACACTGTAGGGGACAGAATAAACGGTGTAGGGGACAGAATAAACACTGTGGGGGACAGAATAAACACTGTAGGGGACAGAATAAACACTGTAGGGGACAGAATAAACGCTGTGGGGGACAGAATAAACACTGTGGGGGACAGAATAAACACTGTAGGGGACAGAATAAACACTGTAGGGGACAGAATAAACGCTGTGGGGACAGAATAAACACTGTAGGGGACAGAATAAACACTGTAGGGGACAGAATAAACACTGTAGGGGACAGAATAAACACTGTAGGGGACAGAATAAACACTGTAGGGGACAGAATAAACACTGTAGGGGACAGAATAAACACTGTAGGGGACAGAATAAACACTGTAGGGGACAGAATAAACACTGTAGGGGACAGAATAAACACTGTAGGGGACAGAATAAACACTGTAGGGGACAGAATAAACGCTGTGGGGGACAGAATAAACACTGTAGGGGACAGAATAAACGCTTTAGGGGACAGAATAAACGGTGTAGGGGGACAGAATAAACACTGTAGGGGACAGAATAAACACTGTAGGGGGACAGAATAAACACTGTAGGGGACAGAATAAACACTGTAGGGGACAGAATAAACACTGTAGGGGACAGAATAAACACTGTAGGGGACAGAATAAACACTGTAGGGGACAGAATAAACACTGTGGGGGACAGAATAAACACTGTAGGGGAAAGAATAAACACTGTAGGGGACAGAATAAACACTGTAGGGGACAGAATAAACACTGTAGGGGACAGAATAAACGCTGTGGGGGACAGAATAAACACTGTAGGGGACAGAATAAACACTGTGGGGGACAGAATAAACACTGTGAGGGGACAGAATAAACACTGTAGGGGGACAGAATAAACACTGTAGGGGACAGAATAAACATCTGTAGGGGACAGAATAAACCCTGTAGGGGACAGAATAAACACTGTAGGGGGACAGAATAAACACTGTAGGGACAGAATAAACACTGTAGGGGGACAGAATAAACGCTGTGGGGGACAGAATAAACGCTGTGGGGGAAAGAATAAACACTGTAGGTGTCAGAGTCTCACATGGAGTCGGTAGAAACATAAAGATAGAAGGGAATTAGAGAAGGGGCATAACCCCAATACAAGGGAGACACATTCGAATGCTCGAACAATCCAGAGCCTTCGAGAAGCATAGGTCAGTTCGCCTACAGCTCCGTGGACACGCTGACCGCGTGCCAGGACCTGTTCCACGAGAAACTCAAGGAGAGTTACAGCCCGTGTCCGATCGAGACACGTTGGAGGGCAGACACGGACTGGACATCGAAGAAGCAACAGGGTTTACCTTAAGGGGGACTTGATAGCTTAAACCCCAAGTGTATTTAGGGGTCTTATGCATACGTTAGATAGCTGATAGAGTTGTTGTATTGATCATGTATTATTGGTTTATTGTAAACTCCAGTGATATGCAATTCGAGGGTTGCTGGCTGCAAAAACCTTTCTTCGCCAGCTTAATGTAACATAATATAAATAAATGATGTTCGATTGTATCTGAACGGAGTTTGTTGCCTGTATGAGCCCGGGTTTCATTCCCCTAGGTATCCAGGACGGTGACAGGCTATTTGGGGGCTAGCCGGTTTTGGCAAGCACAAGCTTTACTTTCCAGACAGCTCTTGGTTTTGCCAAGTAAAATATATCAACTTTCGTACATGACAAAGTCTATAACTTTGCAGCTATCATCGTATTATCTGTGAATGAGCTATTGTAGTCCCTATACAAAAGTAATTGAAATTATTATGATGTTCATAAAATTTGACATTGACATGACTGGACAATTACAGTGACCGTTACTAATTTTTTTTTTATTCCAACATCAGATTGTTCCGCGAAATATCGTGTGTATGTAACCTCTCCTCCAGCAGTGGCGAGAAAACAGCAGAACCAAACAAGACTACAGTCAAGACACCAGGAAAAATAAGATAAGTCCCATTTCATGCTCATTATATCCCTAAGCGATACTCATGCATTTTTCATTGATGTAACATTTTTCATTGTATTGGTTTTTATATATATGCTAATCTCATAACCAAGCAAACCTGCTCGTGCAAATTTGAATGTAAACATTAAGGGGGATAACCAAGTTTTGTACACCCAGACTAATATCAAAGGGATTTAATTTCAATTAAAGTGAACACTAACTAAAATACAAGATGTCAACATTAGAACAGTGCATTGAATCAGGAATTAGGTTAGGGTATACTGCCGAGAAACTGTCAGAATGGGCACAAAAGACGCATTCAGAAAATATTGCACAAGAAGACAGAGCAACGGAAAGAGAAGAGAAAAAGATGCAAGCAGAAAGAGAAGAGAAAAAGATGCAGATGCAAATAGAGGCTGAAGAGAAAAAGATGCAAGCGGAAAGAGAAAGATGCAGATGCAAATGGAAGCTGAAGAAAAGAAAATGCAACTGCAGGCTCAAGAGAAGAAGATGCAAATGGAGCTCGAAGCTGCGACCAAGCAAGCCCAATTAAACGCAGAAACACAGATAAAACTGAAACAAATGGAAATTGACTCCAACTTAGAAATTTCAGTAAACAAAAGTAGAAGTAAGGAAGAGGAACAAAAATACAACAAATATAAAGGCTTAGTCAAGCCCTTTTGTTCAGGAGATTCAATAGGCGCATACTTAGAGAACTTCGAGTGTTTGATGACTTACCATAACGTCACAAAAGTCGACTGGGCATTTATTCTGATGAGAAATTTAGCATTAGAGCCCTTAAAAGTGATAGAGACAGTTCCACAAGACATGAGGAAAGATTACGACTTATTTGAAACAAAGAATACTCCAACATTTTTCACTAGACACAGCAGGCTATCAACTACAGTTCTCAAAATTAGCCCCATCACCTAACCAAACTTTCATAGACTACGTGTCTACAGTCCAAGATATTTGTACAAAATGGATAACCTCAGCAAAAACAAATAACAGCCATGATAAACTGAAAGGAGCTAATTATAATCGATAAAATTATTAGCACAATACCAACCCCTTTTTCTAAATTTTTAAGGCAAATGGATTGTAAAACTATCCAAGAAATAGAAAATAAGGGGAGCGCATATTTTACAGCTAATCGCGATATTTTTCAGTTAAATATGAGCCAAAATGAAACAGCAGCGGTTACAAACACCAAATATTCAAAACCAGATGGAAATAGGTTCAAACAACGCTCTAAGTTCACAAAACCAGTCCTGTGTCAGTATTGTCATCTGACACACGAACAGTACGCGATGTGTGACAAATCACCGAATTATCCACATCATCTCCAAATGATAGTAGAAAAACAAAAAAAAACAAAAGGGACGCATATCAGAGAGCAGTTAAATGTTATTTTTGCGCGAGTTATGGGCATTTTTCAGCACGTTGTGATGGGAGAAAGATGATGAAGCAGGCCAATGCCGCATTAATAGATACATCGTCAGGATGAAGAAACTGAACAACAGAACGAATGCGACATCCAGAATGAAAGTGCGAATGAGTTAGGTAATGCAGTAGAGATCATTAACACCATCACTGATAACACATGTAACACCTGCAGAAAATTTCAGCTTGATACCACTTTGTTATGCGGCCACACAATCCCATTGTCTAACGAAATGGCCAACGCAGCCTTAACATCAACAGGCAAGTTAAAATTTGCGACAGGTTTTGTCAATAACAAACAATGTACACTAATACGAGATAGCGGGGCGACTCTTTGTGGAATTAAAAGAACATTAGTTAATGACAAAGACTACACACACAAATACGTAACATGTCGCACATTCGCAGGCACCATCGAAAGATACCCCCTAGCACTTGCCGAAATTCGGACACCTTTTATATCAGGACAAGTGCTATGCGCAGTACTGGAAAATCCTGTCGCGGAAATTATCCTTGGGAATCTTCCTAACATAAGATCCTGCTCTGAAGAAGAAATCAGAGAATGGGAACAGAAAAACGGTATCCAAAAAGCAAACAGTGGTTCCAGAATTAAAACACACACTTGCATGTCTCAAACTGCCAAAAGCACAAGGGAGACAACCGATGACGGAATTCGAAACGAATTCACAGAGGTGCAGAACACAGGGTCGGTTGAATCTTTCAATGACACCATCAAATTAACACCTCAAACTGAGGACGTCACCGAACCACAAAATATTGAGCCTGTAAATGTGCAACAACAGACACAATACGCTAATATAGTGACAAGACAAATGACACACAAAACCCACAACGACCAACTTCAGGAGTCGCTACAAATCATTTCACCCAATATTACCACCACCGAGTTTATACAAGAACAAAAAGCAGATCCAACCCTTTCGCAATACTTTCGACTAGTAGGATTGAAGCCAAAATTGACGAAAAACGCTTCTTGGACATTCAGACTAAATAACAATATTCTAACGAGGTTATATACCAGAGATCAAACCACGATACAACAAGTGGTTCTACCTCAGTCACATCGTGACAAAGTGCTTCATATAGCCCATGACTCACCTTTCGGAGGTCATATGGGTTATGAAAAAACCAGGGCCAGAGTCCTGAGCCAATTTTATTGGCCTAAATTTTGCCAGCACATAAAAAACTATTGCAAATCTTGTGATATCTGTCAGAAATTAATTAAGAAGAGAAAAAATCCTACGGCAGAAATCCAATCAACCACAACGGCCTCAAGACCATTTCAAATAGTTGCGGTTGATTTAGTGGGTCCTTTAAACCACATTTCAAACAAAGGAAATAGGTACATTTTTACACTCGTGGATCTGTGTTCAAGGTGGGCAGAAATGATTCCGTTAAAATCAATCTCCTCTAAAGATGTGACGGACGTATTTTTACAAATATTCTCCCGTTTTGGCTTTCCGGAGAAGATAATATCGGATAGAGGAACGCAGTTCATATCTAATGCCACTCAATCGGTAACTAAGTTACTCGGCATAAAACAATGTTTTACAAGCCCCTATCGACCGTCCGCGAACGGAATTTGCGAAAAATTGAACGGGGACCTAAAACATATGTTAGCCAAAGTGACAGCTGAAAATCCAGCCGATTGGGATATACTTCTCCCAACGGTGCTGTTCGCCTATAGAGAAGTGCCGCAGTCGAGCACTGGGTTCTCTCCTTTTGAATTAATATATGGAGCAAATCCAAGAGGACCTCTCTCTATGTACAGAGATATGATATCGCAACCCGTAAACACCCAATTACCAGTTTCCACCTATGATTTGGTCACTGACACCAGAGACAAAATCATTAGATCCTGTATACTAGCCAGATCATCTTTGCAGGAGAAAGGTTTTATGTACAGGCAATACGCCAACAAGGGTGCAAGAACCATTGTATTACATCCCAATCAAGAGGTGTTGTTATTATTACCTGACAAGAGAAATTTACTTTCAACCTCGTGGCAAGGACCATTTAAAGTTATGAGAAGGATTTCGGAAGTTGACTACGAAATCTCTTTGAATGGCAAGTTGAAAATATTCCATGTAAATATGTTAAAACCTTACTATTCTAGGAATGACAGTGACAGAAGCAATCAGACGGAGAAAACAGGGGACAATAACCAGACTGACAAGAACGACAACCACAACGAAACGACAACTAGACAATTGAACGACACTACTACAAATGAAAATCTAGACGAAGCATCATTAACGACTCATTCTTGTGACAACGAAGACGACGAAAACATATTCACAGTACCGACAATATGGGATAACGACAAATACGACGAAGTTAACGACACATTAGCAACTATTAGTCTGGACGACGACGACGATGACATTGAAGACAATTTACAAACAGTAGCGTCAGTAATAAATCAGACGGACGTAGACAATAAGGAAATTCCAGTACCAATTATGAACGACGACAGTACGATGAAGGACATACAAATCTCTGACACTTTGACACAACAGCAGCGACAAGACATTTTGTCTCTTCTTAACGACTATAAAACTATCTTCTCAAACAAACCTGGACAGACTGACAAAATAACACATTCCATTGTTTTGACAGATCTAACACCTATCAAATGTAGACCATATTCAATTCCATTACATTATAGGGCAAATTTGGATAAAGAAATTTTAGACTTAGAAAAAAATAAAATAATACAGAAATCTGTGTCCCAGTACTCTTCGCCAATTGTTCCTGGTGAAAAAGAAGGACCAAACCTATTCGTTTATGCATAGATTACAGAAAATTAAATACTATAACCACGACAGATGCTGAGCTAATGTACAGCTGTGAAGACCTCATTTTGAATATGTCTCAATCATCCATTTTTTCTAAACTTGATTTAGTAAAAGGTTACTGGCAAATACCACTATCTCCCTCTTCAAGGCATATAACCGCATTCTCTACACCGCTTGGACTATATGAATGGAGATATCTTCCTTTTGGGTTAAAGAACGCCCCCGCTACATTTGTCAGGTTAACTAGACTGTTATTGCACGGCATCAAGGACGTGCAATCATATATTGATGATATATGTGTCCATTCTTCAGACATGACTTCTCACTTACTTACACTCCAACAAGTCTTTAATCAAATCCTTCTTTTTGGACTTACTATCAAACCTTCCAAGGTTGAAATAGGCTATAAACAGATAGACTTCTTAGGTCATAGGATTTCCGAAGGCAAACTATTGACAGATGATAGAATCGTATCAAAAATTCTGAACCTGCAAGTTCCAACTACAAAGAAACAGGTCAGAAGCCTTTTAGGTCTCATAAACTATTATGCCAAGTTTATACCAAACTGGGCAGAACTCACATCAGTTTTGTCTAATCTGTTGACAAAAGATCAACCAGAAAAATTTTGTAAGAGTATCCGTTTAGAGGATGTAATGTGCAAATTGAAATCAATTTTTTCTAACCCACCCGTATTAAGATTACCAAACATAGATATACCTTTTATTCTGACCACAGATTCGAGTGCTATCGCAATTGGAGGATGCCTAATGCAGGAATATCAAGGCGTGAGACATCCAATACTCTATGTCAGCCGCAAGCTTAAAAAGGCAGAAATCCGGTATTCCACAGTTGAGTTGGAGGCATTAAGTCTACTTTTTTGTATGCGTCGTTTATCTAAGTTCCTCTTAGGTTCCCATTTTGTTGTTTTGACCGATAATTCGCCGCTGCTGGTACTTAAACAAGGCGTTCCAAAGAATCATCGATTAGCAAGATGGTGTCTTCTACTTCAGGATTTCGACTTTGAAATCCGCCACATCAAGGGTACGGATAATATTATTGCTGACATATTATCACGGCAAACTAATGCACCAGCAGACTAACACTATGCACATTAATTAGTCGCCATATAATAAGCTGTGAGATTTTAGTCTGTTGCATAGAACAGTGTACCTCTACACTTACTGTAGAACTTTAACTTATAAGTGTCAACAGCTGATTTAATACTCTACTTATATCTATCACAGACATGAAACTGTGAGAACCGCTAACTATATTGAGCCACATTGGCAATTAGCTGTACATCAAAAACATTCCGAACTGTGGAGATTAACATTTGTGAAATTATTTCATCAATCACAGAACTGAAAGTTACCATGCGAATATTAATAACTGTGCATACGCGTGATTTCAATTGACTCGCAAACTAACGTAACAGAACATCGCACATACAAACAGCGATATACTTAACCGATTCCGACATATCAGAGACAACACAACAACGTGACACCAAAATGTTACCTACGAACTGTAACAGTATTGGAACAACACACGGACGAAAGAACGACAACACACGGATCGTCGTTGGAGTTAATTAATTTAATGTTATTAGTTAAATATGTATTACATTTGTGCTTTATTATATACATTAAATATGTGAACATGTAAATTATACATTTTCTATTATAATATGTCACAAACATTCTCATTCATAGTTAAAACTTTCTCCCAATACAATTGTTGCAATTTAATTTATAAACCATTTTCTTATCACCAAAACAAATAGTACTTGATGCTTTGAATATAGCATATCGCCAGTTTTTTTTTTCTAAGGGCGACAAACATTTACCTCACCTTAATTTGTATATTTTAACAAATTATTATATTGAATGAAAGGTGTGCGAATCAGAGAGTGAATGAATTAAATGAGAGAGCGATATACTGAGCGGACAAATTGTACGCAAAAAGTATTTATTTTAATTTGTCTGCGTTTTGAGTGTAAAATGTAACACTTGTCTAAAATTGTGTATACATGTTTAGTGTTAGATAAAATAGGTTCACTCTAAGAATCACTGTTTGAATACCCTGTACATGCGTTACACAGATTCATGACAAGGGATATTCCAGCTCGTGACACTTAGAGATGTACTACACACCACATACCCACAGGTAGCACACACGTCAGACATTAGATAGAACATACTCATAAAACTAAACACTAACAAATAAATCACACACATTTTATTAGAGCAAGTAACAAAGCAGTAAACACACTAACAGGCAAACAGGAACATAAGTAGTTACTTGGGAGAAAACAATAGTGCATATATATATATTAAGCACTATAAAACATACGGAAGTAAAAGTGTATCAAAATACACATTCAGGACAAGAATTGCAAGTGTTCTTAAATAAGCCAAGACAATTTGTCTTGTTAAACCTCTCTAACACAGAGTTTAATATCTGGGTATCAAATGGATACTTGAGAAGGGCGCGGTTGCAAATACAACTAAAAGCGTCAGGGAACTTCGGTCGGATAAGCATGTTTAAGGATATGGAAGAGATAGGGACTCTCCAGCAATCACCCTGGATTGTTGTACGGGGAAATACATGAGTTAATAGTGCAAATATATATATGGCCAGGTTCCCATCCACGAAACTACCAAATACCAACTTCATGTGATCCTATGACAGAATTAGTGCAGACTAATTACCATATACTAACCCATAGAAGCGGGGGGAGGGGAACCCCTGTCAGAGTCTCACATGGAGTCGGTAGAAACATAAAGATAGAAGGGAATTAGAGAAGGGGCATAACCCCAATACAAGGGAGACACACTTCGAATGCTCGAACAATCCAGAGCCTTCGAGAAGCATAGGTCAGTTCGCCTACAGCTCCGTGGACACGCTGACCGCGTGCCAGGACCTGTTCCACGAGAAGCTCAAGGAGAGTTACAGCCCGTGTCCGATCGAGACACGTTGGAGGGCAGACACGGACTGGACATCGAAGAAGCAACAGGGTTTACCTTAAGGGGGACTTGATAGCTTAAACCCCAAGTGTATTTAGGGGTCTTATGCATACGTTAGATAGCTGATAGAGTTGTTGTATTGATCATGTATTATTGGTTTATTGTAAACTCCAGTGATATGCAATTCGAGGGTTGCTGGCTGCGAAAACCTTTCTTCGCCAGCTTAATGTAACATAATATAAATAAATGATGTTCGATTGTATCTGAACGGAGTTTGTTGCCTGTATGAGCCCGGGTTTCATTCCCCTAGGTATCCAGGACGGTGACAGCAGGGGAAAGAATAAACACTGTAGGGGAAAGAATAAACACTGTAGGGGACAGAATAAACACTGTAGAGGACTGAATAAACACTGTAGGGGACAGAATAAATGCTGTATGGGACAGAATAAACGCTGTAGGGAACAGAATAAACACTGTAGGGGACAGAATAAACACAGTAGGGGACAGAATAAATGCTGTATTGGACAGAATAAACGCTATAGGGGACAGAATAAACACTGTAGGGGACAGAATAAACACTGTAGGGGACAGAATAAACACTGTAGGGGACAGAATAAACGTTGTAGGGGACAGAATAAACACTGTAGGGGACAGAATAAACGCTGTAGGGGACAGAATAAACACTGTAGGGTACAGAATAAATGCTGTATGGGACAGAATAAACACTGTGGGGGACAGAATAAACACTGTAGGGGACAGAATAAACACAGTAGGGGACAGAATAAACACAATAGGGGACATAATAAACACTGTAGGGGACAGAATAAACGCTGTAGGGGACAGAATAAACACTGTAGGGGACAGAATAAATGCTGTAGGGGACAGAATAAACACTGTAGGGGACAGAATAAACACTGTAGGGGACAGAATAAACACTGTAGGGGACAGAATAAATGCTGTAGGGGACAGAATAAACACTGTAGGGGACAGAATAAACGCTGTAGGGGACAGAATAAATGCTGTAGGGGACAGAATAAACGCTGTAGGGGACAGAATAAACACTGTAGGGGACAGAATAAACGCTGTAGGGGACAGAATAAACGTTGTAGGGGACAGAATAAACGCTGTAGGGGACAGAATAAATGCTGTAGGGGACAGAATAAACACTGTATGGGACAGAATAAACGCTGTAGGGGACAGAATAAACGCTGTAGGGGACAGAATAAACACTGTGGGGGACAGAATAAACGTTGTAGGGGACAGAATAAACACTGTAGGGGACAGAATAAACGCTGTAGGGGACAGAATAAATGCTGTAGGGGACAGAATAAACACTGTAGGGGACAGAATAAATGCTGTATGGGACAGAATAAACGCTGTAGGGGACAGAATAACACTGTAGGGGACAGAATAAACACAGTAGGGGACAGAATAAACACAATAGGGGACATAATAAACACTGTAGGGGACAGAATAAACGCTGTAGGGGACAGAATAAACACTGTAGGGGACAGAATAAACACAGTAGGGGACAGAATAAATGCTGTATGGGACAGAATAAACGCTGTAGGGGACAGAATAAACACTGTAGGGGACAGAATAAACACTGTGGGGGACAGAATAAATACTGTATGGGACAGAATAAACACTGTAGGGGACAGAATAAACACTGTGGGGGACAGAATAAACAGTGTAGGGGACAGAATAAACAGTGTAGGGGAAAGAATGAACGCTGTAGGGGACAGAATAAACACAGTAGGGGACAGAATAAATGCTGTAGGGGACAGAATAAACACTGTAGGGGACAGAATAAACACAATAGGGGACATAATAAACACTGTAGGGGACAGAATAAACACTGTAGGGGACAGAATAAACACAATAGGGGACATAATAAACTCTGTGGGGGACAGAATAAACACTGTAGGGGACAGAATAAACACTGTAGGGGACAGAATAAATGCTGTAGGGGACAGAATAAACACTGTAGGGGACAGAATAAACACAATAGGGGACATAATAAACACTGTAGGGGACAGAGTAAACACAGTAGGGGACAGAATAAACACTGTAGGGGACAGAATAAACACTGTGGGGGACAGAATAAACACTGTAGGAGACAGAATAAATACTGTATGGGACAGAATAAACGCTGTAGGGGACAGAATAAACACTGTAGGGGACAGAATAAACACAGTAGGGGACAGAATAAATGCTGTATGGGACAGAATAAACGCTGTAGGGGACAGAATAAACACTGTAGGGGACAGAATAAACACTGTAGGGGACAGAATAAACACTGTAGGGGACAGAATAAATACTGTAGGGGACAGAATAAACACTGTAGGGGACAGAATAAACACTGTGGGGGACAGAATAAACACTGTAGGGGACAGAATAAACAGTGTAGGGGAAAGAATAACAGCTGTAGGGGACAGAATAAATGCTGTAGGGGACAGAATAAACACTGTAGGGGGACAGAATAAACACATGTAGGGGACAGAATAAACACAATAGGGGACATAATAAACATTGTAGGGGACAGAGTAAACACAGTAGGTGACAGAATAAACACTGTAGGGGACAGAATAAACACTGTAGGGGACAGAATAAACACTGTGGGGGACAGAATAAACACTGTAGGGGACAGAATAAACACTGTGGGGGACAGAATAAACACTGTAGAGGACAGAATAAATGCTGTATGGGACAGAATAAACACTGTAGGGGACAGAATAAACTGCTGTATGGGGACAGAATAAACACTGTAGGAGGACAGAATAAACACTGTAGGGGGACAGAATAAACACTGTAGGGGACAGAATAAACACTGTGGGGGACAGAATAAACACTGTAGGGGACAGAATAAATGCTGTAGGGGACAGAATAAATGCTGTAGGGGACAGAATAAACACTGTAGGGGACAGAATAAATGCTGTATGGGACAGAATAAACACTGTAGGAGACAGAATAAACACTGTGGGGGACAGAATAAACACTGTAGGGGACAGAATAAACACTGTGGGGGACAGAATAAACACTGTAGGGGACAGAATAAACACTGTAGGGGACAGAATAAACACTGTAGGGGACAGAATAAACACTGTAGGGGACAGAATAAACACTGTAGGAGACAGAATAAACGCTGTAGGGGACAGAATAAACGCTGTAGGGGACAGAATAAACACTGTGGGGGACAGAATAAACACTGTAGGGGACAGAATAAATGCTGTATGGGACAGAATAAACACTGTAGGGGACAGAATAAACACTGTAGGGGACAGAATAAACACTGTAGGGGACAGAATAACCACTGTAGGGGACAGAATAAATGCTGTATGGGACAGAATAAACACTGTAGGGGACAGAATAAATGCTGTATGGGACAGAATAACCACTGTAGGGGACAGAATAAATGCTGTATGGGACAGAATAAACACTGTAGGGGACAGAATAAACGCTGTAGGGGACAGAATAAACACTGTAGGGGACAGAATAACCACTGTGAGGGACAGAATAAATGCTGTATGGGACAGAATAAACACTGTAGGGGACAGAATAAACACTGTAGGGGACAGAATAAACACTGTAGGCTACAGAATAAACACTGTAGGGGACAGAATAAACACTGTGGGGGACAGAATAAACACTGTAGGGGACAGAATAAACACTGTGAGGGACAGAATAAATGCTGTATGGGACAGAATAAACGCTGTAGGGGACAGAATAAACACTGTAGGCTACAGAATAAACACTGTAGGGGACAGAATAAACACTGAAGGGGACAGAATAAACACTGTAGGGGACAGAATAAACACTGTGAGGGACAGAATAAACGCTGTATGGGACAGAATAAACACTGTAGGGGACAGAATAAACACTGTAGGGGACAGAATAAACACTGTGGGGGACAGAATAAATGCTGTAGGGGACAGAATAAACACTGTAGGGGACAGAATAAACACTGTAGGGGACAGAATAAACACTGTAGAGGACAGAATAAACACTGTAGGGGACAGAATAAACACTGTAGGGGACAGAATAAACACTGTAGAGGACTGAATAAACACTGTAGAGGACTGAATAAACACTGTAGGGGACAGAATAAACACTGTAGAGGACTGAATAAACAGTGTAGGGGACAGAATAAACACTGTAGGGGACAGAATAAACACTGTAGGGGACAGAATAAACACTGTAGGGGACAGAATAAACACTGTAGGGGACAGAATAAACAGCTGTAGGGGACAGAATAAACAGCTGTAGGGGACAGAATAAACAGCTGTAGGGGACAGAATAAACACTGTAGGGGAAAGAATAAACACTGTAGGGGACAGAATAAACACTGTAGGGGACAGAATAAACACTGTAGGGGACAGAATAAACAGTGTAGGGGACAGAATAAACACTGTAGGGGACAGAATAAACACTGTAGGGGACAGAATAAATGCTGTAGGGGACAGAATAAACGCTGTAGGGGACAGAATAAACACTGTAGGGGACAGAATAAACACTGTAGGGGACAGAATAAACACTGTAGGGGACAGAATAAATGCTGTAGGGGACAGAATAAATGCTGTAGGGGACAGAATAAACGCTGTAGGGGACAGAATAAACACTGTAGGGGACAGAATAAATGCTGTAGGGACAGAATAAACACTGTAGGGGACAGAATAAACGCTGTAGGGGACAGAATAAACACTGTAGGGGACAGAATAAACACTGTAGGGGACAGAATAAATGCTGTATGGGACAGAATAAACAGCTGTAGGGGAAAGAATAAACACTGTAGGGGACAGAATAAATGCTGTATGAGACAGAATAAACGCTGTAGGGGAAAGAATAAACACTGTAGGGGACAGAATAAACACTGTAGGGGACAGAATAAATGCTGTAGGGGACAGAATAAACGCTGTAGGGGACAGAATAAACACTGTAGGGGACAGAATAAACACTGTAGGGGACAGAATAAACTCTGTAGGGGACAGAATAAATGCTGTGGGGGACAGAATAAACGCTGTAGGGGACAGAATAAACACTGTAGGGGACAGAATAAACACTGTAGGGACAGAATAAACACTGTAGGGGACAGAATAAACGCTGTAGGGGACAGAATAAACGCTGTAGGGGACAGAATAAACACTGTAGGGGACAGAATAAATGCTGTATGAGACAGAATAAACAGTGTAGGGGACAGAATAAACACAGTAGGGGACAGAATAAATGCTGTATGAGACAGAATAAACAGTGTAGGGGACAGAATAAACACTGTAGGGGACAGAATAAACACTGTAGGGGACAGAATAAATGCTGTAGGGGACAGAATAAACGCTGTAGGGGACAGAATAAACACTGTAGGGGACAGAATAAACACATGTAGGGGACAGAATAAACACTGTAGGGGACAGAATAAATGCTGTAGGGGACAGAATAAACACTGTAGGGGACAGAATAAACGCTGTAGGGGACAGAATAAACACTGTAGGGGACAGAATAAATGCTGTAGGGGACAGAATAAACACTGTAGGGGACAGAATAAACGCTGTAGGGGACAGAATAAACACTGTAGGGGACAGAATAAACACAGTAGGGGACAGAATAAATGCTGTATGGGACAGAATAAACGCTGTAGGGGACAGAATAAACGCTGTAGGGGACAGAATAAACACTGTAGGGGACAGAATAAACACTGTGGGGGACAGAATAAATACTGTATGGGACAGAATAAACACTGTAGGGGACAGAATAAACACTGTGGGGGACAGAATAAACACTGTAGGGGACAGAATAAACAGTGTAGGGGACAGAATAAACAGTGTAGGGGAAAGAATGAACGCTGTAGGGGACAGAATAAACAGTGTAGGGGAAAGAATGAACGCTGTAGGGGACAGAATAAACACAGTAGGGGACAGAATAAATGCTGTAGGGGACAGAATAAACACTGTGGGGGACAGAATAAACAGTGTAGGGGACAGAATAAACAGTGTAGGGGAAAGAATGAACGCTGTAGGGGACAGAATAAACACAGTAGGGGACAGAATAAACACAGTAGGGGACAGAATAAATGCTGTAGGGGACAGAATAAACACTGTGGGGGACAGAATAAACAGTGTAGGGGACAGAATAAACAGTGTAGGGAAAGAATGAACGCTGTAGGGGACAGAATAACCAGTAGGGGACAGAATAAAGCTGTAGGGGACAGAATAAACACTGTAGGGGACAGAATAAACACAATGTAGGGGACAGAATAAACACCATAGGGGGACATAATAAACACTGTAGGAGACAGAAGTAAACACAGTAGGGACAGAATAAACACTGTAGGAGACAGAATAAACACTGTAGGAGACAGAATAAACGCTGTAGGAGACAGAATAAACAGTGTAGGGGACAGAATAAACAGTGTAGGGGACAGAATAAACAGTGTAGGGGACAGAATAAACAGTGTAGGGGACAGAATAAACAGTGTAGGGGACAGAATAAACAGTGTAGGAGACAGAATAAACGCTGTAGGAGACAGAATAAACAGTGTAGGGGACAGAATAAACACTGTAGGAGACAGAATAAACAGTGTAGGGGACAGAATAAACACTGTAGGAGACAGAATAAACACTGTAGGGGACAGAATAAATGCTGTAGGGGACAGAATAAATGCTGTAGGAGACAGAATAAACACTGTAGGGGACAGAATAAACAGTGTAGGGGACAGAATAAACACTGTAGGAGACAGAATAAACAGTGTAGGGGACAGAATAAACACAGTAGGGGACAGAATAAATGCTGTAGGGGACAGAATAAACACTGTAGGGGACAGAGTAAACACAGTAGGGGACAGAGTAAACACAGTAGGGGACAGAATAAATGCTGTAGGGGACAGAATAAATGCTGTAGGGGACAGAATAAACACTGTAGGGGACAGAATAAATGCTGTAGGGGACAGAATAAACGCTGTAGGGGACAGAATAAATGCTGTAGGGGACAGAATAAATGCTGTAGGGGACAGAATAAACACTGTAGGGGACAGAATAAATCACTGTAGGGGACAGAATAAATGCTGTAGGGGACAGAATAAAATGCTGTAGGGGACAGAATAAATGCTGTAGGGGACAGAATAAACACTGTAGGGGACAGAATAAATGCTGTAGGGGACAGAATAAACACTGTAGGGGACAGAATAAATGCTGTAGGGGACAGAATAAATGCTGTAGGGGACAGAATAAACACTGTAGGGGACAGAATAAACGCTGTAGGGGACAGAATAAATGCTGTAGGGGACAGAATAAACACTGTAGGGGACAGAATAAACACTGTAGGAGACAGAATAAACAGTGTAGGGGACAGAATAAACACTGTAGGAGACAGAATAAACACTGTAGGGGACAGAATAAATGCTGTAGGGGACAGAATAAACACTGTAGGGGACAGAATAAACAGTGTAGGGGACAGAATAAACACTGTAGAGGACAGAATAAATGCTGTAGGGGACAGAATAAACAGTGTAGGGGACAGAATAAACAGTGTAGGGGACAGAATAAACAGTGTAGGGGACAGAATAAACAGTGTAGGGGACAGAATAAACAGTGTAGGAGACAGAATAAACAGTGTAGGGGACAGAATAAACAGTGTAGGGGACAGAATAAACAGTGTAGGGGACAGAATAAATGCTGTAGGGGACAGAATAAACAGTGTAGGGGACAGAATAAATGCTGTAGGGGACAGAATAAACAGTGTAGGGGACAGAATAAACACTGTAGGGGACAGAATAAACAGTGTAGGGGACAGAATAAACAGTGTAGGAGACAGAATAAACACTGTAGGGGACAGAATAAATGCTGTAGGGGACAGAATAAACACTGTAGGGGACAGAATAAACACTGTAGGAGACAGAATAAACACTGTAGGGGACAGAATAAACACTGTAGGGGACAGAATAAACAGCTGTAGGGGACAGAATAAACACTGTAGGAGACAGAATAAACACTGTAGGGGACAGAATAAACACTGTAGGGGACAGAATAAACACTGTAGGAGACAGAATAAACACTGTAGGGGACAGAATAAACACTGTAGGGGACAGAATAAACAGTGTAGGGGACAGAATAAACACTGTAGAGGACAGAATAAAATGCTGTAGGGGACAGAATAAACACTGTAGGGGACAGAATAAACACTGTAGGAGACAGAATAAACACTGTAGGGGACAGAATAAACACTGTAGGAGACAGAATAAACACTGTAGGAGACAGAATAAACACTGTAGGGGACAGAATAAACATGCTGTAGGAGACAGAATAAACACTGTAGGAGACAGAATAAACACTGTAGGGGACAGAATAAACACTGTAGGAGACAGAATAAACACTGTAGGGGACAGAATAAACACTGTAGGAGACAGAATAAACACTGTAGGGGACAGAATAAACACTGTAGGAGACAGAATAAACAGCTGTAGGGGACAGAATAAACACTGTAGGGGACAGAATAAACACTGTAGGAGACAGAATAAACACTGTAGGGGACAGAATAAACACTGTAGGGGACAGAATAAACACTGTAGGGGACAGAATAAACGCTGTAGGGGACAGAATAAACACTGTAGGGGACAGAATAAACACTGTAGGGGACAGAATAAACACTGTAGGGGACAGAATAAACACTGTAGGGGACAGAATAAACGCTGTAGGGGACAGAATAAACACTGTAGGGGACAGAATAAACACTGTAGGGGACAGAATAAACGCTGTAGGGGACAGAATAAACACTGTAGGGGACAGAATAAACACTGTAGGGGACAGAATAAACACTGTAGGGGACAGAATAAACACTGTAGGGGACAGAATAAACACTGTAGGGGACAGAATAAACACTGTAGGGGACAGAATAAACACTGTAGGGGGACAGAATAAACACTGTAGGGGACAGAATAAAACACTGTAGGGGACAGAATAAACACTGTAGGGGACAGAATAAACACTGTAGGGGGACAGAATAAACACTGTAGGGGACAGAATAAACACTGTAGGGGACAGAATAAACACAGTAGGGGACAGAATAAACACTGTAGGGGACAGAATAAACACTGTAGGGGACAGAATAAACACTGTAGGGGACAGAATAAACACTGTAGGGGACAGAATAAACACTGTAGGGGACAGAATAAACACTGTAGGGACAGAATAAACGCTGTAGGGGACAGAATAAGAGCTGTAGGGGACAGAATAAACACTGTAGGGGACAGAATAAACACTGTAGGGGACAGAATAAACACTGTAGGAGAAAGAATAAACACTGTAGGGGACAGAATAACACTGTAGGGGACAGAATAAACACTGTAGGGGACAGAATAAACAGCTGTAGGGGACAGAATAAACACTGTAGGGGGACAGAATAAACACTGTAGGGGACAGAATAAACACTGTAGGGGACAGAATAAACACTGTAGGGGACAGAATAAACACTGTAGGGACAGAATAAACACTGTAGGGGGACAGAATAAACACTGTAGGGGACAGAATAAACACTGTAGGGGACAGAATAAACACTGTAGGGGACAGAATAAACACTGTAGGGGACAGAATAAACGCTGTAGGGGACAGAATAAACACTGTAGGGGACAGAATAAACACTGTAGGGGACAGAATAAACACTGTAGGGGACAGAATAAACAGCTGTATGGGGACAGAATAAACACTGTAGGAGACAGAATAAACAGTGTAGGGGACAGAATAAACACTGTAGGGGACAGAATAAACACTGTAGGAGACAGAATAAACACTGTGGGGGACAGAATAAACACTGTAGGGGACAGAATAAACACTGTATGGGACAGAATAAACACTGTGGGGGACAGAATAAACACTGTAGGGCACAGAATAAACACTGTAGGAGACAGAATAAATGCTGTATGGGACAGAATAAACACTGTAGGAGACAGAATAAACAGTGTAGGGGACAGAATAAACACTGTATGGGACAGAATAAACACTGTAGGAGACAGAATAAACAGTGTGGGGGACAGAATAAACACTGTAGGGGACAGAATAAACACTGTAGGGGACAGAATAAATGCTGTATGGGACAGAATAAACACTGTGGGGGACAGAATAAATGCTGTATGGGACAGAATAAACACTGTAGGAGACAGAATAAACACTGTGGGGGACAGAATAAACACTGTAGGAGACAGAATAAACACTGTGGGGGACAGAATAAACACTGTAGGAGACAGAATAAACACTGTGGGGGACAGAATAAACACTGTAGGGGACAGAATAAACACTGTGGGGGACAGAATAAACACGTGTAGGGGACAGAATAAACACTGTAGGGGACAGAATAAACACTGTAGGGGACAGAATAAACACTGTGGGGGACAGAATAAACACTGTGGGGGACAGAATAAACACTGTGGGGGACAGAATAAACACTGTGGGGGACAGAATAAACACTGTAGGGGACAGAATAAACACTGTGGGGGACAGAATAAACACTGTGGGGGACAGAATAAACACTGTGGGGGACAGAATAAACACTGTGGGGGACAGAATAAACACTGTAGGGGACAGAATAAACACTGTAGGGGACAGAATAAACACTGTGGGGGACATAATAAACACTGTAGGGGACAGAATAAACACTGTAGGGGACAGAATAAACACTGTGGGGACAGAATAAACACTGTAGGGGACAGAATAAACACTGTGGGGGACAGAATAAACACTGTAGGGGACAGAATAAATGCTGTATGGGACAGAATAAACGCTGTAGGGGACAGAATAAACACTGTGGGGGACAGAATAAACACTGTAGGGGACAGAATAAATGCTGTATGGGACAGAATAAACGCTGTAGGGGACAGAATAAACGCTGTAGGGGACAGAATAAACACTGTGAGGGACAGAATAAATGCTGTATGGGACAGAATAAACACTGTGGGGGACAGAATAAACACTGTAGGAGAAAGAATAAACACTGTAGGGGACAGAATAAATGCTGTATGGGACAGAATAAACACTGTGGGGGACAGAATAAACACTGTAGGGGACAGAATAAACACTGTGAGGGACAGAATAAATGCTGTATGGGACAGAATAAACACTGTGGGGGACAGAATAAACACTGTAGGAGAAAGAATAAACACTGTAGGGGACAGAATAAATGCTGTATGGGACAGAATAAACACTGTGGGGGACAGAATAAACACTGTAGGGGACAGAATAAACACTGTGAGGGACAGAATAAATGCTGTATGGGACAGAATAAACGCTGTAGGGGACAGAATAAACGCTGTGGGGGACAGAATAAACACTGTAGGGGACAGAATAAACACTGTGAGGGACAGAATAAATGCTGTATGGGACAGAATAAACACTGTGGGGGACAGAATAAATGCTGTATGGGACAGAATAAACACTGTAGGGGACAGAATAAACACTGTGAGGGACAGAATAAATGCTGTATGGGACAGAATAAACACTGTAGGGGACAGAATAAACACTGTGAGGGACAGAATAAATGCTGTATGGGACAGAATAAACACTGTAGGGGACAGAATAAACACTGTGAGGGACAGAATAAACACTGTGAGGGACAGAATAAATGCTGTATGGGACAGAATAAACACTGTAGGGGACAGAATAAACACTGTGAGGGACAGAATAAATGCTGTATGGGACAGAATAAACACTGTAGGGGACAGAATAAACACTGTGAGGGACAGAATAAATGCTGTAGGGGACAGAATAAACACTGTAGGGGACAGAATAAACACTGTAGGGGACAGAATAAACACTGTGAGGGACAGAATAAATGCTGTATGGGACAGAATAAACACTGTAGGGGACAGAATAAACACTGTAGGGGACAGAATAAACACTGTGAGGGACAGAATAAACACTGTGAGGGACAGAATAAATGCTGTATGGGACAGAATAAACACTGTAGGGGACAGAATAAACACTGTAGGGGACAGAATAAACACTGTGGGGGACAGAATAAATGCTGTAGGGGACAGAATAAACACTGTAGGGGACAGAATAAACACTGTAGGGGACAGAATAAACAGTGTAGGGGACAGAATAAACACTGTAGGGGACAGAATAAACACTGTAGGGGACAGAATAAATGCTGTAGGGGACAGAATAAATGCTGTATGGGACAGAATAAACAGTGTAGGGGAAAGAATGAACGCTGTAGGGGACAGAATAAACACTGTAGGGGAAAGAATGAACGCTGTAGGGGACAGAATAAACAGTGTAGGGGACAGAATAAACAGTGTAGGGGACAGAATAAACAGTGTAGGGGACAGAATAAACAGTGTAGGGGACAGAATAAACAGTGTAGGGGACAGAATAAACAGTGTAGGGGACAGAATAAACACTGTAGGGGACAGAATAAACAGTGTAGGGGACAGAATAAACACTGTAGGGGACAGAATAAACACTGTAGGGGACAGAATAAACAGTGTAGGGGACAGAATAAACACTGTAGGGGACAGAATACACACTGTAGGGGACAGAATAAACACTGTAGGGGACAGAATAAACAGTGTAGGGGACAGAATAAACACTGTAGGGGACAGAATAAACACTGTAGGGGACAGAATAAATGCTGTAGGGGACAGAATAAACGCTGTAGGGGACAGAATAAATGCTGTAGGGGACAGAATAAATGCTGTATGGGACAGAATAAACAGTGTAGGGGAAAGAATGAACGCTGTAGGGGACAGAATAAACACTGTAGGGGACAGAATAAACAGTGTAGGGGACAGAATAAACAGTGTAGGGGACAGAATAAACACTGTAGGGGACAGAATAAACACTGTAGGGGACAGAATAAACAGTGTAGGGGACAGAATAAACACTGTAGGGGACAGAATAAACACTGTAGGGGACAGAATAAACAGTGTAGGGGACAGAATAAACAGTGTAGGGGACAGAATAAACAGTGTAGGGGACAGAATAAACGCTGTAGGGGACAGAATAAATGCTGTAGGGGACAGAATAAATGCTGTATGGGACAGAATAAACAGTGTAGGGGAAAGAATGAACGCTGTAGGGGACAGAATAAACACTGTAGGGGACAGAATAAACAGTGTAGGGGACAGAATAAACGCTGTAGGGGACAGAATAAATGCTGTAGGGGACAGAATAAACACTGTGGGGGACAGAATAAACAGTGTAGGGGAAAGAATGAACGCTGTAGGGGACAGAATAAACACTGTAGGGGACAGAATAAACAGTGTAGGGGACAGAATAAACAGTGTAGGGGACAGAATAAACAGTGTAGGGGACAGAATGAACAGTGTAGGGGACAGAATGAACGCTGTAGGGGACAGAATAAACAGTGTAGGGGACAAAATAAACAGTGTAGGGGACAGAATAAACAGTGTAGGGGACAGAATAAACAGTGTAGGGGAAAGAATAAACAGTGTAGGGGACAGAATAAACAGTGTAGGGGACAGAATAAACACTGTAGGGGAAAGAATAAACGCTGTAGGAGAAAGAATAAACACTGTAGGGGAAAGAATAAACACTGTAGGAGACAGAATAAACACTGTAGGAGACAGAATAAACAGTGTAGGGGACAGAATAAACACTGTAGGGGACAGAATAAACACTGTAGGGGACAGAATGAACGCTGTAGGGGACAGAATAAACACCGTAGGGGACAGAATAAACAGTGTAGGGGACAGAATAAACACCGTAGGGGAAAGAATGAACGCTGTAGGGGACAGAATAAACACTGTAGGGGACAGAATAAACACTGTAGGTGACAGAATAAACACTGTAGGGGACAGAATAAACACTGTAGGGGACAGAATAAACGCTGTAGGGGACAGAATAAACACTGTAGGGGACAGAATAAACACTGTAGGGGACAGAATAAACACTGTAGGGGACAGAATAAACGCTGTAGGGGACAGAATAAACACCGTAGGGGACAGAATAAACAGTGTAGGGGACAGAATAAACACTGTAGGGGACAGAATAAACAGTGTAGGGGACAGAATAAACAGTGTAGGGGACAGAATAAACAGTGTAGGGGACAGAATAAACAGTGTAGGGGACAGAATAAACAGTGTAGGGGACAGAATAAACAGTGTAGGGGACAGAATAAACAGTGTAGGGGACAGAATAAACAGTGTAGGGGACAGAATAAACAGTGTAGGGGACAGAATAAACAGTGTAGGGGAAAGAATGAACAGTGTAGGGGACAGAATAAACAGTGTAGGGGACAGAATAAACACTGTAGGGGACAGAATAAACACTGTAGGGGACAGAATAAACACTGTAGGGGACAGAATAAACACTGTAGGGGACAGAATAAACACTGTAGGGGACAGATAAACACTGTAGGGGACAGAAAAAACACTGTGGAGGACAGAATAAACACTGTAGGGGACAGAATAAACAGTGTAGGGGACAGAATAAACAGTGTAGGGGACAGAATAAACAGTGTAGGGGACAGAATAAACAGTGTAGGGGACAGAATAAACAGTGTAGGGGACAGAATAAACAGTGTAGGGGACAGAATAAACACTGTAGGGGACAGAATAAACACTGTAGGGGACAGAATAAATGCTGTAGGGGACAGAATAAACACTGTAGGGGACAGAATAAACACTGTAGGGGACAGAATAAACACTGTAGGGGACAGAATAAACAGTGTAGGGGACAGAATAAACAGTGTAGGGGACAGAATAAACAGTGTAGGGGACAGAATAAACACTGTAGGGGACAGAATAAACACTGTAGGGGACAGAATAAACACTGTAGGGGACAGAATAAACACTGTAGGGGACAGAATAAACAGTGTAGGGGACAGAATAAACACTGTAGGGCACAGAATAAACACTGTGGGGGACTGAATAAACGCTGTGGGGGACAGAATAAACACTGTAGGGGACAGAATAAACCCTGTAGGGGACAGAATAAACGCTGTGGCGGACAGAATAAACGCTGTAGGGGACAGAATAAACGCTGTAGGGGACAGAATAAACCCTGTAGGGGACAGAATAAACGCTGTGGCGGACAGAATAAACGCTGTAGGGGACAGAATAAACCCTGTAGGGGACAGAATAAACGCTGTGGCGGACAGAATAAACGCTGTAGGGGACAGAATAAACGCTGTAGGGGACAGAATAAACACTGTAGGGGACAGAATAAACCCTGTAGGGGACAGAATAAACGCTGTGGCGGACAGAATAAACGCTGTAGGGGACAGAATAAACCCTGTAGGGGACAGAATAAACGCTGTGGCGGACAGAATAAACGCTGTAGGGGACAGAATAAACGCTGTAGGGGACAGAATAAACACTGTAGGGCACAGAATAAACACTGTGGGGGACTGAATAAACGCTGTGGGGGACAGAATAAACACTGTAGGGGACTGAATAAACGCTGTAGGGGACAGAATAAACGCTGTGGCGGACAGAATAAACGCTGTAGGGGACAGAATAAACCCTGTAGGGGACAGAATAAACGCTGTGGCGGACAGAATAAACGCTGTAGGGGACAGAATAAACGCTGTAGGGGACAGAATAAACACTGTAGGGCACAGAATAAACACTGTGGGGGACTGAATAAACGCTGTGGAGGACAGAATAAACACTGTAGGGGACTGAATAAACGCTGTGGGGGACAGAATAAACACTGTAGGGGACAGAATAAACACTGTGGGGGACAGAATAAACACTGTAGGAGACAGAATAAACACTGTAGGGGACAGAATAAACACTGTAGGGGACAGAATAAACACTGTGGGGGACAGAATAAACACTGTAGGGGACAGAATAAACACTGTAGGGGACAGAATAAACAATGTAGGGGACAGAATAAACACTGTGGGGGACAGAATAAACACTGTGGGGGACAGAATAAACACTGTAGGAGACAGAATAAACACTGTGGGGGACAGAATAAACACTGTAGGGGACAGAATAAACACTGTGGGGGACAGAATAAACACTGTAGGGGACAGAATAAACACTGTGGGGACAGAATAAACACTGTAGGAGACAGAATAAACACTGTAGGGGACAGAATAAACAGTGTAGGGGACAGAATAAACACTGTAGGGGACAGAATAAACACTGTATGGGACAGAATAAACACTGTAGGGGACAGAATAAACACTGTAGGGGACAGAATAAACACTGTGGGGGACAGAATAAACACTGTAGGGGACAGAATAAACACTGTGGGGGACAGAATAAACACTGTGGGGGACAGAATAAACACTGTAGGGGACAGAATAAACACTGTAGGGGACAGAATAAACACTGTGGGGGACAGAATAAACACTGTAGGGGACAGAATAAACACTGTAGGGGACAGAATAAACGCTGTAGGGGACAGAATAAACTCTGTGGGGGACAGAATAAACACTGTGGGGGACAGAATAAACGCTGTAGGGGACAGAATAAACTCTGTGGGGGACAGAATAAACACTGTGGGGGACAGAATAAACGCTGTAGGGGACAGAATAAACACTGTGGGGGACAGAATAAACGCTGTAGGGGACAGAATAAACGCTGTGGGGGACAGAATAAACACTGTAGGGGACAGAATAAACACTGTAGGAGACAGAATAAACACTGTGGGGGACATAATAAACACTGTGGGGGACAGAATAAACACTGTAGGGGACAGAATAAACACTGTGGGGGACAGAATAAATGCTGTAGGGGACAGAATAAATGCTGTGGGGGACAGAATAAACACTGTAGGGGACAGAATAAACACTGTAGGAGACAGAATAAACACTGTGGGGGACATAATAAACACTGTGGGGGACAGAATAAACACTGTGGGGGACAGAATAAACACTGTAGGGGACAGAATAAACACTGTGGGGGACAGAATAAACACTGTAGGGGACAGAATAAACACTGTGGGGGACAGAATAAATGCTGTAGGGGACAGAATAAACACTGTGGGGGACAGAATAAATGCTGTAGGGGACAGAATAAACGGTGTAGGGGACAGAATAAACGGTGTAGGGGACAGAATAAACGGTGTAGGGGACAGAATAAACACTGTGGGGGACAGAATAAACGGTGTAGGGGACAGAATAAACACTGTAGGGGACAGAATAAACGCTGTAGGGGACAGAATAAATGCTGTGGGGGACAGAATAAACACTGTAGGGGACAGAATAAACACTGTAGGGGACAGAATAAACGGTGTAGGGGACAGAATAAACACTGTGGGGGACAGAATAAACACTGTAGGGGACAGAATAAACACTGTAGGGGACAGAATAAACGGTGTAGGGGACAGAATAAACACTGTGGGGGACAGAATAAACGGTGTAGGGGACAGAATAAACACTGTAGGGGACAGAATAAACGCTGTAGGGGACAGAATAAATGCTGTGGGGGACAGAATAAACACTGTAGGGGACAGAATAAACACTGTAGGGGACAGAATAAACACTGTGGGGGACATAATAAACACTGTGGGGGACAGAATAAATGCTGTGAGGGACAGAATAATTACTGTGGGGGACAGAATAAACACTGTAGGGGACTGAATAAACACCGTAGGGGACAGAATAAACACTGTAGGGGACAGAATAAACGCTGTGGGGGACAGAATAAACACTGTAGGGGACAGAATAAACACTGTAGGGGACAGAATAAACACTGTAGGGGACAAAATAAATGCTGTAGGGGACAGAATAAACGCTGTAGGGGACAGAATCAACGCTGTAGGGGACAGAATAAACACTGTAGGGGACAGAGTAAACGCTGTAGGGGACAGAATAAACGCTGTAGGGGACAGAATAAACACTGCAGGGGACAGAATAAAAGTAAACATAAAATAGCAACGCTGAAGAAAAAGAATGAAAGTAACCATTGAAATAGCAAAGCTGTATGGGAAAGAATGAAAGTGATCATAAAGTAGCAACGCTTCAGGGGAAAGAATAAAAGTAATCATAAAATGCAGCAGTGTAGGGGAAAGATCTGCAATACTTAATTAATAGGCGCGGTTATTGCGAAAGGTGAACAACTAGGGCTAGAATTAAATTGTAAGAAGACACAGTTTATGGTCGTCACTAGTAGGAAAGAAATACCGCAAAACAGTAATATACTGGTAAATGAGAATATTCTTAAACAATCTGTACAATTGTCTCTGAAGAGTCACAACATCTGGTGGGAGGTGCCTTGAAGAGATTAGAATAAGCATCGCCATGGCGAAAGTAGTCTCTTGTAAGATGGAAAACATACTGACAAATAAAAATATGTAATTTGCAACAAGAAAAAGAGTGTTGAAGTGCTACACCGAACCTGTACCTTTGAATGGATGTGAAGCGTAGACAATGAGCAGACAAACTGAAAAATATCTAATAGATGTGGAAATGTGGTTTCTGAGGAAAATGCAAAAATACCATGGACAGACAGAAAAACCAATGACCAAATCCTGCAAGAAACAAATGAAAACCGTAAACTTATTAGAAAAATTTGACGCAGACAGTCACAATTTGTGTGGACACGTTATGAGAAGACATCAATTGGAGAACTTGGTGACAACCGCCACAGTTCCTTCCAACAGCGCTGCTCAATCCACTTGGCCAAGTGTGGTTCAACGCGCATGTTCAACTGCAGTCTCACAATTATCTTAATGGGGCGCTGTTAGCGCATCTTCTATGGAAGCTAAACCTATTTCCATCCCCATCTGGAAACCCTCATGGGTATTACACACGAATACCTCAGCATTGCACCAGGCGTCCTTTCCCCGGGCGATAGCACCTAGTGTAGAGTACAAGAGCCCACCGGACTCCAGTCTAGGGGACACTCTTTTGTCCACGAGTTTTCCTTTGGTGTTCTGTAAGGAAATGACTCTGTTGTTTATCCTGATTTGATTGTCCCCAGCTTTATGCAGGAGGATGAGGAAGCTGTGTTAGCCAGCTGGGACAATGACGCTGTTGCTGCATTGTTGAGAACAATGACTAATTCCTCGAAATCTGTCCCCTATTGTGTGTTCAAGTTACTGTATTTGACAGGTCGATTGCAGAACATCGGTCTCATCACGGCCCGCCGAGAAGTGTCTCGATATCTTGCCATTTCTCTTGCCTCAGGCACCCTCATGCCCAGAGTAGCTGTATTTGTTTGTGTCCATATACGCACTGAGCAACTCTTGCTTCTTCTTCTATGAACCATGCCTTCCGCTGGTATTCTGTCCAATCAACTGTGATGTTTATTCTGTCCAATCAACTGTGATTTTTATTCTGTCCAATCAACTGTGATGTTTATTCTGTCCAATCAACTGTGATGTTTATTCTGTCCAATCAACTGTGATTTTTATTCTGTCCAATCAACTGTGATGTTTATTCTGTCCAAGCAACTGTGATGTTTATTCTGTCCAGGCAACTGTGATGTTTATTCTGTCCAATCAACTGATGTTCATTCTGTCCAATCAACTGTGATGTTTATTCTGTCCAATCAACTGATGTTCATTCTGTCCAAGCAACTGTGATGTTCATTCTGTCCAATCAACTGTGATGTTTATTCTGTCCAGGCAACTGTGATGTTTATTCTGTCCAATCAACTGATGTTCATTCTGTCCAATCAACTGTGATGTTTATTCTGTCCAATCAACTGATGTTTATTCTGTCCAATCAACTGATGTTCATTCTGTCCAAGCAACTGTGATGTTTATTCTGTCCAATCAACTGATGTTCATTCTGTCCAATCAACTGTGATGTTTATTCTGTCCAATGAACTGATGTTCATTCTGTCCAAGCAACTGTGATGTTTATTCTGTCCAATCAACTGATGTTTATTCAGTCCAATCAACTTATGTTCATTCTGTCCAATCAACTGATGTTCATTCTGTACTATCAACTGTGATGTTTATTCTGACCAAGCAACTGTGATGTTTATTCTGTCCAATCAACTGATGTTTATTCTGTCCAATCAACTGTGATGTTTATTCTGTCCAAGCAACTGAGATGTTTATTCTGTCAAATCAACTGATGTTCATTCTGTCCAATCAACTGTGATGTTCATTCTGTCCAAGCAACTGTGATGTTTATTCCGTCCAATCAACTGATGTTCATTCTGTCCAATCAACTGTGATGTTTATTCTGTCCAAGCAACTGTGATGTTTATTCTGTCCAATCAACTGATGTTCATTCTGTCCAATCAACTGTGATATTTATTCTGTCCAAGCAACTGTGATGTTCATTCTGTCCAATCAACTGTGATGTTTATTCTGTCCAATCAACTGATGTTCATTCTGTCCAAGCAACTGTGAAGTTTATTCTGTCCAATCAACTGATGTTCATTCTGTGCAATCAACTGTGATGTTTATTCTGTCCAATCAACTGATGTTTATTCTGTCCAATCAACTGATGTTCATTCTGTCCAAGCAACTGTGATGTTTATTCTGTCCAATCAAATGATGTTCATTCTGTCCAATCAACTGTGATGTTTATTCTGTCCAAGCAACTGTGATGTTTATTCTGTCCAATCAACTGATGTTCATTTTGTCCAATCAACTGTGATGTTCATTCTGTCCATGCAACTGTGATGTTTATTCTGTCCAATCAACTGATGTTCATTCTGTCCAATCAATTGTGATATTTATTCTGTCCAAGCAACTGTGGAATTTATTCTGTCCAATCAACTGATGTTCATTCTGTCCAATCAACTGTGATATTTATTCTGTCCAAGCAACTGTGATGTTTATTCTGTCCAATCAACTGATGTTTATTCTGTCCAAGCAACTGTGATGTTCATTCTGTCCAATCAACTGATGTTCATTCTGTCCAAGCAACTGTGAAGTTTATTCTGTCCAATCAACTGATGTTCATTCTGTGCAATCAACTGTGATGTTTCTTCTGTCCAATCAACTGATGTTTATTCTGTCCAATCAACTGATGTTCATTCTGTCCAAGCAACTGTGATGTTTATTCTGTCCAATCAACTGATGTTCATTCTGTCCAATCAACTGTGATGTTTATTCTGTCCAAGCAACTGTGATGTTTATTCTGTCCAATCAACTGATGTTCATTCTGTCCAATCAACTGTGATGTTCATTCTGTCCAGGCAACTGTGATGTTTATTCTGTCCAATCAACTGATGTTCATTCTGTCCAAGCAACTGTGATGTTTATTCTGTCCAATCAACTGATGTTCATTCTGTCCAATCAACTGTGATGTTTATTCTGTCCAAGCAACTGTGATGTTTATTCTGTCCAATCAACTGATGTTCATTCTGTCCAATCAACTGTGATATTTATTCTGTCCAAGCAACTGTGAAATTTATTCTGTCCAATCAACTGATGTTCATTCTGTCCAAGCAACTGTGATGTTCATTCTGTCCAATCAACTGTGATGTTTATTCTGTCCAATCAACTGATGTTCATTCTGTCCAAGCAACTGTGATGTTTATTCTGTCCAATCAACTGATGTTCATTCTGTGCAATCAACTGTGATGTTTATTCTGTCCAATCAACTGATGTTTATTCTGTCCAATCAACTGATGTTCATTCTGTCCAAGCAACTGTGATGTTTATTCTGTCCAATCAACTGCTGTTCATTCTGTCCAATCAACTGTGATGTTTATTCTGTCCAATCAACTGTGATGTTCATTCTGTCCAAGCAACTGTGATGTTTATTCTGTCCAATCAACTGATGTTCATTCTGTACAAGAAACTGTGATGTTTATTCTGTCCAACCAACTGATGTTTATTTTGTCCAATCAACTGATGTTCATTCTGTCCAATAAACTGATGTTTATTCTGTCCAATCAACTATGATGTTTATTCTGACCAAGCAATTGTGATGTTTACTCTGACCAATCAACTGTGATGTTTATTCTGTCCAGGCAACTGTGATGTTTATTCTGTCCAATCAACTGTGATGTTTATTCTGTCCAATCAACTGATGTTTATTCTGTCCAATCAACTGGTGTTTATTCTGTCCAATCAACTGGTGTTTATTCTGTCCAATCAACTGTGATGTTTATTCTGTCCAGGCAACTGTGATGTTTATTCTGTCCTATCAACTGATGTTCATTCTGTCCAATCAACTGATGTTCATTCTGTCCAAGCAACTGTGATGTTTATTCTGTCCAATCAACTGATGTTCATTCTGTCCAAGCAACTGTGATGTTTATTCTGTCCAATCAACTGTGATGTTCATTCTGTCCAATCAACTGTGATGTTTATTCTGTCCAATCAACTGATGTTCATTCTGTCCAAGCAACTGTGATGTTTATTCTGTCCAATCAACTGTGATGTTTATTCTGTCCAATCAACTGGTGTTTATTCTGTCCAATCAACTGGTGTTTATTCTGTCCAATCAACTGGTGTTTATTCTGTCCAATCAACTGATGTTTATTCTGTCCAATCAACTGATGTTTATTCTGTCCAATCAACTGTGATGTTTATTCTGTCCAATCAACTGATGTTCATTCTGTCCAATCAACTGATGTTCATTCTGTCCAAGCAGTTGTGATGTTTATTCTGTCCAGGCAACTGTGATGTTTATTCTGTCCAATCAAGTCATGTTTATTCTGTCCAATCAAGTGATGTTTATTCTGGCCAAGCAACTGAGATGTTTATTCTGTCCAGGCAACTGTGATGTTTATTCTGTCCAATCAAGTGATGTTTATTCTGTCCAATCAAGTGATGTTTATTCTGGCCAAGCAACTGAGATGTTTATTCTGTCCAGGCTACTGTGATGTTTATTCTGTCCAATCAAGTGATGTTTATTCTGTCCAATCAAGTGATGTTTATTCTGGCCAAGCAATTGAGATGTTTATTCTGTCCACGCAAATGTGATGTTTATTCTGTCCAATCAAGTGATGTTTATTCTGTCCAATCAAGTGATGTTTATTCTGGCCAAGCAACTGAGATGTTTATTCTGTCCAGGCAACTGTGATGTTTATTCTGTCCAATCAAGTGATGTGTATTCTGTCCAATCAAGTGATGTTTATTCTGGCCAAGCAACTGAGATGTTTATTCTGTCCAGGCAACTGTGATGTTTATTCTGTCCAATCAAGTGATGTTTATTCTGTCCAATCAAGTGATGTTTATTCTGGCCAAGCACCTGAGATGTTTATTCTGTCCAATCAACTGTGATGTTTATTCTGTCCAATCAACTGATGTTTATTCTGTCCAATCAACTGGTGCTTAGTCTGTCCAATCAACTGGTGTTTATTCTGTCCAATCAACTGTGATGTTTATTCTGTCCAGGCAACTGAGATGTTTATTCTGTCCTATCAACTGATGTTCATTCTGTCCAATCAACTGATGTTCATTCTGTCCAAGCAACTGTGATGTTTATTCTGTCCAATCAACTGATGTTCATTCTGTCCAAGCAACTGTGATGTTTATTCTGTCCAATCAACTGTGATGTTCATTCTGTCCAATCAACTGTGATGTTTATTCTGTCCAATCAACTGATGTTCATTCTGTCCAAGCAACTGTGATGTTTATTTTGTCCAATCAACTGTGATGTTTATTCTGTCCAATCAACTGGTGTTTATTCTGTCCAATCAACTGGTGTTTATTCTGTCCAATCAACTGGTGTTTATTCTGTCCAATCAACTGTGATGTTTATTCTGTCCAATCAAATGATGTTCATTCTGTCCAATCAACTGTGATGTTTATTCTGTCCAAGCAACTGTGATGTTTATTCTGTCCAATCAACTGATGTTCATTCTGTCCAATCAACTGTGATGTTCATTCTGTCCATGCAACTGTGATGTTTATTCTGTCCAATCAACTGATGTTCATTCTGTCCAATCAATTGTGATATTTATTCTGTCCAAGCAACTGTGGAATTTATTCTGTCCAATCAACTGATGTTCATTCTGTCCAATCAACTGTGATATTTATTCTGTCCAAGCAACTGTGATGTTTATTCTGTCCAATCAACTGATGTTTATTCTGTCCAAGCAACTGTGATGTTCATTCTGTCCAATCAACTGATGTTCATTCTGTCCAAGCAACTGTGAAGTTTATTCTGTCCAATCAACTGATGTTCATTCTGTGCAATCAACTGTGATGTTTATTCTGTCCAATCAACTGATGTTTATTCTGTCCAATCAACTGATGTTCATTCTGTCCAAGCAACTGTGATGTTTATTCTGTCCAATCAACTGATGTTCATTCTGTCCAATCAACTGTGATGTTTATTCTGTCCAAGCAACTGTGATGTTTATTCTGTCCAATCAACTGATGTTCATTCTGTCCAATCAACTGTGATGTTCATTCTGTCCAATCAACTGTGATGTTTATTCTGTCCAATCAACTGATGTTCATTCTGTCCAAGCAACTGTGATGTTTATTCTGTCCAATCAACTGATGTTCATTCTGTCCAATCAACTGTGATGTTTATTCTGTCCAAGCAACTGTGATGTTTATTCTGTCCAATCAACTGATGTTCATTCTGTCCAATCAACTGTGATATTTATTCTGTCCAATCAACTGATGTTTATTCTGTCCAATCAACTGATGTTCATTCTGTCCAAGCAACTGTGATGTTCATTCTGTCCAATCAACTGTGATGTTTATTCTGTCCAATCAACTGATGTTCATTCTGTCCAAGCAACTGTGATGTTTATTCTGTCCAATCAACTGATGTTCATTCTGTGCAATCAACTGTGATGTTTATTCTGTCCAATCAACTGATGTTTATTCTGTCCAATCAACTGATGTTCATTCTGTCCAAGCAACTGTGATGTTTATTCTGTCCAATCAACTGCTGTTCATTCTGTCCAATCAACTGTGATGTTTATTCTGTCCAATCAACTGTGATGTTCATTCTGTCCAAGCAACTGTGATGTTTATTCTGTCCAATCAACTGATGTTCATTCTGTACAAGAAACTGTGATGTTTATTCTGTCCAACCAACTGATGTTTATTTTGTCCAATAAACTGATGTTCATTCTGTCCAATAAACTGATGTTTATTCTGTCCAATCAACTATGATGTTTATTCTGACCAAGCAATTGTGATGTTTACTCTGACCAATCAACTGTGATGTTTATTCTGTCCAGGCAACTGTGATGTTTATTCTGTCCAATCAACTGTGATGTTTATTCTGTCCAATCAACTGATGTTTATTCTGTCCAATCAACTGGTGTTTATTCTGTCCAATCAACTGGTGTTTATTCTGTCCAATCAACTGTGATGTTTATTCTGTCCAGGCAACTGTGATGTTTATTCTGTCCAATCAACTGATGTTCATTCTGTCCAATCAACTGATGTTCATTCTGTCCAAGCAACTGTGATGTTTATTCTGTCCAATCAACTGATGTTCATTCTGTCCAAGCAACTGTGATGTTTATTCTGTCCAATCAACTGTGATGTTCATTCTGTCCAATCAACTGTGATGTTTATTCTGTCCAATCAACTGATGTTCATTCTGTCCAAGCAACTGTGATGTTTATTTTGTCCAATCAACTGTGATGTTTATTCTGTCCAATCAACTGGTGTTTATTCTGTCCAATCAACTGGTGTTTATTCTGTCCAATCAACTGGTGTTTATTCTGTCCAATCAACTGATGTTTATTCTGTCCAATCAACTGATGTTTATTCTGTCCAATCAACTGTGATGTTTATTCTGTCCAATCAACTGATGTTCATTCTGTCCAATCAACTGATGTTCATTCTGTCCAAGCAGTTGTGATGTTTATTCTGTCCAGGCAACTGTGATGTTTATTCTGTCCAATCAAGTCATGTTTATTCTGTCCAATCAAGTGATGTTTATTCTGGCCAAGCAACTGAGATGTTTATTCTGTCCAGGCAACTGTGATGTTTATTCTGTCCAATCAAGTGATGTATATTCTGTCCAATCAAGTGATGTTTATTCTGGCCAAGCAACTGAGATGTTTATTCTGTCCAGGCTACTGTGATGTTTATTCTGTCCAATCAAGTGATGTTTATTCTGTCCAATCAAGTGATGTTTATTCTGGCCAAGCAATTGAGATGTTTATTCTGTCCACGCAAATGTGATGTTTATTCTGTCCAATCAAGTGATGTTTATTCTGTCCAATCAAGTGATGTTTATTCTGGCCAAGCAACTGAGATGTTTATTCTGTCCAGGCAACTGTGATGTTTATTCTGTCCAATCAAGTGATGTGTATTCTGTCCAATCAAGTGATGTTTATTCTGGCCAAGCAACTGAGATGTTTATTCTGTCCAGGCAACTGTGATGTTTATTCTGTCCAATCAAGTGATGTTTATTCTGTCCAATCAAGTGATGTTTATTCTGTCCAAGCAACTGAGATGTTTATTCTGTCCAATCAACTGTGATGTTTATTCTGTCCAATCAACTGATGTTTATTCTGTCCAATCAACTGGTGCTTAGTCTGTCCAATCAACTGGTGTTTATTCTGTCCAATCAACTGTGATGTTTATTCTGTCCAGGCAACTGAGATGTTATTCTGTCCTATCAACTGATGTTCATTCTGTCCAATCAACTGATGTTCATTCTGTCCAAGCAACTGTGATGTTTATTCTGTCCAATCAACTGATGTTCATTCTGTCCAAGCAACTGTGATGTTTATTCTGTCCAATCAACTGTGATGTTCATTCTGTCCCAATCAACTGTGATGTTTATTCTGTCCAATCAACTTGATGTTCATTCGTCCAAGCAACTGTGATGTTTATTCTGTCCAATCAACTGTGATGTTATTCTGTCCAAGCAACTGTGATGTTTTATTCTGTCCAATCAACTGTGATGTTTATTCTGTCCAATCAACTGATGTTCATTCTGTCCAATCAACTGTGATGTTCATTCTGTCCAATCAACTGTGATGTTATTATGTCCCAGCAACTGTGATGGTTATTCTGTCCAAGCAACTGTGATGTGTATTCTGTCCCAATCAACTGTGATGTTTATTCTGTCCAATCAACTGATGTTCATTCTGTCCAAGCAACTGTGATAGTTTATTCTGTCCAATCAACTGTGATGTTCATTCTGTCAATCCACGTTGAGATTTATTCTGTCCACGCAACTGTGATGTTTATTCTGTCCAATCAGGTGTGTTTATTCTGTCCAATCACGATGTTCATTCTGTCCAATCAACTGTGATTGTTTATTCTGTCCCAAGCA